>JAMXBD010001142.1:0-468552 GCA_024138025.1 Combretum micranthum | reverse complement strand
GAGGATGCCAGGGAAAAGCTCATAAGCAATAGAAGCAAAATATTAATAATGATAAGAATTTGCACCATTCACTTGGATAGTATAATTAAGTCAAGAAACAAGAAAAACCAGGTATCTAATTAGTGGAAAATTTTGAGTAGACCAAGTCTTGTTGACCAGATCAAGACAAGATAAGGGTACATGGTACTTGTACTTTGCTCTCACTTGGTAATCTAGGTTTATTTAAACCACAAGTACAGGTATCAAATGACTGATGGGAACTGAACACAAGACCCCATGTACCAATATCTAGTTCAATTTAAATCTACCACCGACTGAACTACAAATTTAAACTAGTACATTGAGGTAAACTACAATCATAAATCAAAGAGGGGTTAACATTTCCTTTTCAATCCTGGTTTTTTCAACAGATTACTAGCGATTGTAATCTAACAAAACACATCCAAGATTAAATTTCCATAAATAATTGTTCCAGGAGATTTAGGTTTAACAGATTTCCTTCAAAATATACTGAAGAATATAATAGGATCAAACTAACTCTTAGGCTAGGTTAATTGGAAACATTAACTTAATTTCAATGAAAATGTGCACAAAAGCATCTGGACATACCGGTCCCGGTATATATATTCTACGCTTCCCCCCAACCTTCATACTCAGGATCCCTTCATCAAGTCCCTTGACCACCTACTCTTTTTTGTAAATCATTCAATCAGAATCAACATCAATGTAAAAAGAATTCAATCTCCACAAGACAGACAAAATGTTACATGTTGAGATATGTCATTACCACAACTCAGAATGTACAAGCTCCCAATTTCAGCTTTTCATAATTTACTAGTTATTGTAAAAGCAAATAGTATGTTAGCCAGCTAGAGTTCTGTTCATGAAATAAAATGATGCATTCCATTTTGTAAACAAAATTCAAAAGTGGAATTCCCCTAACATCCATTTCATTATTACACTAGTTATACTCATGTGAATTTCATGCATAGCCAACTTTATTGTAATCCCAACAAATCCTACAAGATAAAAATCTCAATGTAATAGTTGATTACTAAAAATAGGATACCTGACCAGATCATGAAAATTGCAAGTTTGTAATCTCATATTGGCAAAATACAATCCCAAAAAAACCTGTGAGGTTGATGGCATAAATGTCAAGCAAGCTACAGCCAATTGCTGAATATATAAGTATACCTGACCAGATCCCACACGAAATATGTAAGGTTGTCCTTTCTCAAGTGAACTGCCAAATGGAAATGACACCATCACAAAGGAACACAGATAGAAAAACAGTTCAATTGAAGAGCTTCACAAATCAACAGCCTGCCTATTGAAAACAATAAACATAACCCCATATTCTCAAGTTTTGTGATTATTATTACAAGTAAATGCAGTAGGCCAGTGTTGCGCTTGAATGATTCTCAAAGAATAGCATGTAAAGTAATCATGAGAAGAAACAAGCGGTATCAGCAAGCACACATATATTGTAAAAGGTAATCAATGTGAATTTAGTATGAATTTGCATCCTCAAGAGAAAGTTATCGAATATGAAAAGCTCTCAGCTAGAATAGGCAGTGGTCTTTACACATCAAGTATCAAAGGATATTTATAAAAATAGATAGCTGCTCAATAGGCACTCCATGATTGTTTTGATTATTTCTCGACAAATTTTTACATGCATACATTCCACAATTCATAGAAGAAACCATCGTGGTTTTTTACCAAATTTATATCATACGTTATCCTTTTGCTCTTCCCTAGTTGATTAATAACAAAACAGGTTCCTTCAATGTATAAAATAAAAATTCCAATGGCTTTTGCCACTGTAGCCTTCCCAACCATGATTTTAACCTGTACATCTTGGTAAGGGTTTGCTGCAAGATAACATCCCTTTGACAAGTTTTTGCCATAATACAGGCAACCCCCAGACCAAGCTTTTACACTGCACTGGAAAATTTAAGAAGGCAGAGGAGAGTTTGACATGTCAAATTAATTCATCAACAATGGAGGAAATTATCCTGTTGATTCAAGAAAACCACAGCAACGTTTTTCATCCCTAGCATGTCGAATGGAGACAACTTATACACTTAAGAGGAAAGATATATAAAAGAATCATTTATCCGCCACAATCAACAAGATCAGTGGGCCTTTCACAAAACCAGTAGCAAACTTTCCAATTTTTAAGCCTTGACAAATGTGCAGAGTGGTGGTTATGTCATAGATAGTTATTGCTATAGCCAAGGGCTTACCTAATGGTGTAGCACACCAAGAAGCTCACACGATAACTGCATGACTTGCAAGGGAATGCACCACCCCCATGCAAAAGCTAAATACATGCCAGCTACATTATCTCAACTTTAGATGTCCACATTTATTGCATGAAACTCAGAGCATCACCAAATCAGTGGCAGATTCACGAAACAATACCAGATTTTACTTGTGGATGCATCATGGAGCTTCAACGGCCTTGTTGGCAGTACAAATTGCAAGAAATGAAGATATTTCACTAATTCTAAATATGTTTCAAATGCCACCACCTGTTAAAATTTTCAAAGTTGGAACCATAGCTATCTTAAAGGAAGGCATGGTCAATGATCAGCAAGAAAGAGGATAAGGATAGGTTTTGCTTCATCTCAAGCTCCTGCTGATAAGGCAGCAGCTTTAGCAGCCCAAACATTCAGTGCCAATCTCATCCGAAAGCTAAGGAGAGATGTTATCATTATCAGCGAATTAAGGATAAAAAATAGGTAATTCAAGGTTATGGGAAATCAAACTGGCTAGAAATCTAGGACCATCAAGTTATAGCTTAAGGTTAATGCATACAAAACCCACGAATAAAGTATGTCTTGAGGATATTTCCCTTTACACCGCTATATCAGAAACCCAATCTGTTAATCTCAGTTCTTCCTCTCTGGATATTATATAGATAATAGATTAATTTTGGAATTTCTAACCCACTCTGTTGCGTCATTACTTAGGGATGTTAAAGAGGAGACTGGCGTCTTTCAAGAAGCTGTGAGACATTCCACTTTAGTAAGAATAATTCAAATGCTGGCAGCCGAGCACCAAATAGACTACTCAATTTTGTTTCATCCAAAATTGGTTCATGGACATATGGAAGCCCGGTTTAAGATCTTTTGGCATATTTGCAGATGATGATACCAGTGTAAGTAGTGAATGTATTAACTTGAAGAGCTTTTCTAGGTAAATCTAAACAATATTTACCTATCAAAAATCTGCCCTGATGGAACCATTGCAACATAATTAGCAGCAACCTGAAAGTCAAGGCAATATTAACAAGAAAGCTCTAATATTTTGTTATCTACTTATGCCTGACATAGAAATCTTGATGAAGGAAAAAATCCAATCAAAAGCTAATGCCCCGAATAACTTTTATAATGCCACTTTTAAATTACCGACCTATTAAATTTGATAACTCATAATAAAATCAATAATTGGCACCAAGATATAGTTCCAAATAAGGTTGCCAAACTCACAATCCTATCTAGAATCACCACAGAGTCGGTAAAATCAAAATATAACAATGTGAGTTTTTATAAACTATCTAAAATAGCTTTCAAATACTACAAATAAAATTATAATAGTCATAAAAAATTAGAAGTACATGATGGAATTAAAGAAATGAAGAAGCTAAATGTTTTTTTCTCCATGAAAAATCTTTAATCCATAATTTAATAGGGGTAATGTTACGTATAATACCTGAAAATATGCAATTAGGTACTTGAACTTTGAAATTGATTAATTTCGTATTTTGAAATTGATCAATTTAGTAACTAAAAAAAACTTTCCATACACACAACAATACCTCCATAATATTGGTTTGCATACATGAAAAATAATGTCAAGTACTAAATTAATCAATATTAAAGTTAAGTACTTAATCTCCATATTTTACCAAAGTTCGACATTTACCCAATTTAATATGCAACAGTAAAAGAACAAGCCCAACTGGAACCTTTTTTTTTTTTCTTTTTCCTTTCATTATTTTGTTTGAAAAATTTATGAACCGAGGGAACTAAACTTTTCAACTTATCTTATATCCTTGATAGTATAAAGTGAAATAAATAAATTCTTTTGCAAACTTTGCAGGTGAAGACTACAAAAACCAAGAAAGGTAGTAGGAGAGAAATAGGGATAGAAAGAAGAAACAAATTGAGACAAGATAGGAAAGAAAACGTAGCAGCCTAATAGTTAATAAGCTTGTAGAAGCTTAGTTATATTTCAGATAAGTGGAATCAGTAAACACGATTGACGAAACAAGATTCTATTGAGTTTAACGTGTAAACTCATGATGCAACCTAGGAAATGATTGATACCCAATTTAGTTCAGAACAACCTCCTAATATTGTAAATTTATAGAGTCCTATGAGTAGAACTGCGAAAGGGTAACTTCCCCTCTTAGTGTTTTGACATAGACCAATGGACAAAATATCCTTAATACTCTTGTAAGAAAGAAGGTAATATTTTTTGAACCAACCATCAAGGGTTCAGAAATTTTGAGCTCGGATTCATGAAATATCAAATATGTATTAACAAAGCGAGAAGAATGTGTCCAAAGACTTGTTACCTGAAAGCCAACCGGTGGACTAGGGCCTCCACCTACTTTTATATCCTTATACTGCAAACCCGAAGCTGAAGTTACCATAGGTACCTTAAATAGAGCAAGGGATTATAAGATGGCAAAAGTAATTTTCTCAACAAATTGAGAAATGAAGCCATTCAGCTCTTTCGTAAAAGTGTGCTCAGAAATCATTTGGTGTAATGTGCTTTCAATTCATCTCTGACTCTGACAAGTGAAAACATGATAAAAATCATTTTATCATTTGGCATCATGGCCATGATTAATGAGTAAGACGCGGAGAGGAGGAGAAGACCTCACCATACATTTTCAAGCTCTTTCTCACAGGCATCATCACATAGCTTTGGTTTATCCTCTGGAGGCAAGCCAGCTCCCTTGGCTCCAAACGTGCACATAAAAAAACCAGACAGGAACCCAATTACATCCCTACGTTGTACCGAATTTATGTTTTGTATGGTTCCCTGTTCCCTTGAAATTCCAGGTTCCAAACACGAGCATCGCACTTGCACACGCTCACAGGCGCTCAAGGGGTTGTGATGTTGCATGAAAAGATTTTTGCTGAAGCTGGAGCTGGATGCAGGTGAAAAGCCTGAAACGACACAAACATTAAAAATGGAGAAAGGTAGCTAGGTGTATCAAAAGAAAACAGAGAGTTGAGGAAAAGGGGTGAAGTACGAACCTAATCTACCATGTGTGAATGATGTTGAAGATGGAAGCAGCAAGGACGAAAGAGAGGTAAGAAGCCAATGCCATCCCCACCCTTTTTGAATAGTATTAGTCAAGAATGTTCGTAGAGTGGTTTGGATATTGGATATATTGGATAACGATATCTGCTCTAGTCCTCTTTACCCGTGCAACTCGGTTCAAGGTCAATCCCAACCAGAAAGGTTTTGGAATTACTGGCAGAGATAGATAAATATGTTGACGTAAGCATTTTTTCCCTATCCCATTCCTTTTTCTATGTTTTTTAAGCATGTATCATATATCATTACTTCAATATCAGCCGGGTGGATTTATGAAGTATTGCCTACAAAAAAACACGGTCAAAAGATACTAATTACTTGTTCACTTTACTGTAATTGTAATTTCATTACAATTTTATTCCTTACGAATAGTTATTACGTTGTTTAGTTAATTGAATAGCAATTCCACGATGAATCTCTATTACACAAAACATTGAATATTCATTTTTTATTCAAACTTATGAATACCAATTCAATACTGAAAGTATTTCTTTTTTTCAAAATACCACCATTTGAATTGAAAATTAATAAAGAAAAATCATATTGCAGCTTTATTTCATTCCTCTATAATAGGAATTCCATTACAGTCTTATTCATTTAGCAAAGTGAACGAGCCGTAAGATTGTTTTATGTAGTCACACTGATACTTAAATTAGTATTTATCCAAAGTGAGAATTAAAGGGAAATAGAAAAAGGAAATTACTGACTTAGCATAACTCACTCTAAAGGCTTATGAGGGAGGATTTATAGGAGGAGGGCTCTCTATGGTTGTCAGTGTTATGAAAAACGTAGAATAATGTGAAGTTGAAAATTGTTGCCCAAAATGTGAGCATTATGCCATAAAGGCACATCCCAATTTTGTTAGAGGCAAGAATAATGGACCTTTATAAGAGCATGTACCAAGTGACTTGAGTCGGCTTTATCGAGTAACTAGCCTAAATGTTTAGCTTATGGACTAGATCTAGGGAGCTCATGTACCAACATTAACCATCTCATGTACCAAAATTGACAATCAACCCCTTAATCCCCCAGATGCTCTCATTGTTTGTAAGGGGAGTGAGTTTTATAGGTGGATTATCTAGATAAAATTCGAGTCATTCATAAGAACTTCATGGCTTAATTAAGTCAATAGTAACTTTTGGATGACATTTAGATAAACATGGCCCGATTGATGTAATATAGTTAAGCTAGTTGAAGTTTCACTTCTTCGAGTTGGACAATTTTAAGTGTTTCTTAAGCAAATAAGGGAAAGGATTGCTAGAGTAAGAGTGTTTTGAGCCAATCTTTAACGTGTTAAGTTAAGTTAGTTGAGCTCAATTGATTAAATTAAAACTTAGTGATGACCTAAGTGGTACATTATGTGATTTTAAAGTGAGCTGGAGAAGTCTTCTCACTTCAAATTTGCAAAATGTTGAAGATGTGCATATCACGACCAAGAGCGTACCAAAGGACATATACGCGATTAGCAACGTAGAGGTTAATAATCTAAAAGATGTGTTTAGTGTGTCTTTCCCTAGAAACTCTAGGTTTGATCTTAATCACTTCGAAAGGAAGGTTAAAGAATAAGAGTAGGTAACAATAAGGCAACATTACTTTGAAAGGATAGTGAATGATTATTCACTCGTTAGTTTAAATTGCCAACTCAATTAAGCGTCAGTAATGAAGAAACCACAATTGAGATAATAAGATTTTCACAATAACTATCTAAAATGGGGGTAGATCCCATTAATGCAAGTAAGATCATTTCTCTTTTTCGAGAAAATGGCCCTTGTGTTATTCCCAGAGCATACTTCAAGCAAAAGGGAGCTTGATGCCAAAGGTGTTGGCTAGTTATCTTTGTTTTGTCATGTTGGTTAATGATGGGTTTGTCATGAAATGGAGGCATCATTATGAGGTATACTCAATGTATGTTGGTTTTAATTTTTTATGTAATATTCTTGACCTTGTTTTCTCATATTCATTATAGGTGGCAACAATTCCGAGAAGCAAGCTCACACTCTTGAGAAGCTTCAACGATTGAAGTCTAACAACAACAAGTCCAATAGGCAAGCATTGTTAAGTGTGCAAATTCAAAAAAAGAACCGAGTCTAGTTTCACTGAGTTGGAGAGGGCGAGAAGTCTTATTGCTTCTGAAAGCTAACTAACTCGGGGGTGGGGAGGTGTTGAATTAGTTAATTAATAAATTTTTGCAAAGTATAAATTCTAAAATACATTATGAAACAAATTTTGATTTCAGTTCCCTCTTGATTGCTTGACTAATATATGGTTGACATTTTTTTTATAAATAAATTTTAAATTGACTATTTGAGTATAATGTAGAAAATAAAAGATGGACAAGAGAAGAAATGCTCGATTATGTATAGTGGTTCTACTCTGTGCGCCATTCCACTCTTCCAATTGCTTAATAGGGTCCTAGTTTTCTTTACTAGTTGTTCTACTATATCTAATAATAAAAGAAGTACAAAGTTTCTCATTCTTTGTGGTATCACTAACCCACACTACCTTACTTAGCTTCTACTGAAGCTAGACACAGCTTTACAAGTAGCCTTTATCACTCCTATGGAACTAATACAAATATAAGTCGTTATAGAGAAGATACGAGGAAATTCAATAACAATTTTCCTAACAACTTAGTATTGATAAAATAAATTTATTTCTCGAAAGCTTCTAAAAGTGCTTCTGGTGACTCTATATGTTTTATGACAAAGTAGAAGTTTTTAGATAAGCTCTTACAGTGGTTTTAACCCTTTTGCTTAGAATACTTTCAATATAATTTTCTCAAGATGCTCTTCTTATTCAGCCCTAGAGTTGAGCTTCAATTTATAATGCTTTTCGAATGGAGTTCTTGAGCAATTATCAACAAAAACAAGTTTTAACTGTATAAATGATTCTCCTTTCAATTTCCAGCTTCATCAGGTTTGAATTCTTTCTATCTTGATTGAAAAAGACAAGTAAATTACATCAATATGTACTGATGTTTAAGCTAAGTTCATTTAAGGTTTTCCAATCATTAAAAAAGGAATAAACTTTTAAGAATAAATTCATTTGAGGTATCAATGTTTCTAGTAGTTAAAAAGAGGAATTAATGTTTCACAGAGTGAGTTAAATAAGGTATTAATAATTGACTATTGAGAAAAACTTAAAGAAACTTAATCGAAAATAATCCAAGCTTTGATACCTTGGATAAACTTTATAAAACATTGATACCTCATTCAATGGCTTTGCAAAATGTTGGTTCCGCTTCTTAACAACTCGAAACGTTAATAACTTTAATAAACTTACCAATAAACGTAGATACCTTCTAATATAATTTACCTCGGAAAAGATTATTGGAAATCCTTCTAGAAAGCCTCTAGGATATAAGATGATTTATGCTTGATGCTTAACATATTGAGTAAGATAAAATGAGCTTTTAATTTGAATGATTTGGCATCTTTGAAGATTTCATTTCCAAATTTGATGGATTCACTTGGATGTTCTATTTTTTCCTTTCCTTTTAGCTTCAATAATGCTTCAAACTTATTTGAAGATTATATTTATCAATACCTTCATGCTTAACATGATCTTACAACTTGAGATCATATTATAATCAACTTTTTATATATTTTATCTATATCCTTGAAAAAATGATGTAAAAAATTTATAAAAATAACTTGAAGTCCCCATTTATATTTGTCATCTTATAGTGGAACAATTAACTATTATTTTTTATTATATTCAATCATGGAGTTGGGTCTTTAATGTATTTATTTGCTCCATAAAAGGAAACTTCACCTTCCGTTTATACTTTTGATTTACATATGCTTCTAAAATCATACAAAATTAAATAATAGTTTAATTTTGCAAGCACATTTGATCAATTGAAAATTGAATATTCTTTCTAATTTATGAACTTATTAATTTTTTTTTTTTTTTTTTGCTTTTGTTATCAACAGAACATCAATTAAATACTTAAAGAGATGCCATAATCTATTAATCATTTTTCTAACAAGCTCCAAAGAGGAAGACTCCTAAAGCAACCAAGTTGGACGTCTCTAAATAATTTTAAAAGTCCGAGCCAACTGAAGAGGTGCCTCTTGGTCCTTGGGCAATAGCTATACTAACTTTTGAATTAGGTAAGGGCTTGTCATGCCAACTTTAGTTTAGTTGGGGGAGGCAATGGAAGTTTGGAAAGAGTTGGTCGGGTCGATGACTCAATTGATTTGGAATCAACTATCCAAGAGGAGAAGCCATGGAAACATATGGTTCTTGCCCCAGTAATGGCCAGTGGGTTGGGCTAAGGAGAGAAAGGGCCTTTGCCAACAAACTTGCCATTTGTATAAGTGAAAGAAAAGGAATTATTGTGTCAATTGTCAAAAGCACAAATGGAAGCCAAGAATAAGGAACTTCAAGTTGGTGAACTTGTTGATAAAGTCTAAGCTTTGAATGTTAGAGTTCGGAGATTAAAATCAAGAGAGACCATCCATCTGGTATCCAAGGAAAAAGTGCTTCAAGCTTACTGTTAAAGTGACGAGTGGGAAAACGAGGAGCTTGGTATAATGTAGAATGTCATGAAGATTGTGGTTGTCAATTTCCATGAGAAATGCTAATGTGGGCATATTGACTAGGAAGTATGGAGCCACTTTCTTTCTTTCGATCAATAAGGTGATGTTTCCATCAAGGATAAGCTGTTTGACCAGGATCTTCAATTGGCCAAAGGTGAGGAGGATGATCAAAGGGTACAACTGTGCATGTTTTTGGACCTACTCTCCTTATTCATAAGCAATTGATTCCTACTATCTTTATTGAAGCTAAAGGGGAAAGGACTTACAATGCACCAATGGTGATATCACATTGATAGAGGTAGTTCCCTTTGATGGCATCACTAATGGTCCTCATCTTCTAGCATAAAGCCACCTGAAGAAAGGTAAAAGGAAGCCCAAGATTTGATTGATGAGTTGACCCAACATGTTGGGGTTAACTTATAGTGGTTAGTTTAGTGATTTCCTGCTCCTATTGATAGATTTGATTTAAGTTGTATATGTTGTTAATTTTCTTTATAAAGTTTGCTTAATATGCCAACTATGCCTTCTGTACAACCTAGACCAATGATTGATGAGATGTATATATAATTCTCATATCCATGGGTTTTACTTTACTTTCCGTAGCATGCCATAAGTGAGTGATTCAATTTGTTTCTTGATACATCAAGCAAAGGAGCAATATCATTAAATTGACTGAGTGGGTTTTATTTTGACTCGATGCAACTAAGTCATTCGAAAGGATGGGCTCTTATTCTTGTGCTTTAAAATCCATGCCCCTTATCTCTTACGTGCTTGAGATTTATGCCATGTAATCATGGTTGGTTCAGGATTTGTTCCGTGGCATTTATCTCTTCACAATATAAAGGGCATACCCTTAACCATTAGGTTTAAACCATGTGCGATATGAAGGCTAGGGATTTGTGTTGGATGATCTTACAAAGATTCAACAAAATCCAAAAGGTATCCAGTTAGTTATGCTTGACTTTATAAATAAGAGGTTAAGTCATGCATTCTCTTCATCTTGGACACACATTGTCTTCTTTACTTGTAAAAATCCTTATTAAAATTACTGCAGAATTCACTGTTTCTCATGGATTAATAATGTTTTATGTGGATCTACTTTAGCTTGAAAGGTCAAGTGCTTAGCAACAAAGCTTAACAGGACCCTAAAGGACCTATGCTAAAATAAGATTTATCGCCCTAGCAAAGGACATTCTCATATATCCTATTGAACGAGGGTTGATAACCTTATTTGAGAATCTAATTTGCAATTTCAAGTAATGGAAGTTAAGCTACCTGCAGCTGCTTCTAATGGTTTTGTCGTTGTCAAGCCACTTTTAATGGTGGCTTAGTCATCAATTTTGACTCAAAGGTTTCGTAGGAGGTAGTCCACCATTCGAAAAAGGAGCTTTAATTAGAAATATTGTACTATCTTTGGTAACCATCATTTGTTTGGTAGCCTTTAGCCAATCTATAAAGGCCATAAGATAGTACACCATAATTTCTTTCTCTAGAGATCCTGACTTACTTGAGTAACTTTATCGAGAATCAACAAGCCTAGTAGGTATCAAGTTTTGGAGACACTAAAGAATCTCAAAGAATACATATTCAAACTCTTCAGCTCCACCATGAAGACTAGCGTCATGCCTACTTCATGTGGAGGCTCACCCAACTTATCCATTAACAAGATCTAGAGTAGCCAAATCTTTCTTTAAGATTAAATATATGTAGTTGTGGGGTAGCTTGTAGGAGAATCTTTGTAACTCAACCAAGGTGTCAAGCAAAACTACAATAATCCTCTATTTTTCCTTAATGAAATAACAAGTTTTTAGAACTTCACTTTTTGGTTATCCTATTTATTTCTTACTTTACTATTAGATCTTCCTTCTAGTTGTCCATGCTATGGTAGTTATTATCTTTAGTCAAATAACATATAATTGGATGATGATTGAGTCTAATTACATTTGTGAATGTCTTGTAAGGTAGTCAATTGAGATCATGCCAATGTTAACCCATTTATATGAAAGCTTTACTAAGACTTTTGGATTTAATCTAGTATGAGTGCTTGGTAGGACGATTAGCATTCCTATAATTAGATTGGCGCTATTTTAGCCAACAAAATACTAGTGCCTAAGGAGGTGAACAATGAGAGTTCACTGGATTTAACTCACACTTGAATGCTTCACTAAAGTTACTCCAAGTTAATAAGGCATGAGTGCCTGAAAAGGCAATCGGTTGGAGTCCATTGAATATGACTCACTGTAGTGATCATTTCATTAAAGTTACTTTGGGCTCATAAGACATAAGTTCTTAAAAAAGGCAAATGAGTGGGAGTGCCTTAAATTCGCTCACACTCCTGAGCACCTCACTGAGGTTACATAGATTTATGAGACATGGACCTGAAAAGGCAATTGAATAGGAGTCCCTTTACTTCAGCTTACACTTATGACCACTTCACTAAGGTAACTCCATCTAGCATATTAATGACGCATATAAGGTGAAATGGGCAAGAGTTTCATAGAGTTCGAGTCAGGGCTATGATGCTCATTGACTGCTCGAAACAACTCATGTAAGGGTGGAAGGCTTGGCTTTTGAGTGCCTTTGATGATGAATATGTTAGTTGTTGTAAGTTTTGCACGAGCAATGCAAAGTTAGCGTAAAGTGCCATGACTAATGAACTCACATGGTTTTAATCATAGACATCATAATGATGATTTTATAATCAAAACAAATGCATAGATGTAGAGTGATAGAGTCAAACACACTAAGAGTAACACATTATCTCCACACTAAATAACAAACAAAAGAACCATAATTCAAAACATAGATTATATGTTGTAAAGGACTTGATTATACAAAGTACAATCCCATATACCTAGATGCCTTCTGCTACATGCCTTCAAGTGCACTTCTTCATATAAAATATTTTCTAAGACTCAACGTTCCATGACTTTGCAATGGGTTAATCATCAAGTCACTCAAATCATTAAGACCCATTCCTAAGGCTCTCAACCACCGAGATTAGATCTTCTCATGTTGGAGAAGGCTTGGCTTGGCCTTCTTGTATACTTATATCAATTAGCTTTCAATCCATTAAGTCTCTAAGATGAAAGATCTTATACATGACCAACTTACTGTAATATAAAGCTACTGTTAACCGGTATGCCATTAGTCTTTTAGCAAACTTGTCTCTTGATTTGTCAATAGAATCCAAGTTGGCTTGAGACCAGTCTCATTTGCCATGACTTGAAAATCATAAGTCCAAAGGTAGTGTATTATATGGATAAATAAATTATAAAGAAGGGTAAAAGTGTCAATTGATATAAAATAAGAGGATTTTATGGTCCAAAGATATAATATATATATATATATAGGTAATATGATCACGTGGCAAAGACTTGATTTAAAATGAATTTTGATAGGCTGAACACCGATGTAGGAAGAAACACTGCCAATGTACATTGTTGTGGCTTAGGCAACATATAGCCGATATGGAATTGAAGGAAATTGATCAAGTCTATGTACATTGCTAGTATATACGGGTACGCCGCCTGTTGAAGTCTACACCGTCGGTTGGTCGCATAGGCTTGAAGAAAAATGACCGAGACGAATAGCAAAGTGATATGCCAGCTTTAACGTTTACGGCCGGTCCTGGTACGCTGTCGACATATATTTAATAACTGCCAACATACGTTGGCAGAAGACAAAAGGTTCACGAATTTCTTATATTCATCATTTCTTCCTTCTCCAAAACCTACCCTAAACCTAGAAAATCCTCTCTACAAGACTGCTAGTCCATTAGAGTTTGAGGAGATCAAATCAAGGTAAGTGAATCTTTTTCCTTGTCTTTGGGATTTAAGAAAGTCAATCAAATTCTTAAGGTTTTTCTATTGAAATTAAAGGAGAAGTGGAGAACATCTCTATCTAGCTTAGAGATCTGGTTCTGTTGATCAAAGGAGATTTTGAGATCAATTTTAGGTAAGTTTTGAATATTATTGATCTTTATAATTACAAAGTAATAATTTTGATGACTTTAATATGATCTATATTGAATGACATCCTAGAGTTTATAAGATTTGTTGGAGAAATCTTTTCTATTGGAGAATTGTTGGATTGAAATCAAGGAAAACAAGGTGTAGATTTGATATTCTTTGGAGATTAGGTTTTTAGATGATTTTTGGATTAAAGTTTGTTTATGGATAAGTCATGTATTGATATTATGTTTCTGTGATCAAGATTTTGTGGAATTTAAGTTTATAGTTCTGTTACTTAAAATTTGATTCAGGTATATCCTTACCTTATTTGTTGTTTGTGCTTGTAAGCTTAGACATCATAAATTGACTTAATATTATTCGATTATAATAAGAAATTATGTTTGCTGCTTGTGTTTATTTTTGGATAGTAAAGACCACGCAGAGTGTGTAATACTAGCAAAGCACCCTGATGATCCTTGTGTAGCGTTGTGCCAAGTGGAGTTGCACTTGGAGATTTAGATAGTTTAGAAGTAGTGCCAGTACAGCACCCTGGGTGTGTGGGAGATTCCCAACACCATATATGTATATATATTACCTATTTTTTATATTGTATGTTTTAAGGGGTCATGGACACTCCAGGTTTGGGACTAGTCGTGAATAATTCTAAATTGTGTTGGTTGCCTAGCTAAGTTGAAGATAATAAATTGTGCTTGTTGCATTAGCTTTTAAGTTGTATGTGTGATTGTTTATTTCTTGATCATGTACATGTGTTTTTCGGTTTAGCGTATTGGGCCTTTTTTGCTCATTCCTTAATTTTTCAGGAATAGGAGAAGATCAGGTGATCTATGATCTTTCTAGATATGATATCTTTGTTGATGATAAGGACGTCGCTAGTGGTATCGACTATCCTGCTAACTCTTAGATAAGCTATGGATGGAAGATATTGAAGGAAGTTTATATTAAGTTTTTAAATTTCTACAGGAATGGCATTCAAGAATTGAAATCATAACATCATAACTTAAGCAAAATATAAAAGGAGTCTTACAAACTGAAAGGGGGTAAACCCCCATCAATTAATTACGTAACCTTTTATCCTTCAAAATAAAATTATATGGGAGATTTCTATGGAAGTCTAGGTCTATCCTATGCCAAGACTTCTTCCAAAAGCTCCTGAGTCAAAAGTTGATACCTGAGTAAAATATCCCCTGGGCTTCAACCACAAAAAGGGAAACTACAATAGATATTTAAAGGGGATAAGCTTTATATGCTTAGTGAGAAATATTTCCAAAAAAATGTACTCATACAACAAGATCAAACAAGTTAATTTATACAAGCATATGAAATGCATCAAACATGTGGGCAAACAATACATGTGACTAACCGAAAGTCATATGTTGAATGGATTTACACCCTCCATTTGGGGTTAGGTGTTCTAGGCTTATACGATCACAGTTTACAAATAATTTTTTTTTTTGTAGTTCTTATGGACTACTAATTGCCTTTAAATGGTAGTTCATACAGGCTGTTATGCACCAAATATAGATTTACAGGCCCTTGCATACCTCACTACTATGCTCTTGTCCCACCAAGTGTATAGCAATGAATGCAATGAGATTCACTTCTTGTTATGCATGGATTCGTTTAATTAAGTACTTATAACATGATATTGAATATCTTAGAGGTGATCATAGAATTGGCAGACACTCCAATATGGTACTAAAACAATAACTTGATTATGGACAATTCCAGCCTCGATATATTTAACATAATTTCAACCAATACTATAAAGCAAAGGAAAGGTAGGATGAGGATGATAATGCATTACTAAGAAAAGGCAGTTATCCTTATGGTTTTGCAATTAAGATAAAATTTTATGCTTTACCTGGGAAGAAGGAAAGAGAAAAGAGAGAATCAAGTTAATCCGTTTAATTTGACATAGGTTTATTTGACAACGACTTTTACATGATTCCATAGAAGAGAATACTAAGGGTAGGCAAAAAAACCAATCAAACTGAATCTATCCATAACCGAACCAAACCAAACCAAACTGAATTTTTTTTTTAGCAATTTGATTTAAAAGTTTTTCAATCCTTACCAATCCGTAAAACCAAACCAAACATTTTTAAAAATATCTATAACAATATTATACTTGTAAGTTATAACTACAGATTTTTTTATGATGATTGATCAAATGTCACATATGGTCATATGATTTTATTTGATATTTATTATTAGGTGAATATTGATTAAAATCAACTTATTTACTTTTAAATTTTTTTAAGCTTATGATATATATTTTTTTTCTGTTGATGATGAACTATTTTTTTAATAGTTTTTAACATTATAAAGTATGAGACTTATTTATTTAGTTATAAATTTTTATTATGTATTAATTGTTTAATGTATTTTGTCAATGAATTATTTTATTCATTGATGAATTTTGTTAATAAATGATTTTTTATTTTAGATAAATTTATTGGTAGATGATTGGCTTAATGTTTCTATTAAAAATTATAAATTATGATTTACTATATATTAATTAATAAATGTATTTTATTGATAGGTACTGATTTTATGGAAAACTATATATTAAAAGTATTATGAATGCATAAAGTATTTTGTTGTGATTTATAATATAAACTTTGTAAATGATATAAATATCTAAGTATCTACATATATGAAAAAACTAAAATAAGAAAATTTTAGTTAGAATTTTGATTTAGTCGGCAATTCTAACAAAACAAAATTGTTATTTAATGATTTAGAAAATTTTTAATCGAAACCAAACTGTCACTAAATGGTTTCGTTTGGGATGGCTAAAAAACCAAACAGATCCATGTCCATGCCTAGAGAATTTTTTTTTTTTACCACGACCCCCTAGAGAATACTTAAGAAGGGTATCAAATGACAAGAGGCAGGCCAAATTTCAAGCACTGACCTTAAAACATTTAAGGGTGTCGAATGATATCGTGTGAAAGAAAAGGGGCATTCCTGACTGTCTAATTCCAATCGAGTAGTTTTAAGGCCTGTTATTATTACTATATATATATATATATATATATATAAGGAAAAACTATCGTATCTGTATTTTATATATTTCACACTTAAAATAAAAGATTAAAAAACTTAGCAAAGAAAACTTTAATAGGTATTTTGAGCTTCAATGGCCTGTGATGACCTATTTAATCTACCAACCCAGGGGGGAACAAAATTGCCCATTTGTCATACGGGTTTATGGTTGGCCCATTTGAGGTCGGACCAGCGATTGGGCCCAGCCCGTTTGTCACCTCTACAGCGTCATATGTTACTTGCTCACAAACAACATACTGTTTCTCCTTTTTAAGAAGCTTTGCAACAAACCTTCGGCTCCGGGCCACGATAAATACTGAAAAGGTGATGCCACAAGCTCACTTTTTCTTATAAAACAGAACCTGGGTAAACTCAAGACTAAATGCTTAGTGTTACACTTACACAGAAGCACGGATTCAACCTCAAATGCAACAACGTCCAATGATTAAATTCTCACATTGATTAAATAATTCTATGATATTGAGGCGTATGGCTTTCTGACGAAGAGATTTGCCCATCCATGATACGTGCATGTTTCAGGGACCGAATCAACCCTGATATTCGATTGCTCATGTTGTCCGAAGGCTTGACCAATTCCTCACCAACTATGATAATTATTAATCCAAACAAAGAAAAGCTAGAAAGAAAATCAATGGCACAAAATAACTAAATTTGGATCTATCATCTTCTGATGGGAGGTGATTTCGAAACAAAAAGGGATCAATCTAAGTATTTGCACTGGGCCATTACTTTGCTGGACTTGCCACCATCAACTGCTGAGGCTGCAAGACAACAAAGGAAAAATCACCACAAATTTCCAGTAAGAGGAATGCCAAAGAAGTTGTGGTTTCTTGTGCAACTAGTTCATAGAGGCGTTATATGCTAATAACATGTAATTTTAAATAATAGAAGGACAAAGAAGCTATCATAAAATGAATAACATCTTCAGACTTGGATCGTGGAAGAAGCAGCTTCAAGACTACAGCTAGTGGAACCACCGAGCAAGTGGGGCTATCTACGATATCATGAAGAGACAGTGAAGGTTAAAGACTGACAAGGATAAGGTAGCAAACATATGCAGCAAACTATTACCAAATGGGCATGACAATTGGGCTTAGTGACCAGTAATTTCCTAGTTCCTAGGTGGCATTTCGCTCAATTCCTTTATAAGTAATCACTACATCCTTTTGTGTTGTTAACCCATTTGCAATCCCTTACCTCCTTCAGCTCCTCCTCATGCTTTGGAATAAATGCTGTATCAACCTTGCCATTTTTGAAATCCTGAAGAGAGAGAGAGAGAGAGAGAGAGAGATGTAACACATAAAATGAACACCAAACTGATTTTATAAAACATCCCCAAGAAAGCAACATGCTACATGGGCAGAGAACAGCTTACCTCAATGTCAAGGATAAGTTTATGATAATCAATAGTTGTGGGAACACCTGAAGATAGTTGATTGATTAGTAGAAATATTGATCATAGTTATCTTATTGTTGTCATACAACATCCTCAAAGAAAATAGGAAGTGAGGGAAAAATTGTAAGGACAAGACACCCGTCTCTATTTAAGCCACCTGTAATAATTGTGTCATCAAGAGCCCTCTTCATCCGCTCAATAGCCTTCTCTCTTGTTGGTGCCCAGACAATGAGCTGCAAACAAGTATCAAAGTACTCGTTTTTGTTAAGTATTAAAGTAGAAAAAACTTCAGCAGAGATGGCATACCATGGATTCATGATGGACTACTAAGGTTATAGATTGGAGAGTTCCAATGAGGCACAGTAAATCAATCATACATGATAGGATTTTAATTGAAATTTTAGATTAGTAGATGCACTTTAATTTTATATTTCACTATAGTTCCTCAGGTCTGGGATGTTATATATTGAGCCTACCACATGAAACTATTTAATAGTAGTCAAAGTGAATCAGTTATGCGATATGAACCCACGCCTTTTGTTGATACTGTTATGATATAAATATAATAGCCTACACCATATCTATAAACTTAAGTTTTTAGATTAAACAGTTATGATACTAACTTTAATATATATCAAAGCAGGAGGTCATAAATTCAAATCTCTGTGCACTCATAACCTCATTAAATTGAAAATTGTCCATCAAGCTCTTGATGGGCTTAGTGAGGGAAGTGTTATGATATAAATATAATAACCCACACCATATCTACAAACTTAAGTTTCTAGATCAAATTGTTCTAGTGCTAAGCTTAACAGATACCATGTTAAATTATGATTTGAAGCAGAATCAACATGCCTAAAGCTTTAAACCTCAGACATGTATGTAGTTTTATATTTACATTGAACAAAAATAATGGCTCAGAAGTTTCCCTTCCTCCTCTTCTTGTTAACCATACCTTCTTGTTAATCATGCATGACTGCTAAACCATTTTCACCAAAGTAGGACGATTGAGTAGTGATATATCTAGGAAGCCTGCATAATTTATCCAATACGTATAAACTAATATACTCCCCAAATACTGCATGCCATTGGCTCCCTTCCAACAAGATACATATGCAAATTAATTTCTACAACAAACTAGTCTTTACTTGTCTCCTCCAGTTTGGCAACTTCAGATTCTAACCATACATGAGAATGAAGCTCAAAGATATAAATGAAACTTTTCACCATGGTTAAACTCAATGGTAGACTGCATGCACTTGTTATATAATTATTAAGAAATGAAGGCAATATTACATAAGTTCGTCAGATGGAAATTATGATTAATTGAACTTATGGCTGTAACTGTAGAAGACATTTGCTAATAAGTATGAAAAACAAGGGAAAAATTCAACAGAAACACAGAATAATGTACCTTGCCAAGTAGTGAATCATAGCTTGGAGGAACCACATAATCTGGGTAGACATGGCTATCCATACGAACAAATGGGCCTCCAGAAGGCAAGTATGATGTTATTCTCCCTGTTATTCAAATAAAAAACAAATTGAAATATGTTTACTATTGCTAAAAAGGGTTGAAAGAAAGAAGCTTAAAAATGAAAAGAGAATGGAGCAGATATTCAAGAAGTTAACAATCATAGGAGGCAACGGAATAATCAATTGAAATGGCTAGATTGTTTGTCATTAGGCATCAAACAATGCTGCAGCAAAGAAAAACCTGGAGACCGGATGGAAATTCATATAGAGAAAATAAAATAAGGGTAGCATTTCCAGTTCATCTTTGATTCATGTTAGTAAATCCAAAACAATGGGCCCTTACATTCAACCAATCATATTCAGATTTAAATCAAGAATGATTTGCTAAAAGCAAACTTATTTGGTTGGACCTCCATAAATATAAAGACAAAGCAGCATTACTCTTCCATCTCATCTTGCTTTTCCTTTGTTACTTCCCATTTTCTTTTCTATTTCCCAATTAACCCCTAATTTACATACTTTGTACTTCACAAATACGGAATACATGTCATTTTCTTTCAAATTGTATACAAACATGATTATTCTAACAATACCCTGTGAACTTCATAAATTAAACATGTTTATACTTCTTGTCATGTTATATAATGATTGTGTCACTTTGAAACAGGCCTAAAAGAAGAGTCATTTGAAATCAAACATAAATAAAGGTAGATGAGGATCCCATGATGTTCTGAGGACATGCTTTACATGCTCACAGATACATTTCCTACACTTGACACCCTATGTACCTGGTCCAGGTCGGAATCCTTTAAAAGCATCTTCAGCATTAATACGGCATTCAATTGAATGCCCTCGGAGCACAATATCTTCCTACACATAAGAGAACAAGCAAGGTTAAGAATAAATATAATTTTCTTATGCACTGTATCATATATGTGACTTCTAAAATACCTGCTTGTATCGGAGCTTCTCCCCCATAGCCACTCTAATTTGTTCTTCAATCAAATCAACAGAAGAAATCATTTCTGTACAGGATGCTCTACCTGAGTAACCAAGCCACAGAAAGAAACAAATTGTCAAACAAGTTATCATTTTCCCGGTTTCTTAAGATTAAAATCTCTAGAGAACATCATGCAAGGAGAATATCATTGGGAAGATGGGTTCCTTGGACCTGAATTCTAGTATTCATTTCCATAAAGTAAAAAGAGCCTCTTTCGTCCAAAAGGAACTCAACAGTTCCAACACCAATATAGCCTATCGATGCTGCTGCTGCAACTGCTGCATCACCCATTGCCTTTCTCAACTCAGAGGTCAGTGCTGGAGATGGTGCTTCTTCAAGTAGTTTCTGATTCCGTCTCTGGATATACAGATTATCAAGAAGAAAAGTACTCAGTAAACTTCCTAACGAAAGCAAAATCGGAGAGTAGGGACATAGATCCACTTCTAACTAATAGCATTTGTTTCTAAGACCTATAATGTCCAGGCATATAAACAACCCTACAAGACACATACACCAATTATAATGTCCATAGACGGATCTGAAGCCAGGGTTACAAGAGTTCTTGGGTGTCATTCCCTAGGCCGACCCCTAGGGGTAATGGCATCATTTTCCTTTGCAAGCATCACATGGAGAATAACAAAATTACAAGTGCATATTTAAGGAACTTGGTGAAATGAAAATAAATAAACGATAGAAGGGCTGACCACCTGAAGCCAAAAAAAGGCATATTTTGCGTTTGTTTTCTAGACATGCATTCATGCTACCCTATTTGTTCCATGTCCATTTTTGCATAACCGAGTGCATGTGCTCATGCATGCAGTTATGTGTCTTTGCACGTATTTGTCATGTGTGAGAAAGAGAAAGAGATGTTTCCAAGAGTACCTGGATGCTGCAATCACGCTCCCCAAAATGAACTACATTACCATATTTATCGGCAAGAACCTGAAAGAGAAAAAAAAAAAAAAACAGATTTAAGGAATAAAGTATTCCACTGATGCAGTTATAAGAAACACAAACCACAAAACAGAAATCGGAATGCTTACCAAAAGAATGTTAAGAGAAGGAAAAGGAAAACAATGCAATCAGTGAATAACACCAAACACTACCCAAAAAAAAATATATAATAATAATAACAAAAAAACAAAAAAGGAATGATTTATGATAAAAAAGGATATTTTTTATTTTAAAGATAAGATATACCATTGTACGTAACTAATTAAAAAAAATTCACTGTAGATATTATATAGAAAAACAGATAAAGGCATGATGTACAAGGTTTGCTGAGGATTTTTTATCTAGCTTCCAGCCTTCCAGTATTAAATTTTTTTTTTTTTCGTCCTTTGTGTGTGTGTGTGTTGGGGTTAGGGAACAGGTGTCAATTCTGCTGCAAATCACAAAACAGATCCAAAATAACTGTAAAAGCACTATACTGTACTTCTTGTCCTATATATTGGTAGCAACATTGTATAGCCGACTTTAGCCAATAGAATAAAAATTCATCTCATAAATTGCAAAGACACCCAAACCAACATGCTTACGTAAGTACAGACATGCCTCATAGAAGCATCTTTCCAATTTGCTGCTCAAAGTTAACAGAATCCAATGGAGAAACTGAAAACAATCCATCCCACAGCATTTGACACAGACCCACTTGAATGGATTTCCCGATGATTATTCTCAAGCAAGGGAAGATGATTCATCCGCAAGGCATGGAAATGGCCTTAAATATTATTTAACCTAGTATTTTTAGGTAAAATTCTAGCAGCACTCATGCTTGACAAGATTAAAAATCCTTTTGATTACAAGCTGCTAGAGACACCACAAACATATTCATTTCCATCAGCATATTCCATCTTAATGCTGTATTTTGAAGTCCAAATCCATATCAATACAAACCGGAGCCATTAATCTTTATTTGTATTGCATACTTAAAATATCTAGATTTTGCACAACCATCTACATCTGCATTGTCCTCTGAAAACAGAAGAACTGTGATGCTATGATCTCTTTCAACCTAGTGTGAGATAAGGCAAAGAGAACATTTGGTCAACATCAAAACCTCAGCATATGCTAACTCTCTCACTGAAATGCAGGCAAAGTTGACACTTCCAACACATGAACCGGAGCAATTTCTTTATTTGATTTAGACAAGAGAAGAACAAAGAGACACTGAATGAGATAGACTTTCTGGGGAGGAATTTGACAGTTCTGCACTAACAGTCATATTTTATGCCATGATATTTTTTCTATTTTATTATTATTTTTATTTCTTTGATTCATTTTGGTTTTATTTCATTTTATTATCTAGCTTTCTTCTCTGTTTCCGTATCATCAATCTGATTTAAAGGGACAGCTTCTGAAGAAAATATTGTTTCGCAACAAAACGAAGAAATAGCAAAATAAATAACTAGATAAATTTTCAAAACCATTTACACCATGTCTGTCCACTGAAATGAATGACAAAAGGATTATAGATATAACATATGAAAGAGCAAATGACATTTTCAGAGGTAAGTTAATAGAACTTTTGCCACTAATGTCTTTTCACAATACTCTTCTCTCATCATAGATAGGACTATAAATAAGTCAAGTCAACCCAACATAGTATCAAGCTGGAACTAGACTCAAACGAAAAACTTGAAGCTCAAACTTGATCAAGCTTTATATTTTGAGCCCAAACTCGACTCATTAATATTCCATAAGCTCAAACTATAAAAATGGATTAGACTAAAATATATTTTAGAACTTAGAAATATAAGTGTTTTTAGCTGATTTGGTCTCAAATATAATAAATATGGACCATTGGATATAAAGAGAGAGGGGGAAAAAAAAAAGGAAAAAGGTATGAAAATAGACTTTAAAAAGGGAAAAATATAAAAAAAAAATACACAAAGAGCAGGCTACTCGAATCAAGTCTTTCAAAACTTGACTCGATAATTACTAAAGACTAAAGTAGCTCGAATTCGAACTCGACTTAATCGCACTTGAGCCGAATTCTAGTTATCACCTAGTAGAACTTGAATATCTTACAAGCAGTGTCAACTCATTTAAAACCCTTATGATAGATCAAAATATGGGATTCAATACGACCAAAGTAAAAGAGCTAATCACTGGGTCATAAAACACAGGCATAAGATGTACTAGTTGAAAGTTGGGCCAGTTCAAAGGGCTAGAGAAGAATACCTGAAATTCAATGTGCCTGGGATTCTGGATGTACTTCTCTAAATAAACTCCATCATTACCAAAAGCAGCTGCAGCCTCACTCTTTGCTTGCTGCATAAGATATAAGCTTATTAAACACAAATATTAAAAGAAATTTGTAAAACATCATATCACACTCCTATGCCATGCCAATCTTATCTATTCTGCTAACTCCCCTTTCTCAATTCTATCCTTGACAAATCAGAGTTTTCCCAAAGACAAATTTGGAGTAAACTGCTCAGAAAGAAAAGGTGAAAAAACTTTCTTTAGATCTTCTGTGTGAATAATCAACATATCCAAATGGTTTTTGATGTTCAAGAAGAAGAGAAGTCATAATAATACCCTAAAGAAAGAGTATAAAGAGCATTGCAGTGACTACATTGGACTGATTCAACTTTAAGGTAAGATTTATATACTACTATCAACATAAGCGCAGTGTCATCTTATCTGGCACAAACGATATTTCATTGATACGCATACAGGATGATATGAATGAGAAAGCACATTGTACCATGGTAAGACAGAAGAAAAATATCAGGCACTAATTGAATAAGCACAACCTAGATAAACATCCACTCAAACCAACAAACTAGAGAAGCAGAGACCCAAATAATAATATTACTATTTAGAAAAAATCACCCACAAATTTTGTTCATAGGAAGATAGAATACTTCAATATTTTGTCTCCAGAATTCGTTGTAAATGACTGAATGATGCAATATCTTTAATGGTGCAATATCTTTATTATACTAATTTGAATTCTTATAATACAGGACAGCAGTTTCTATGATGAAAGAAATCATACTACATGCTTATTTTTCATTATGGAAAAAATGAATAAAATATATTCTATCTTTTGCTTTTTGTCATTTGTGCATACTCCTACAACTTAAGAAATTGTATAAGCAGTTGCAGTGCAGTTGCAGTAAGAAATATATCCATTATGAAGCCAAAGTCAGGAACAAAAGCACATTACAACAATCAACTTTGTGTCTAAAATATATGTTGTTAGGTATTAGATATTAGTATTTAATCACTGGCTGCCATGTAGCAAGTATATAGAAGGATAGTAGTATAAATAGGGGTAAGTAGCTTTTGGTTCTGTATGCTTAGGAGTATTTTGCTCTGGAATGTGCCTTGTCCCTATAATTCAAATCTAGATGTTAGTAGTCAGTTGTGGCCTGTGGGTGCTTTAAATTTAGATTAAGTACTGCCCGAAATTTTTAAGGAGCTATATCTTTTACTTTAGAACATGGTAAATACTTGACAAATGTATTATCAACCAACAATCCACTCTGATCATCAATTAACTGAATATATGGAAAAGGAACATGGCCTGTATTATAGTTATACCTGTAACAGCTTCACAAACTCATCAGGCTCTTTAGCAAGACGCATGCCTCGTCCACCACCACCGGCTGTTGCCTTAAGTAAACAAGATGTCAGAATAGGTACAACTGTCTATTAATTTCCAATTAGAAACACATTTGTGCTTCAGTTATATCATCTCCCATAGATATGGACAAAGTAAAACAAAATAAATATAAATTAAAAAATTCAGTCCAGAGAGATTGCAACATCTTAGCACATGGTAGACGTCCTACTTGTTCGGTTCTGAAGCCACATAATCAAAAGGATGTAACTAAACTCCTCTCAGCTCTCCTATTTCTACAAACCCCACACTGTGTAACAAACTTTTTTTTTTTCCAACAATCAAAAGAGATCAGTCAAAAGCTTAATCATATATGTATGATTTATTACCATGCATATATTAATAATGTAAATTTCAATTTATTGAAATTCCAAGTATCACATCTATACACAAAGACACATGCATAGATTTAGATAGATATATGAAGGGCACCAAATGTTTAGCTGCTGTTACCATAGATAAAATATGGATACATCAAAATGAAAATGCAACCATTTATAGAAGAATAAGTATTTAATTAAATGAAAAATTGAGTATAATGAAGTAATTGAGTATAGGCTAACATAAATATAATATTTTAGTGACATAACTACTTTTTTTTTTTTTCATTTTTCCTTCTTTTTTTTTTTTCCTTTGTGGCCAAGTTTTGCATGTTTGAGGTTATGATCAAGGGCAGGCATGTATTATTTAGAGCAAGAGAAAGTGATCATACAAGTTTAGATTCCAATATGAGAAATAAAGGTATGCATAAAATTCCGATGGTTCCAAACTCAGTTTCAATCGGCACCAACTTGGGATGGTCAAACTGAACCAAACCAGACCAACAAAGCCGGTTTGCCTGTCGCCAATTCCTCTGAGGATCATAAGCACCCCTAGTGTAAAGGCACATAAAATGAAGGGACTAAACAAAGACAAAAATTCTCCTTTCTTCCTATTCTTTCTTCTTGGATTTCCTTCTCCAGTAAAAATGCATCTGTCCTAATTAAATTCATATCTGGAGCAAAATATATCATCATGCAAATGCAAGAGCTGCCATCAGTTATAAAGCAGTGAAAATTCATTCTAGATCATCTCTTGCTAAAGCATCAAATACCCAAAGTATCTAAACAAATATTTAGTTGAACTAAATATGGTGTCACATAAATGGATGAAGTACATTGTTTCGAGCCTACCAAGCAATAATTATGATCAAGATGAGTTACCTTAATCATCACTGGGTAACCAATCTCATTGGCAAGCCTAACTGCTTCCTCAGTGCTCTGCAGCAAAAGAAAAATATCAATCTAAAGACCAACACTAATCAACACAAGGTTGCAGGGTGCTTGAGAGCATAATTGCCTTAATGGATAGAGACATGGCCAGAAGAACAAGCGAAATGCTTTATATAATTTTACCTAATTCCTGATATAAACAACAATATAAAGCCTTCAGACTTGTCCGGACTAAAATATAGAATACCTGCAATAAGCCATCACTTCCTGGTACAGTGGGAACACCGGCATTCTTCATTGTGTCTCTGGCAGTTGATTTGTCACCCATGACACGGATACTATCAGGCTGCACCAAAGTCAAAGGTTAATGAATTATGTTATTTTCAAGTGCTGAATCAAATGGTAGATGATAGGTGCAATGTTATTGCTTTTGGCTATATCCATCATACTTGTAAATATTCTGTAAATGGGATTTTCTCATTTGTGGAACTTACATTAGGTCCTATAAAATTGATTCCATGCTCTCTGCACATTTCAACAAATACTGCATTTTCAGCAAGGAATCCATATCCAGGATGAAGCATGGTACATCCACGGCTAACAGCAGCAGATAGAACATTTGGGATCAGTAAATACCTGCGAAGAGAAGATTACTGAACACATCAGAATCTCAGCTAAGAATTGAGTGTGGAGTAATATCCTCATATACAGATTCTCACACGTCCTGTGCTCTTAGAGATATAATACTATAAGAGATATTTTATGAATAAGATCTTTCATGCTGCATAATTCAGTTTGATCTCATACATATCCCAACAAGAATAACCCAAAACTCATTGCCATAGTTAAACAATCTAAATCTCTTTCTCAAACATCAAAGTTCCAATGCTCTGGAAACATGGTCCAAAACTCAAGTACTATGTCACATCATCTCAAACACTGTCCTTGCCTGTAAATCAAGGTTATATACATTCTGAATGCTTTATGGAAAAGATATGAGTTTAAAAAATTGAGCTTTCAACTACTTTAAAGAGATCTCTCTCACTGTTTTGTCTTTTTATATTCCCTCTTTTTTAAATCCATCTTCCTTTTTAACTGCTTCTCGTGAAGATATGGTACAGATAATCAATACAATGACAGTATATATATCATTATCAAGGTATGGTGTACAAAGCAATGAAGCAGCAAAAGGGACTTTATTGCAAGGATGTCCTTGGTCCTGCTGTTTAGACATAAAATGATTGCACTTATATTTGAGATTCTTCATGGAAGTTTCTCACTCATATGCCAATATTTAATAATTCTTGCTTCTATGATACCACAAAATTACTGAATATAAAGTTAAGCTGCACCTATATCCACTAAATAAAGCTTTAAGATGAGTCAGTCACAATATAAAATCTACCTATTTCTAGATTTATCCCAAGCTGAAAATGAGTCTATTTTGTTGGAAACAGGAACAATAAGAAAAACCCTTTATTCAGTAAATAATTGGCCTAATGTGTCTTTAGAGCCTAGATCAATGTTTCCTCATCCAGGAAATTCATGCCAAGTGCAAAAATAAGCTAATTCCGGATTTTGACATTCTCTGAAAAAAAATAGATAAAACTACTTGTCTTAGAACTACTTACGATTGGCTGCTTGGTGCCTCTCCAATGCAAACTGATTCATCTGCAAGTTTGACGTGAAGTGCATCCTTATCTATAATCGAGTAGACTGCAACACAAGGGATACCCATTTCATGAGCAGTTCGAATAACACGAACTGCAATTTCCCCTCTGTTTGCCACGAGAATCTTCTCTGCACGGCATGTTGCATTAAGGGCTCCACCACGCTTCTTGGATTTATGATTAATTTGAAGAGCATGAGTCTTCTGTTTGGGAAATCTAATCTTGTTTCCTACCATGAAGCTGCATTGAGAACTTTGAATACTGGATGTTCTTCCATAAAACAAAGCCTGCATTGAAAGTGAACGCAAATGTCCATGATCCAACAAAGAAATCCAGGAAATAATGCACTCAGAGAGAGAGTTACATATATTAATGATCATTAGGTAATACCTAGACATGAAGCTTGATAAATGTAACAAGAGAATGTTTTTCATAGGCAACTAAAGAGAACTATTTTGGGGAAGAAACTTCTCTGTCCTCCTCATTTAAAAAGCAAGGCGCAGATGAGACGCTGAATGTAGCTGAGAAGTTTTATTACCACTTTGCGTCATCTTTACTCGAATTTCTCATATCCCATTGTTAACTTCTCCGATTAAAAAGATACATATCAACCGATCAAAGAGAAGGGAGGAAAAAGGGAGACTATTGGAATCCCAAGTTTCCAATCCCACGACCATTGGAAAATGTTTTCTCTCCGTAAGTAAAATTAAAAAGTAAAGGAAAATTAGAACTACATCCACGGTACACACCGTGAGAATCAAAAACACTATAATGCCCTATTACATACTACATTCTTCACATGAAGACTACAGAACAAATTCAATCTTCAGATCAAAAATAAATAAAATGAAATAAAATAAAAAATTACATTCCCGCATTATAGTAGAATAAGAAGAATATTAAAACACAAGAGTGAAGAGGTTTCAAAGGAATTCAAAGTTTATTTTGAAATACTTCTAATCAAACAACCAAAACCGAAATCCCGCAAAATTAAAGAATGAAAGTGAAGGAAGGGAATAAGCTTTGCTTACTGGAGGCGAAGTGGCAGATTTGCACATGGGCATAGTGGCCTCCATTGTAATTCAGCGATAAGCTGCACCAGAGTAGAGACAATTGATTAGATATGTATTATAGGATCTGATTGAGTTCGCTTCCGAAACTGCTTAGTTACCTTCGACAATGCCACTAAGAGAGAGAAGCGTGAGCGTGTGAGCGAGTTAGAGAAGGAGGACTGAGAAGATGAAGATGATGATGATGATGAAGAAGAAGAAAAAGAAAGCGTATCGATGTAACCGAGGGAAATATGAGATTGAATTCTCCGCCAATATTGGTTGGGACGAGGATCTAGTTGGGCTGCGCCTACTTGACTTATGCTGTGTCTCTTGAGAAGTTAAGAACTGCTTAGTTTAAACTGTTTAGTTGATCTGTATTGTTTTTTTTTTTTTTTACTCTCTTTTCTTTTCTTTTTTTTTCCCCCTTCCTCATGTAGACATATACATACATATATATATATATATGTCTTTAATATTTTATAGTTTGGTTTTGCATATTTATTAGAATCTGAATTAGGGGAAGAGCTACCTTATTTGCATATAAATAAGATAGATGATTGATAAATCCAATTTTATAGGATTTACTGGTATTTAATTTCTATTTGGTTTGTTTATTTTTATTGATTTAGTATTTTTTTATCATTTTTAAATAGATTATTTGTCAAAATAGATAAAAATAAAAAACATATATTTTTAATCATAAATATATCAACAGACTAGATATAAATCAAATATTGAAATAAATACAGATAAAAATCAATTCACCCAAATGATTTAGTTTTATTTTTATCGTATCAATTTTTTTTCATAACAAATAAAGACGTGTGAGTAAATAAAAAAAAAAGATGAATCAAATATACTCTTTATTTTTTGATATAATAATAATTTATGTTGCTAGTTATTGGAGTTGGAATATTAAACTTATCCCTAAATTTTAACAATTTGCCAAACATTTTTATAACAATCACAAAGTAAGCTCAATCAAAAGTAAATACATCAATTCACAATAATTTAATTTTATAAAAATAGCATATGTACATGAAGGAAAAGTTAAAAAATATTGTACTTTTTTATGACAATCACAAAAGTACAGCCAAAGCAAAATAAATACTTGATATATAACATATGAAACTGTATGTTCAAAACATAATTTTAAATTAACTTAAAACCGAGTGTTCAAGATACAATTTTATTATAGCCTTAAAATCAAATATTCAAGACTTGATTTTATTCAATTTCTTTTCTTACTCTTTTGGTAAAAATGCACTTCTCTTGAAGAAAAAAAAAAGGGAAAGAAAATTAAAAACCCTAATTTTTATCAACGTTAGATCTTATTTCAGTGCCGCATTTGTTCTCTTGGATTTGTTTCATTTTGTAATATACGTCGCATTTGGGAAGATCACACTAATCTCTCTCCCTCCACAGCTCAACCCACCAAAAGGTAACATCTTTTTCAATGTTTTCCCACTTCCTTACTATGGTTTATGGTAGTTCAATCTACTCATGCTGCTTTTTTTTATTATTTCCAAATTGTTGGTTGCATTTGTCATTTACAGTATTGGCAAGGGTTTTTTCCTTTAATATAATTTCTAAGTCACACGAGCTTGATGAAGATGAGCTAAGTATTTTTATTGATTTCACTGCCCAATGTCTCTGTAAGTGTAAACAAATTGCTCATTTTGTAGTTATATTTAGCCTACTTGGTTTCTTCCTAATCCTAAAATTTAGTCGAAGGTTGTTATGAATGTAATATGAAAATATCCAATACAATCAATTTTTACAAATTCGTATCCAATCTATTAATCTAATTCACACTTCATCATCTTTAGGAAGTGAACCTATCTATTCACAGTATATGAAGGAGTATGTGTCAATTCTCAGGGAGGCATGTTTATAAGTACCTACCAATATTACATATTTTTATATTATTTATCTTAAAAATAAAGAATAATGTCAAGAATAGTACCTGAATTGTAGAAAAATGTGCAATTAGATATTTAAACTTTTAAATTGATCAATTCAATACTTGAAAAACTTTAAAATTGATCAATTTTAAAGTTTAGTTATCTAATTGTATATTTTGCCTAAATAATAATTAATAATAATATTATGAGAGAGATTGTAGAATTCAATATTACATCTAAAAACACACTTTGACATAGTAAATCGCTACTAATGTTACTTATATGATTAACGACCAATGTTTTAATTATTATTTCATTCTGTGAAAATTCCAATTATAGACTATGGTAGAGATCTTTTGAAACTTGACAATCATTAATTTTCTACCAATTAATTGGAACTTTCCTAGTTCACCTATTGCATTACTTTAATTAATTAACATACTCATCTATTAATTGATCCATTCTATGAATTCATCGATTAACTTTAACCCTAATCCATGAGATATATGTTATTGCTCTTAAGTCCTCTCACAATATAGTTTTGATAATAACAAAAAGAGTGAAAGATAACTAAAATATTTTTCTAACTAGATACCTTGGCACCAAATGCTAGTGTTTTAAGAAAAAGCTTAGCATATTTTAAACCCACTTAGCAACTTCAAAGTCACATATGCATGTTTTGCACAATTTAACTTGTGTTTTAGGTAGAATTGCAAAAATTTTGCAATTTTTGTCTCATCAAAATGAAATGTGAATAATTTGGCTCAACAATCTCCCCTTTTTTCATAAGGATAAACTTTGTAAAATTTCCTCTCCTTACACTGGGTATTCACCTTAATTAGGAATCCAATTTAAGAAGTATTCTTCAATAAGGTTTAAGAGTTGGATCCTTAACTAGAGGTGATGTAATACTTGTATCAATGTTAAGGGCATTGAAGACTCAATTTCTTCTCTCATTTGGTCTCATCAAAATGATATGGTGAGTATCATACGAAGAAGAGAGAACAAATCAAGCAAAAAACCAACAAAGTTTGTTTAACTTAAAAAAAAAAAATGCTAGTTGTAGTAGCAATTTCAACTCATTTAAGAAGCGAGTTGCACTGGCATAATCCACTTAAAATATGGATTAAAGCAAATCAATTTGTTGTGGGTCGATTAGCTCATCAACTATAAAAATTTAAAAGAAAAAAAATAAATAAAAAGACATAATAAAAAATTTAATAAACTTTAACATTTTCTTTATGTCTAAATCCTCTTAACTTGATAAAAGAATGCTATATGGAGTTTTGTTTTTTAATTTCATTGTTGTAGAATTTTTTTGGTTATTTAAATAAAGCTAATTTAACATCAAATTCAATAGGTTCCTTTAATAGGAAACTATGGTTATACATCATCTTGCAAGCCATGAGGATGCATTGAAAACAAAAAAGAAAAAACGATGTATTGGGGAAAAGTTCACTAGAGGGGATTGTTCTTCATGACCCCACTTATGCAACAACCATAAGAGATGAGCTTAGCTCTCTTCTCAAAAATAAACTATGGATTTTAGTTCCTTCACATTTACATCAAAACATTTTTGGTGGGTTCTTACTATGATACAATGTTGGTGGACTAGTTAAGGTTATGAACTTTGACTCGTTGCTTAACAATACACTCAGTGAGAAGGCATCAACTATAACGAGACATCTAGTCTTGTTATAAACCCACCACCATTTTGTTTGTCTTGTCTCATTGTCTCTTCCAATTGTGACATTTGCCAAGTTCATGTGAAAAATGCTTTTCTTTATGGTCACCTCATTGAGACAATTTCCATGAAACAACCTTCTCACTCTATCCAATCCATCCCTATATCCACATTATGTGTGTCAACTGAAAAATCGCTTTATGGCCTAAACAAAAATCCTTCAGCTTAGTTTTATCACTTAGTATCTTCTTGTAACACTTACAAATTCATCAAGGTAAAGTCAGCATTCCATGCTCATCCCTACTAAGAAATCTAATATTCTAGTCTTTGTTCTTTAAGATAAATCATATTGAAAGATTTCAAAGTTTGGGTGTTAGTTCAAATAAGGCATAAATATTTCAAATGATAAAAAAAAAAGGCATTAACATATTACAAAGTGAATCAAATAAGGATTCGACGCTTTAAATACTTAAAAAAAAATCAATGTTATGACAAAGTGGAACAAATAAAGAATCCTTTTTGTGTCTCTTTGTCATACGTTAATGCCCTTTTTTTATAATTTAAAATGTTGAGCTCTTATGTCTTTTGAAAGGCCCCGACATATCCAGTCTCTCATACTAAACACGCCGAGTCTCCTTGCCACATATAATACCTAAGGATTATATATAAGGCCATCTGAAAAAGGAGGTGTTTATGTGGATTATATGTTTAGCCTGTTTAGATACAAAGCTTATTCAAAAAGACTACTCATCAAGGAGTAGATACTTTAATATAACCACATATGAAATACTAATAACTTGGTATCTCAAAGTTTACAAAACCATATATTACATACAATATAGGGAAACTTAAATACTTTATATTACAAACTTAGGCTCATAAACAAGCCATGTGTATACTATTATATTTTTAAAACAAAACTTGGTTTGATCTCTTTTCCAAAGAAAAACAACAAGGATAGTCCAAGAGTCTTAATCATCGTACTCATCTAAAAAGTGCTCAAGATCCATCTCATAACCCAAAGAATCATAAAACTACTCGTCTTCTTCAATACCTCAAAGAGATAAAGTGAGCCAAAGGCCTAGTATATAGTAACAAAAACAAATACGATATGGCATACACTCCTAAACTAATGCAAGGAAAAAATCACAAATTATTTATCTTTAATTAAGTCAATAAAACAACACTAAAGTATTCAAATTCCGATTTCAATTCTGGGGAATCTAAGGGTCTTGAGTAACTGCAACTACTCAAGGGGTTGATATAAGCAACCAGAATACTTAAATCTCTAATATAATCTCATAAAAAAAAAAAATTTCTCATCTAGATTATAGAGTCGTTACTCAACTTTACTTAACTTAATCACAATATCACCTTATTCAATCATCCCCATAAACGTGAACTAAATCATATTATATCCTTTTAAGAGTAAGCAAATGTTACATCGATAATATATCCCTTATCTATTATCCGCCGAGCCACTAATGAAAGTCAATACATCATCACTAAAGTAGCCTAAGCACCTAAACTACCATGTTAACCTTGTTAAGAAGGTTGCCACTCTCCATAACGAATTCAACGGTGAAAAGCACAATTAATACATTTAGGATATGCCTATCCCAAGCAAACAACATCCATGTTATCGTGTAGCTTGATAAATGGGCTTATCGGGCAAAAGACCAGTATTCGGACTCAATTGAGTACGAGAATCTGTCAAAGAAACCATTTCATGTAAAACATTGTTAAGTCACAATTATACACTACTTCATTGTCCTTATCAAACTCAAGTAATGTTCAAATCAACATATAATTCATATTCACACACACACACAATATATATATATATATATATTTATCACATTTCAAACAATTGCATATCAATCATCAATATCTCTCAATTGAATATTAACCCTTTAACACTTAACAAATTCAAATAGAAACTCATTAAAAAAAAAGAATAACTTAACTTATATATATAATAGGGTTATGTAGGTTTTCTACTTAATCACAAAACTAAGCAACAAATAAGGAAACACATATAAAGTAATAATATTATAATAAACAAATTTAATTTAACTTTTTTTTATAGGGTGCGTTGGCTCAACGCCAGCGGTGTAGGCAAGCAAGGCCGATGGCGTACAGGTTTAAGATAATTTTACACGAAGCATTAGAAAGTGAAACGTCCTTGCATACAAACCGTTTCAAAGGTTGTTTAGACCTAGGGAAAACGTGCAAAAAAGCTCTAGAAGGTGAAATACTCTTGGATACAGGCCATTTTCAAGGGGTATACAGCCCATACACTCTTCCAAATAGGCCAATAAGGTGTTGAAGCTTTTCAAACTTCTCCTATTTCAAACTCCATTTTTATATAATTTTCACATATCCTACTTTACTCTAAGTACTATACAAGCATCATATAACATACTACATGTACTTAATAACTCAAAATATATATAAACTTCACTTCTCAACATCCAACAACTCTCCCCCGATCACACAACCTACATCAAATCCTTCATCTCCAAATTTCATCAACTCTTGCATAACTCATAACAACTTACACCATTTCAAGTACTTCCAATAACTAACAACTTCAACACACTCCAAGAACTCATTTAAATATATTAATTATCATGAATCATCCAAACCATCTTCAAACTACTATGAACCTACTAGAACAAGAAATCACCCTTATGATAAAAACAAAGGAAATAATAGTCACAAAAGCATGCAAACTAACCTTAAGAAGCTTTTACTTAAGACTTAGGTCTTGGAAAAGAATTCTTGGCAAATTGAGCAAGAAAATTTGATAAGAAAAGTTAGAATGGAATGGAACAAAGGCACCGTCGGTTTTGGTCTGTTTTGGAGTTTGTAAAATTTAGCAAAAATACGTTGTGTTTATCTTATATTTAGTTGACTTTAGTGGCGGATTTTTAAGAGGAAAAAAAAAATGAGGCCTTAGGCTTGATTTTAAGGCTTTGTTTGAGCTAAAAAAAAAAACTCAAAAATCTACCTTAGCTTAAGTTGGTTTTTGTTTGCATGACATGAGTTTAATTTTTATCGATCTAACAACACATTATAATATAAATACCTAATCATCCTAGCACATTAGATTCTAACACACATAGTTTACCACCTAAAATATATTCACAAAATGTTCATATTTCAAACAAGTAAATATATACATACTATATACTTCTATTACTAATCATACTATCACACCATATTTTATTAACTAATTATTTACCATAATTTCTATGTTTAAAGCAAACATAACATATAGATATGCAATTTAATCATGAATTAAAATTCTTGGTTATTCCATCTTTCTTAGCATTTGTGTTACATGCACCACTCAAGGTATCCACTAATGTTAATTCGATTTCATCCATGATCTTCTCAAACATCATCACATGCATCTCTTCAAACTAGTCAAAAGCCCTTTGTTGCCTCAATGCAATCATGATTTCATGGTTTAATCTGACTACCAAATTCTATTATCCATCTTAAGATTGTTGATGCACTAAAACATCTTATAACTATGTAACTAAGATATCAACTTTGTTGTGAATCGCTTAAGCCAATACATATACAATTCAACCACACAATACTTGCTAGCAAGAAAAATGTTCTACAATACCAGTAGGGTACACTAATGATAGGTTCTCTAATCATTTGCATGTCTTGTACCTCTTTGAGTACCTCTACTAATACTAATTGGATTGGATGTCTAGACGCCTATCGGCCCATGATAGGTTAGGCCATTGACCTCACAATCTCATCTTTTTAATGATTGAGGAAGTGGCCTACATTATCCTATAACTTTGTTAATAATGATATAATGCTCTTGCCTTTATGATTGTAGAATCCACTTATATCTATTATAGAGTTCTTGTTCAGCACCCTTCATATTATGCTATGACAACCTTGGTGTCCCCTATCTATCAGCCAATCATGTTTAACATGATTACATTAAGCATGCAGACATTAACCATCACTTTGTTCAATAAATGATTGCTTCTGTATAGGGCTTAGTTCGTTATATTCCCATACATTATTAGTGTGCCACAATCTCAATAGAATCCTCTCCACATCAACCGATCTTGGTCATTCTTTTATATCATATGAACTTTTAAACCTTTATATTGAGGATACATATTATTGTGTGTATTGCACGCACACACTGTGTTATGTTTGTTTTTTTTCCTTATAATATATTGTATCATTTCATTAACATTAATAATAACAAATATCTATTAGTTCAAGGGCAATCAACGATGTTTGATCTGCATTTAACAATGAAACGTAACCTAGGGGGTGGTGTGCATAAGGGTCTTGGTCCCAACTTGTTAGCAAATAAGAAAGAAGAGGCTACGAGCCCATTAAACTCTAGCCCACGTTCATTGAGTGTGTTGCATTAATAGAAAATAAGCATTAAAGCTAATCCAGAAGGACAAGCATTAAACCCTTCAACACATGATATGATCTTAATGGAAATTTGAATGGATTTCTTAGATTTCAAGTTCAAATTATTTTAGAGGTGATCTCTAAAATTGATCTTGTATTTTTCAATTTCCTCTTTTTGCTAATAAAAACAAAGATCTTTTCATATATATTTCTACTTTTTTTTTTCAATTTGTTTGCAAAATGATATAATTTTTTATTGATTCCCTCACTCCTTTTTGTTTTATTTTATAAAGAACAATCAACTATAAATATTTTAGAATGTTCATAAGTTAGGCTATCACATTTAAAATTGTAAAAGGAATCCTTTTGAAGAACAACAGTCAAGGACTTATAGTTAAATATCACAAATTTTTTAATAATGAAATACCACGTTTTTATTGTCATCATCAAGCGACCACAAGTGTTACCATTATTGCTTTCATGCGTGACAATGTTAAAAAATTTTGTTATATCATAACAGATGTGCCACCTTTAGCTTGTAACTCTTTTTTCATTATAATTTGTATAAGTGATACTTATGTATGTCTCAGATAACAAACAAAAGGGAAGAGATGAATTGTTTGTAACTAAAGTTTTTGCTAAATATATTAACTTAGTGTGCACAAATTATGATTAAATGCAATGCAAATAAAGCAATAAGAAATTAAATTGTGTAAAGTAAATAAGGTCCAAGATTTACAGAAGTTCCTTCTTATAAATCAGTTATCTCTTCCAACTCCACTACTAAAGATCCAGTCATCAACATCAATCATTTCACTACTCCAAAAAACAATTGAGAGATTACAAATACCGATGCTATCTTGCTTTATTCCACAAGCCTCATACCTAGGCTAATCATAGAACTATAAGATACTAAGTGTAATCCTCTTAACCTAACTCTTTAAATAAAGTATAAGGATAGCTTGAAAAGAGATATAATATGAGTGCTCAAAGTTTAAGCACAGAGCGAAAAAGTAAAGTAGTAAATATACGCAGCTTTTGATGAAAGTTCTAACGGATGAGAGTAGAGCAGTATTAAACATAAAATGAGAGTGCAAGTATGTCTTCAAATTTAAACCCTAGCTTCCTAAATATCATTCAAAAGTACGAGCTTCCTCAAGTAAATCTCTCTAGAAAAACAATTTTTATCTATTGAAAAGTTTGAACTTTGAAGTCTTAAAAGATCCTTCTAAAATCTCATATGTATATTGTCTTGAGATATTTGAATTAACTGATTTTATCCAAGCTTGAATCTATTGTTGCCTTCAATGTTTATAAATCCTTGATTTTTAAGTCTTCTAAAAATAATTTAAATATATTGAAACCATGTATAATAAGGCTCCACAAAATCTGGATATATTTGTTGTAACCAAATCCTTATCCATTACATTCTTGATGATGCTAATCCACATCTTTTTGTAAAAAAATTAAAAAGAAAAAAAGAAAACCGATATCCTTTATGTTAAAACTAGATATATCTTCAAAAATATCTTCACTAACGTGGAAAAAAACAAGGTTCTTTCAAAAACTTGTAAAACAAGTTTAACCAACATAGATGCATATTTCTATGGATTTTTAAGTTTTCATTGAGTGGAAGGCATTAAATTCATTATCCAAACACATCTAATGAGTGGAGCTTGATTTTCATCATTAAAACTTGTCTTTAGTATAATGAATGTGCACAAGAAAATTCTTGTAGAAACTTTCTTGTCAACTTAACCATTCTAGCAAAAGTTCTAATAAGCTTCTCTTAAAGGTTCTTGCATGGCTTTTGGCATTGAAATCTAACAAAACTTCTTACTATATCTACTCATTTAGTTAAATTAATTAGATAACTTTATTTTCTTTTTGTTATCATAAAAACTAATAAGGAGATATCTTAACAATTTATATAAATATCATTATTATGTTTTTTTTTTTTTCATTTTCTTGTTTTTTTTTCATGAGTTCCTTTTATTAATTTAGCTTTTCCTGATTGCATTCTCATACTATTTTATGTATAAATCTATTTTACATACATATGCCATTTTTTAAAACTATATATCGTAAATATTTTGGAATTAACATGACTACATCATCTAACTCTCGTATTGTCTTTTTGATTAACATAGAAATAAGTATTGTTGGAAAAGTTATTACAGATTTTAATGATATTTTTCTTTTGTTCTTTTTTTTTTAGAAAACAGTGATAAGTTGGATTTCACTATTTAATTATGTTGAGAGAGCAAAGTCCCCATTTTTTTTTCCTTGTTTATATTTAATTGTGACAAATAATTTTATCCATTTAGTTGCTTATTTAATCTCATTATCTGTACTTGATCTTAGACTTCCAATTAACTCAAGCGATAATCTTTTTGTTATTTATAAGAGAACAGGTATATAAAATAAAACAAGATAAATCAATATACAATTTTATTTTTTTATAGATGCGAGTACTCAAACGTTGTCCGCATCTGTACATCATTGGATTTAACTTGGAGGGTTCAAGAAAAACCCAATGTTGCAAGAATATGCCGGCTGAATTTGCTCGGTCCAAGGTAAAAAGACCGGTGCAAATTTCGGCTTACATCATGGTTCATTCAGAGTCCTCTGTACAACAAAAAAGAGGGCCATAGCCCCATAAGCGTGCACTGCATGGTGTTAAATTCTACTAGCAGCTAAAAGTGGGAAAAAATAAAACTACTCTGATAATATCTTTTACATATCACCAAGAGAAACCGCATTTGAAGCCACCAAGTTCCGTCACCAAATTAGAAATCCTTCCTGCTTTAACGTCTCTGCTCCCTTTGACTCAGGGCCAGCTCAAACCAAAAAAACGTGCTGAAATTTCCTATCCTGATTCTCCTGTCCACTGGCTGTTACAGTTGCTAGGGAAATTAAATACTTAATGGCTCAAAGCCAATGCCAACAGGGTATAGTCGACCATTTCAGGTAGTGTGCCCAAATCATACAAGAGATTCTTTTTTTGGCTAGATATTCACACCATCAGAGCAACTGCCAGCTTGATTTGGAAGTACATTATTTCCGAAATCCCCGTCCAAGCTCATTTGCTTGTACTTCCTCCTGAGGAGAAACGATTCTGATGCAACGCACACAGCTCACAAACTCCCTGAAATTTCCAGTGTAGAATAGCAAGGAAAAATACGTTCATAAATTCTCATCTTTTCAGCATCTCTAATATTGCAAGCAAGAAAGATGATACTTACTCCCAAGGGTCATCTCCTACTAACAGTACATCATTCTCATGATCGACGTAGACAAGCTTCCATCCAATCCTTTGTCCATCCTCCAATTGTCCTTCTATGCCGAACCGGCGAGCCAGGTCTTGTTTAAGCTCATCATAACCTGAATACCTTGTGACATCAATGGATCTCCCAACAGCTCCACGTTTGTATACCTTCATGAAACTGGCCAAGTTAGAACATTTAGAGGCCAATAATGAAAACAATTAGCAGATGGGCAATAATTTTATTAAATCCATACCTTGGTATATGTCCGCATACGCTGATATTGTGCTGGTGCTCCCCATGTGCCCTGGCTCATGAAGGAGCTATCATGTATTGCAAAATCCATCGAGTTAAATGCCATATCTGGAACCCCAAAGGTTGTGAAACCATGAAGAAGAAAGCTCCTGATGAGATTCTTTTGAGTCACTGTAGTTGGTCAACATCCCCGTGGATGGTATATTACTTGAAAAATCTTTCCCCAATCCGACCAAATTTTTTGCCAAGAGGGCATCAGAGTCCATGGGGATTCCTAGATGTCCATCAATGTTCGAAGAAAGTGGCGTGCTATTCCTGATATTTGCATGCACTTCTCCCTCTTGATTGTCTCGCTTAACAACATTGGCTGCTGGTGATATGGTATGGAATTATTTTGCTGTAACTGAATGTTGTTTTGGGAAAGGCAAACCGAAGTTGTTGAAGATGATCTTTCTAAGTAATCTGTTTGACCTGTTGTACTATCCGTGTATGTTTGAGAGAAATACCCTTGATTTTGACTGTTGGGGACATTCAAAGAAGCCTTGACATCCGTCTTTTGCGGTATGGTTTTCATCATGTTGCCATTAGATGCCACAGTTTCCAAAGTATTTGGACTCAAAAATGTTGCAGTTGACTGAGTCATGTCATCACTGATTGAAGCACTGTGGTGGGGTCTGCTAATCATGATTGGTTGAACAGAGGAGCAGTTTGCAGAAGGTGAAGTTGAACATGATGGGGCATCATCTGTAACCACAGATGGTACACCTCCAGTAGCTCCCATTAAAAAATTGCCGTGGGCAGCAGAATTAGGATGCGATTTTGAAGTTGGTGGAACTCCCATATGGCCCATGATTTCAGGCAGAAAGTTTGGTGGGTCCTGCTGAATCAAAGATTGTTGGGATGGATTCAAAAATTGAAGATTCGTTTGGCTGCTCTTAGGTATCTGCGGGACAATGGCATTTGGCTGAGATGGCAAGTTTGCTGACGACATCTGACTGGGGACTGGGGACTTTGATATGCTTTGTGATGATGCATCTAACAGTTGCCTCTGCTCCTGGAATTGAGGAACTTGAGCAGACTGCTGCAATGCTGCTTGGTACGTGTAGAGCGACTGCTGCTGCTGAAGCTTCTGTAATATTTGAAGCTGAATCTGGTTTTCAGGTAAATTTGACTGAGAAGTAAGTTGCTCAGATATCTGTGGTGACAGCAAGTTCTGCTGTTGATTCTGGCCTAGCATCTGAGGCTGATGCGAGTTTTGAGGAAGGTTTTTTTGGAACTCTTGATTTTGCACTGGGACTTGTTGCTGGATAATAGCATTCGGCTGCATCATTTTTGGGGCTGAAGAACTTGAGCCTGAACTTGACCTGCTTGTAAAGTCTGATTTACTAAATTTGGCCTGGTTGCAGAGAAATGTCACCCAACTTTTGCTGTGCTTGAGAGATGGGGTTCAATGGATTAATTGCCGAAGAAAGCTTTGTAAGCTGATCAAGCTGTTGCACCTGCTGGGGTAGCCTCTGACTGCTGAAGATTAATTGTTGGTTGGGGCCATAGGTGTTGCTGCAAAGCCTATTTGATGGGAGAGATCTGTCCCTGTGATGTTCTGAAGGACAGAACTAGACAAGGAATTCATGTAATTAGGCTGTATTGTACTTGCCAGAGGGTTTTGCTGCATGTTCATCCACTGCATCAAGCTTAGCCCAGGAAGCGTTTGTGGGTCCTTTATCCCAAGATCATCACCCAACCAAGGCATTGTCCTCTTGAACAAGCTATCCAGATCTGAGAACTCATCATCTGCAATAGTAAAGACATAAAATTGAGATACCATGCCACATTCCAGAGAATAGACAAGACAAGGGGGACAAACACTGTTTACCAAATTACTGACTGTAGAATTCTCACCAGGCATCCCTGGTTGTCTAGGACGCTTTGATCTGAAAAAAGGAGGGGGGCAACTAATAAAAAATGGAGCAGTCACAGGTTCAATTTCCCAGATTGAGACCCTATTACGTTTTTCTCCAGCAGTTGATTCATCCCAGCCAACCTACAGAATGAAATATAGTCACTAAAAAAAAAAAAAAAAGGATCACGAGTACCAAAGGGTGCTGTCAATTTTACCTGCAAATTACGCCATTGTGAATTTTTCCATCTTATAGGGTCAATGTCATTAATACCAGTAATGGTACCCATGTATCTGCAACAATTTTATATTTAATTTCTGAACTTCCAAGTAAACATGGTACAATAAGAATCAGGATCGAAACATTATAAACCTTATAACATTAAGCTGGCTGATTAAGACATAAAGACAATTCTCACAATGAAAAACATGATGTCCTCTCTCTCTCTCTCTCTCTCTCTCTCTCTTTCCTTTTTCCCTTTTCCTTTCCTTCCTTGTAATCCATTAACTTTTTAGGCTCATACGACCAACAAGGAAAGTTCTATTTACCTTCGTGTCCCTGACTCCTCAGTTTCAAACATCATCCGAAAGCGCATTCCCAGTGATATTTGGTTGCCATAAACTGCCTTGTAGTACTTTGCCAAAGGAATAACAAATTCTGATGGACTTGTCCTGCAGAAGTATATACAGACCAGAATAGGATTTAAAACAAATACAGTACAAGACCAAGATACATACAAACACCTACTTGGTCTAAAATAATATTAAAAATCAACAATGCAATGCAATTGTTTACCTTGGGTTATAAAACACTGTAAAGGGGCTATTGTTGGCAGCTGCATGGGCAGCAGCAGCTAAGATGCCAATATGCATGCTATCACTTGACAATACTGATGAAGACAGGTTTGTTGGTTGCCTGTTAGCCCGTCTTATTCCCAAAAGCAGCTGCTGCTTTTCATCCCTGGGCAGACATTGGAAGTTGTGAAGCATAAGGTCAAGAAAAGTAATTGTAAAAAAGATGTAAATTACAAACTGCCAACATACAATACAATTACCATGCTATTTGCAAATGAAATGTATGCAAAAGCCTGCAGCAGTAATTCCAGGAAACTAAAAGTATGTGCAGCCAACAATCATTACCTAATGAAGAGAACTGAATCTCCTGTAAAAAGCCGTTTTCCACTCACAAATAGACTCCATCCTGTTGTAAGCAAGTGGCGTTTTGGCTGTCCTGTAATATAATTAACAGATACAGCTTCAATTACCAAAAGAATTCACTCTGACAACATAATTGGAAAGGAAAACAATTTATATTCTGAAGGTGCAATCCAAATGCAGATTCCAAACACACATGTCAGTCAATTTGTGCAACTCCCTTGACATATTAGTTTATCAAGTGTTTGAGAATTGCTTCTAGCGACCTTCAGCCAATTTTCCTATGGCAAAATTAGGACCACCTATCATCCCTCATTTGAAAATGCACTTGATGCTATTGCTAGACCAAGAAAATGAAACAATAGGATACCACGATAGATATGACGGAAAGTCCATGGATGGTCATGCAAATCCCTGGCTACAAGTTCTTGAGCGGGAGGTTGCATAGAGAAATCCTACAGAGCAGTGGCAGTACAGAGTTAAAAACTAACAGTGTGATAAGGGTAATGTCCATGCATTGGGAAAGCTGCTTACAAGAGGAGGGAAAATCTTTTCCGCTGCACGGCGTGGTACACTGAAACCTCCATGTGTGCTAGTATCACTGTTAGTCAATGTTTTGCAAAAGAATTCGGGTTGTGGTTTACCAGACTTGAGGGCAAGGTCTGATCTCAGCAATGCCTCTTATCAAACTGCAACCACAATACAGTGACTTACCTTTTGTCATTAAGAATTTTTGGACAGCCCTCTCAAAATGGCATAACATCACCATTCTATTATTAAGTTCTTATTAGAAATTGTGTAATTGCTGAGAATAGAAAGCTTACCGAAGGTACAGGTTGAAGAGTCATCTGAGCAAAGACTTCATCTGTGTCTGGGTCTGCCTATAGATAGGAGAACAAAAGAATTTACTTCAACCAAATAATTGGAAGGTTTCAAAAACAAGTAGAAAGAGGAAAAACAAAGCTAGCAAGATATACATGCAACGTAACGCTGCGAAGCAGACAAAGCAGTTTTGATGGAAGATTTGGGTAGTTTGGGATTTGAGCATCTGCATCCTTCTTCATAGAAGCTGCAACCTGGTGTCATGATTCAGTAGCTTAGACAACTTGTCCACAAGGTATAATATCAGAAAGAAAAAACACAAAATAACTATTTTTCCCTTTTATTAGACTATGCAGGTACAAAGCAAAATGAGCACCGCAGCAGAAAATTATAGGTAACTTCCACTAATTAAAATCAGCAAAGCAACAATTGAGAAACACGCACGAGTCGAGTTTTGCAGTTTAGATAAATTGGTACGAACTCACACAAAGAGTCTCATGACTCCCCTTTTACAAACAGCTTAAACATCATTCCATTGACTGGTTCGAATAAAAATTGTACTAAGCATGTCCCACACGCACACAGAGACATGTTCAGTGCGTGGATCCATAGAGGAAGAAAGTGAGAATAATAGATTGATGGAAGAAAAGACCTGCTCGCTGTGACCTTGAGGAAGTAGACAACATGGGTGCCCCCTGAAGGGAGATTAACAAGAGGACCAGCACACGCTTGCCATAGCTCCGGATTTATTACGTTCTTCTTCTCGGACCCCCCTGATCGGTCAATAACACATATCAAACAAATATTTACTTACCTTAGAATTTTAATTAAACATTGCTATTAGTATTACTACTCAACTTACTATTTTTATCACTACTTACTCATACCCCTCCCCCCTCCTCCTATAAATAGTTTCATCTCAAAACCAAATAGTTTTTTTCATATTTCAAATGGACCAAAAACTTAAATTAAAAAAAAAAAGGATAAGGAAAAAAACGAAAGAATCAAATAGCCTTGAACATTTAACGAATGATTCAGAATTCAAAAGGGATTATGAAATGAAACAAACAAAAGAGATGCATGACAGAGATAATGCATACACGAACCTTCGCCGGGATTATTGACGGTTGCCGAAGCCGACTGAACTCCGGCACGTTCGCGGGTGTCTTCATCGCTTATTATCAAGTGGCAACAAGCAGATACTGATTCACACTAAACGCACTGCCTTCATAATCAAACAACTAGACAGGGAATCAAAGTAGAAGAAGAACCTCTCTCTAGCTAAGTCTTTGAAGAGAGAGAGGGAGAGAGAGAGAGAGAGAGCGAGATTGCAAATGTTCTTCAGATCAACTCAATCAACAAGCGACGTGCAAAAAGCGAAATTCCGACTTAACTTTCCCGGAAAATGATCGTCAAGAAAGTAATATTAAAAAAAAAAAAAAACGAAATTTCTTAGCCTTGAGGAAGAAGGCAAAGGAATAAATTGCGTTGACCTTTCCGACGAAGTGGCCGTCCGGATGATTGAGTTCGCCGGGAAGAAGCCGACGAGGTGAAGCTCGATTAAAAAAATTAAAAAAAAGTAACAAAAAATAAAAATAAATACGTAATAAATTTGAAAAGAATAATATAATAATTATTAAAAAAGAAGAAGAAGAAGCAGAAGAATAGATTAAGAAAAGGTATTGGTATGTATGTTGAGTTGAGGTTGTGAAATGAAAGACCAAATGCTGAAGCCTTGTTCCTATCTTCCCCTACATCTCCAGACACACCCTTCAATCACATGAACATCACCACTTTCTCTCTCTTCTCTTTCCTTGCTCTTTTCTTCAACTTTCTCTCTCTCTACAATGTCCGAATAAATAATTAAAATATATGGATGTTTTGGACCGAACGAGATCAGTTAGTCTACTGCATTAACTTAGCTAGTTGGATAACTATTTTCATTGGAGCCGCTCGGCACGAGTAACGTAGGCGAAGCAACTTTATATAATTAGTAAAGCAAGTGCTTAACTCATTAAAGCAAGTTTTTCATATAAAAATTAGTGTAATAAAGTTATCTAATCATGAGAATTGTTTAAGTTGTTAATGAAACACTTTATACAACTTTTTAAGAATTCACCATTAAAGATACTGTTAGGGGTAAATAGTATCTACTGCAGGGTAAATTTCCTTTTTCTTTTAATACTGTTCTTCAATAAAATAAGCAGTTTCTATCCTCTATTCATAAAAAATATATATATAAATTAAGAAAACAAGGGAAATAGAAAATCCGTAAAATTGGTTAGAAAAGCGAGCTGTGGGCTATGGCTGTTTGAAGAAGTGGGAATCAGTAAAAATGCCCTTTTCAAAGAAATGGAAAGAGTTGTTTTCGTTTCGCTCTCTTCAATCTGGTTTTAAAAATAAAAATCAGCTGTTAGCTTTGTGAGCTCGGCTCGGCTCGGCTTCCTCTCTTGCCTATGCTAGCTCCAATGTCTTGTTGACCCTAAAAATAAGGACACTGTCTTCGCTACCATCGTTATACTCTATAATTAATACTTCAATTATTGTTGCTTTAATTAATGCTTTAATTATTGTTGCTGCTCCTATATTGGGATATGAACTAAATATGTCTTTTCAATTTGTGTCTACCAAGGTCGTATTTATTTTTATAATTAAATATTTTAAATTAAAAATATTAATTTATTATTTATAATTTTTTTAGATCTTTATAGCATCTAAGTATAGTAATTAATTGTAAAATTGACATAATTTAGATAATTAATAATAAAATTTAGTAAAGTAATCACAAAAAATAAATAAAATTTATATATAATTTTAAATTTCAATAGCTAATTGTATAAATAAGTAAAATTCAAGTATCACACAAAATAATTATCCTAAAGGATATTATTTAAACCTATGTATTTTTTTGCCAACAATATTATAACTTAGTGGCATATTTTTAGTCTCTTAAGTCAAAGGTCTCGGGTTCGAATCCCCTCTCTCTCATTATAATGACAAAAAAAAAAACTATGTATTTTAAATGAATGATTGAAATCATCTATATTATACCATTTTTTAAATAAATTTTGTATTTTTAAGGTTGTAAATCTTGCAAAAACTAAATAAGGGATATACGATGAAAAAAAATACAAAAAAGTTAATTTTTAAATAACATGATTAAAAACGTAATGTATAATTAAATTTCCACATAAATATAAAGGAATTATATATTTCACTTAAAAAAGAAGATTTTATGATTTTCCATTCAACAATAGCTTTAACCTTTCCCCAGGTCTACTGAAATTCCTTCTCTTGATATCATATGTCAAAGAAAAATTATTCGTGCCAATCAAAATTCATATTTTAACAATTTAGTATACAACTTGTTCTCCCTTAACATTTGTGACACCACTCTTAAATATTCATCATGTTGTGCTTATGAATAGGAATACATCAATATATCATCAATAAAAACTATCACATATATATCCAACAAAGGTTGAAAAAAATCCTATTACTTAATTCCATGAAGATTATTGGTGCATTAGTTAATCCAAAAGGCATTACGGAAAATTCATAATAGCCATATCGAGTTCGAAATGCCATTTTAGATATATTCTCTGCTTTAATCCGATATGATATCTAGATTTTAAATCAATATGGGAGAACACTTTTGCTCTTCTTAACTAATCAAACAAATAATCTATTCTTGGTAAGGGATACTTGTTTTTAATGGTAACTTTGTTCAAATCTCTATAGCCTATACAAGCCTTAATGTTCCATCTTTCTATTTAACAAACAACACAGATGCTCCCCTAGGTGATGCACCCGAGCAAATAAATCCTTTATCCAATGATATTTGCAGTTGTGTTTTTAGTTCCTTTAATTCTATAGGTGCCATTCGATAAGGCAATTTCGATATTGGTTCAATTCCTAGCATCAAATCTATAGTAAACTCAACTTCCCTTTGGGGTGGCAATCCAGTAAATCTTCTAGAAAGACATTAAAAAATTCACGCCCTATCCGAATATTCCAAATATATATTTTTTCTTGCTTTTCGTTCATAAAATATATTATGCTTTCTTCCAAATCATCCATTCTTTCTCCAAACACTTCGATAACTTTTATTTTAACTTGATCATTCTTAAGTACTTCTCCTATAAACACAATTTGTAAGCCCCTAGATTTTTCGGTAAATGTAACTAAACCCTAAGAAGTGAAAGTTAAACTAAAACCCTAAAGTCAACCCAGTTCTATGTTTAGTCTAGTGAATGTAGATCCAACAATCCACGTTCTTAATCTTTAAACAACGGAATTGAGATAATTATGAATAATAGTTCGTAATAGTATAGGAAAACTTAAAAATATCATATTCTTAATTTTCAGCATGTTTCAGATCCTAACAGGATCAATTTTTAAAAATCGTGCCTTAGTACACCGAACGGTGAAAATATTTTGATAATACCATTAGACTCGTAAAAATATAAAATTTTAAAAATATCAGTTTTAGAATTTTTCAGTAACTAACAATATGAAAATAGCTCATTTACGTGTATTTTCTTTACTATCAGTATTTTAATTGTCTAGTCTACTATTCATTATACTTTCCTACTATTCATTACTATTCATCTATCTCTACTTTTCTACTATCTATTCTTACAACATATATACCTATTTCTTACAATTTTCTTTTCCCATAAAAATTCTACACCACATATTACTAAACTTCTCTATACTTTCTTTTAAAAATAATTTTTAATCATTTCTCTCTCTCTCTTCCCCATGAGGCCGTCCACCCCTCTCTCTCTTCATCTTCAATTTATTTTATTCTTCAATTATTTTAATTACCTCTAATTTTCACACTCTAAAAATTCTATAAATACTCCATCTCTCCTTTATTCTTTCACACATCTCATTTTTCTAACCAAAACTCTACCAAATCCACTCTACAAATTATCTCTCCAACTTCTCTCTAAATTTTCTGTTTCTCCACAAAAACCACTACCCAATATTAGTACAACCACATTTTTTTCCCTTCAACAAATATAACCTTAGGTAAAACTTCTTATATTTACTCATCATGTTCATGTAACTTAGCATGAGATTAGTGTATGTTTCCTAGACTCATGAGAGTTAAGGAAACAACAATATGTTCATGTGTTTGTTCTTGTTCATGTCTAAATTTTCATTATGTTATTGTTATTATTATTTGCTTTAATCTAACTTCTATATGTTATTATATATATTTCTTAGAGTTTAAGTGCTCACTAACCTAACATCTTATTTTTATTACCTTATTATTATGCTTTTCTTTCTTTCTTTTTTTTTTCTTTTAGGACTAGTCTATTTTTAGTCCCGGAAGCCTTGACGAAGCTAAGGCTCTTAATACTTGATCGGGATACCTTCATGAAGCTAAGGTTGCCAATACTAGACCTTATAATTGTGATTATTTGCTTCTTATATATCTCTCTATTCTATTATATGATATTCTCATTTTTCTCTTTACTACATATTCATAAGAATGCATGAACATGTTGATATTGTTTCAATAAAAATAAAAAGAATTTTCTTAAATAAAGAAAAATAAGAACTCTCTTTAAAAATAAATTTTTATCATTTAAGAAATGATTTTTCCACAAAAACTTAAAGTTTTATCTTAACAAATCTTTTCTAAAATTTAGATAAGTTCATCATAAGCTTTTAGTAATAATAGTACATGGGATTTCATCAAAGAATACAGAAAGTAAAGTTATCACATACACTATTTTCAAACCAATTAAATAAGAAAGTTTCTTTAAAACTTAATATTGTTAATTCTTTGATTAACAAAAGTTTTTCTTAAACTCATTTGTGAAGTTTTTATCAACACTTTAAAATACTAAGGTTTAGACAAGTTTTACAAAATCATCAAAGAATAATCTTTTAGAGATAAGTCTTACTTAGGAAATAAAATTAGTAAATAACTTAGAAGATCACTATTATTATTTATTTAAAGTGGAGCTCTCCTTATGATCTTCTTGAATTTGAGATTGTGATTTGATTTTTGAGGAAGAAATACAAGGAAGAAAGAAAACGTAAGAGAAGAAGAAAAGAGAAGAGGAAAAAGAAGAAGGAAAGAACAGGTGGGGAAAAATGAAAAATAAAAGAGAAGTGATAAGGATTGTAAATGTGTTTAAAGGATATTAATGAATAAGGATTTTGATTAAACTTTTCAAATGATTATCTTAAGTTTAGAAAATAATTAGAAAGAAATATGAAGATTTATAAAATAGAAATTAATTACTTGAATCAAAAGTCTAGCTGAAAAGTTTAATTTATAAGAAATCAATATTTAGCTTGGGTTTGGATTTAAAAATTGATATTTTTAAACAAGCAGAAGACTTAAAATTTGTGGGGATTAAGAAAGTAAGATTTAGGTTGAAATTACTAAATTAAGAATTTTATAAACTTAGGTAATTAATCTTGAGGAATTTGGATTGTTTATAAATTGAAAGAAAGAGGGTTCCAATTAATAACCGCAAAGAATTGAATAGTTTAATTTATGAAATAGACTAAAGTTTAGGATTTATAAAGTTCATAACATTTAAATTAAATTTTCCAAGGATCCAGAGATTTGAAATTGAAAGAAAAGAAATGTAGTTTGAGAATTACAAAAGATGATAAATTTGATTTATTGAAAAAAGATTATTAAAGCAAATGGACATTTGAAAATAACAGAATCCAATTTTGATAATTGATAAGAATTAGGAATTTGATTTATGAAATGAATAGCTGAAACAAATAGATAGTGGAAATGAATATTTGAAATCTCAATTTCAATTAAATTCATTTATTAATTTGATTATGTTAATCTACTTAGTTATATTCTATTGTTTAATTTACTTGATTTAATTAAACTAAAGCTTAATTTTTAAAATTACATTCTATTCGAAGTTCAAAATTACTTATCCATTATACTAGTTAATTAGGCTATTTCTAACTTAGATAAACAAAAGCTTTAATCATCTATTTCTTTAATTATCAGAAGTGTTATATTTTATAACTTTTGTTATTATTATTATCATCTAGTTAAAGTCTCATTTTCATTCATTTATGTATATATTTCGAATTTAACCCTTTTTATATTTGTGAGACATTATTATGAATTTATGGAAAAATTATATCTTGAAATTTTTGTTCATAACAATTCGAAATTTTAAATAATAAATAAATTGTTCATATTTTAATATTCTTAGATTACGAAAAATTAATAGTGATTCTTATAGCTTTTCTTAAAACTTTTTCAAAAATTTAACTTTATTTACTTAATGATTATTATATTTAAGTTATATAAATTTAGTTGATTACATGGACTGCTATAATAGGATCAAGGTTGATTAGCATAAGAAAAAATTGCATACATATAAGTCACATATAAGATTGACATTACAAAAAGTCCTCAGACATTAGATTACAACTTTACAACCATTGTCCTTTTAAATCTTCAACTTTACAAATATTGATTCCCAAAAGACTTCATTACAAATATCACTTCTACTAAGTTCTCAATTATTACATCATAGTAATACAAACATTGATCTTAGATTGTTTTTCATTCAAAAGACAATATCCTCTCTTGGATTCAAGTCTTGATTTGCTTTGCTAGTTACGTCAGCATTCACTCCTTAGTTCTGATCCTTTTCTATTGATTCCTTTAAACAACAATCTATTAGAGTATGAGCACAACAAGCTCAATGAATAACCAAATCTTGACATGATCCAAATAATGTCAAGCAAGTTTAATCAACAAACATATGCAATGCCACAATCAAGCATATGCGACAAACATGGTTTACATTACCAAAATCCAAACCAATGGAGATCTACGCCATCTCTTAGGAGTTGAAGAACTAGCTCAAGTAAGTTCACCCCCAGGAGAGACAGAAAACTAAGGAAGAAGAAATGCTTTTCAAAATTATTTATTATTTATAAAAAAATATAAGTAATATAATCTCAACTTTACTTAGAACTGAGAAGTATTAGTATGTCAAAGCTAAATCCAACTTAGGCGACATCCATCGGTGCCTAGTTAGTTTCTATGGGGTTAATAGCCCAATGATAACCTTTCATAAAACCAAATTTACTGGATTAACACAACATTAACACATAATTAAGATGCTAATACATAACGTAAATACCATGCAAATGTAATTTACGATGTCGTAATGCATGTCTATTTAACTTAAGGGTTAATTAAGAATTATATTATTTTACTTAGTGACCACATCAATTTCAGACAATTCTCAATTCGTTACACAATCATTATCAAGTGAATAGTTATCACTTTTAATATTAAAGTTTGTCATTCACTTACACAAAATACCATGCATTATTACCCAATCCCTCATGCATATAACTAATTTTAGTTATATTCAGGAACATATGTCACTGCATTACAATCACAAACAGTGTGAGAAGATTCGAGTTACTCACTTGTACATCTTTGCCTAGTCGTCGTAATAGTCAATTGGAAAATCTAGGTATTTATTTAAGATTCTTATAAGATAACAAACATGCATCACTAAGTATATAACTAAATAGGAATTTCTATTACTTACTAAGTGTCCTAAATTCATGTTTTCATTCCCTAGTTTATAAGTCTTACAGAAATTATAAAGTGCTATACTCAACTACATGTACTTAACTAATTAATTAAGTTCAAGTATCATAGACTTAGCATATCCTCCATTTATAATTCTATGACTTAACTTGAGCAAGGTTTCATATGAGATCTTAAACTAGTATTCGTATACACACATATTATATATATATATATATTTTAAACATGGTGAAATAGGGGACCATAAGATCACGGCCATGATCAACATCATAAGCACCATCACACCCATGATCTTGCAAAATTCGAATACACAAGACTACCACATCCCTTACTATACATGTGATCAACTAAAGTTCAAACACTAAAGTCTACTATGTCCTTAATCATGCCTGTTATCAAGTCAACTTCAAACACCTGAGGCTAACAAGTCCTTTATCATGCTCGTGATTGTGTAAAATGCAAACATTCGAGACTACCATACCCTTTATCATAGATGTGATTAACTAAACCTTGGCTTATGTTTTCAAAACTTCAAAATTTTATACTTTCCAAGTACCCATTATGATCTTATCTCTTATAAAAATACTTCAACATCATCATATAAGGTTTATATGTTTCCTTTACACCTTCATATTTACATTACACATACACACTTACACTACACTTATCTTTACATAATATCAACCTTATCAAACATGTAAAAGTCTATCATATCTATGATTTAGGTTTTTAAACTATCAAATCATTACTTAATCTTCACCTATTTAACACAAAAATCCTATATTCAACATTAACCATCATGAACACTAAATAAAATCACTTATCTTACAAAATTAACTAAACAACCTTTACTACTTATCTCTTACAAGTTATAAAGACTCCTTTAAACATAAAAATCAACTTAGTTCTCCAATCTTTCTTCAATTTCATCCATAGACTCATTGACATGTAGATTATTTTGATAGAAAAATATAAGCAAATTAAAGAGTAGAAATAGTAAGGAACACTTTACCTAATTTAGTTTTGATTTGAAAATGAAAGTTTGAAGTGAATTTTGGAGAATTTTAGAAGGAAAAATAATGAAGGAATTGTTGTGTTTTGGAGGATGAAAATGGCGCCTGCTTTAGCTTAGTTTAGGGTAGATATTTTTTTGTCAAATTATGTAGATAATTATCTCTTATAATTATAAAGTAATTTTGACTTTTTGCACATAAAGAGTTATTGTTTTGTGTGCAAGTACATGTTAAGTAAGATGAGGAAAATGAGTTATGGGCTTGGGTTCACATGAAAACGATTGGGCTTCTTAAAGCCTAAAGAATTTAAGAAACAAGAAATTAAAACTAAAGTTGATGAGCTAAGGTTAGTTACTGTCACGCCCCGAGGGGTACCCTAAACGTAGCAGTTCGCCGTACATAATACTAAAGCCTAGGAATGACTAACTCAGTCACGCAAAGGTTTCCATATCATGTACAAGGCGTATATCACAACCAAGGGAATGCATCGGAGTAGCGCAATTTATATTGATAATAATTAAGTAACAAGACAAAGAGAATACTTATCATAAAACATAAACATATTAAATTACAATTCTTAGGGGCATATCCCTCTATTGTCTCCAAATAAATATACATCTTAGAATTTCCAAAACACTAACATAGAATACATTACATATAAAGAACCTTATAAAATAACTTCATCTTATGTTTCCATTGCCTTCATAAAAGCTTAACATCCTTCAATGACTTTCTTAGCATCATGATCCTCAATTTATGCCACGGGTATACCTGTTTCATCAAAATCTATAAGGGTATAAGCTACAACTAGCTTAGTGAGATATTCCTTTTCATTCCTACCATGTTTTTAAACAAGTTCATTTAAATTTTCACACATATGCTATACATACAATGCAACAATCACGTGATTACGCAAATATATATAGTTATCCGGAAACCATATATAGAACGGATTTACCTCTTCGTATCGAAGGTTAGGGAATCGGTAATGAAGATCATCGATCTTCGACTGCTAGTCCCCAGGTCCCCACCTAAAATGTTCGATTGGCTCGACTCCGAACCTAGAGTCGCATTCCACAGGAGATTTGGATTCTCTAGGAAAGAGCATGGCCCATGTCACAGCACGATAACAACCAATCCAACTCTACGAGTAGGTAGTAGCCTTCCGAAAGAGATGTGACTCGATGAGTGCTATGCGTGAGCATTTTATTTTTCTTAAGCCAAACCTTATTAAGGTTTATTAGGGGGCGATCAATCAATTTAGCAAATAATAAACAGTCATACAAGTAAGTAAACAAAACACTTAAACACGCAGTTTGAAGTTGCGATATTCTTAATTCTCATTTCACGCATAAACAAAGAATCACATATATACATATCCCTGAATTCCCATACATATCCATTTTTATCTTTTCTTAGTATGCCAATGCCACTACTTTACAAGCACAAGCAAGGTAACAAAATTAAGAGGAATAACTCACTTGTCCATTTCGTGATCTTCTTAGTCGTAGTAATCTTAGGAAGGGTAATCTCGTACCTTTCGTCATCTAGACAAAATAAATACCCGGGATGAGTATTTCGTAGCAACTCCACTTAAACTTTCTAATTCTATTTCACTATGTTCTTCAAATTCATAAAAAATGAAATTCTAATTTAAAATGGCCATAATTGCTCATTTTAACTCAGAATTTCACATATAATATACCGTTTTCTACCTATTCGAAAGGATTTATCCATTTCTAAGGTTATTTTTGTCATATAAGGTCATTTAGGTTCCGAAAAACGTTGGGTACAGATTTAAAATGAATATTTCTAGATTTTTGCAAAACCATTTTCTAACTCAACTTCATTCAAAAATCCTTTAGTAAATACATATATATATATATATATATATGATTGATAAATCCTTTGAGTATATAGATAAGCTCACTTCATATGCAAAATTTCTAATGGTAGTGTCTCAACAATTTATTTCATAAAATAATTCTTTTTAACAGTGTTAAAACTTAACTTGATAAATTTCTTTTTAAGTATTTTGAAGAAACTTTATATTTTCATAGGTTATTATAAATGAGTATGTTCTTATTTTATTTTCTTCATTCATTTTTCCAAAACAAGTAAATTTTCCTTTAGCCATAGTTTTTCATAAATTTTACTTCTAGTGATAAAAGATCAAAGTTATCAAAAGTGTATTAAGTTGTTGAAGACCTTTTTACAATTTTGTATTTAGAATGGTTTTAAAAAATGAGTCTTGTCTTCTTATATTTATTATCTAAAATACAAGTTTTTGTTTTCTAAAACTTGTTCTTTTATTTCCTTTGAAAAGAATCATCATTATTGATAAAATCATTTGTTTTTAATCTTATCTTATTTATATTCTTTGAAAATAAGTTTCTTCTTTAGAAACTTGAAAATCATTATTTTCCTAAGTGGGTTTAAAACTTTATGGGTTGAATTCATCTTAACTTTAAGAACTAGTTTGTTTCTTAGTTTTATTATGGAGTTAAAAAGAGTTTATTTTAAGCTTTTTGTGAAAACTTTGAATATTAATAAATTATTTACTAAAACTTAGGTTACCATAATGTACAAAGAAAGTATTCATTTCTTATGTTTTCTTGGTAAAATTATCTTTGTTATTTGAGAAAATTTTGAGAAAACTTGCATTACTCTATTTCTATGTTGTTGATAATAACTTCATTATTTTGTGGCAAGTCACATAATAGAAAATTTAGTTTTAAGTTTCTTTAATAAAGTGAAATTCTACTTTTAAATTAGTTGAGATAATATCATTATGTAGATGCAAGTATTATGAGCATGTAAAATAATAAGAACATGAGAAAATACTAGAAACAAATAATAATAAGCAAGATAATAAAATATCAAGTACCGGGAACCTTAGCTTCATCAAGGTATCCCGATCAAGTCTTGGGAGCCTTAACTTCATTAAGGCATTCCAGGACTAAGAATAGACTAGTCCCAAAAGAATAAATAAAATAAAGAAAATGTTGTTTTGACTTGATATGGACAAGTCTAAGATTAAAAAGACTAGTCTTAAAGATATAGCATGAAATAAATAAATTGCAAAGCATAAATTAAATAAATAACAAGTGAGTTTATATGCTTTAAAGATTATATATAAATACATAAAATATATTTAGTTAGATATGAATAATAAAATTAACATAACAACATAATAAAATAGAAAGTTTATGTGTAAGAACAAAACATACACATGTTGTTGCTTTTACTACTTATATGAGTTTCAAAACAACACCATAGTCATGTTAAGTTACATAATATGGATAAACTACATGGTTGGAAGAAGTTTACCTAAAGTGTTTATGTGGTATGAAGATGATAGATGAAAGGGGGTATTATGTGAGTAGTGATATGTAGTAGATAGTTTGTGTATAAGGAATGATTTTTGTGAAGAATCGGTTTAAGAGAGTTTTGGTAGAGAGAAATCTTGAAGAGAGGATTTGTGGAGAGAATTTGGGAGAGTTTTGGTAGTGAAATGAATTGTGTGAAAAATGAAGGAGGAATAGGATATTTATAGAATTTTGGAGTGAAAATTAGATGTAATTAAATAAATTGAAAAAGAAAATAATTGGAGAGGGAGGAGAGAGAGGTGTAGACGGCAATGGCATAGAGGGAGAGAGAAATTTGATTAAAAATTAATTTTAGAAGAAAAGTTTGAGAAAAGTTTAGTAATATATGGTGTAGAATTTTTATGGGAAAAGAAAATTATAAGAAATAGGTATGTAGGTGTAAGAATAGGTAGTAAGAAAAAGTAGAGATAGAGGATTAGTAATGAATAGTATAAAAGTACTATGAATAGTAAACTAGACAATTAAAATACTAGTAGTAATAAAAATACACGTATTAATGCAATATATGTAATTTTTAGTTACCATAAAATTCTAAAACCGAAATTTTTGAAAACTTTATATTTTTACGAGACTATTGGTATTAACAGAATATTTTTACAATCTGGTGTACCGGGACACGGTTTTTAAAAACTGATCCCGTTTAGATCCAAAGGACATTAGAAATTCGCAAATATGATATTTTTAAGCTTTCCTATATTATTACAAACTATTATCAACAATTATTTTCATTTCGTTGTTTAGGGTTTAAGAGCGCGAGATTGCTGGATCTTAAACACTAGGGTTTGTTGTCAACTTTGTTGACTTTTAAGATTCCGGTTTGACTTTCGATTTTGTTGAGTTATTCGTAAGATCATATAATTTTGGAGTTTTGACCGTATTATATTTTTAGTTCTATATCTAGAGTTTATCTCTTTTTATTTGTGATTATTTAATAGTTTTCAGTTCTCGGGATCGTTTAACCGAGTCTAGGGTTATGAGTTGACTCAGTTTGACTTTTGGTGAAAATTGAAATTTCTGATTCTAAAATTCACCAAAGGATTTAAGATCTTAGCATTTTGTTATCGAGCGTTATTTGGATATATGATTTGATTTGCGTTTTAGGAATCGGGTAGATGATTTGATTGGCATACGGATGTTGGTTCAACTGATACTTGGATTTTATATTTTGTTTTTGAGAGTTCTATTTTTCTTAAGATTAAGAAATCTCGTTTTTTATCTTATTTAGAATTAAGTTTTAACTTGGGTCGATTTTCGGGGTTTCGGTGTTAGACTTCTTGGATTATTTTCTAAGAATTATGAAAATTTTCAGGGTTTACAGTTACAATTTTGTTTTGATGAGAAAATGTATTGCATAAATGCTCCACAACTTAGTTAAGCTACATTCAATAAGCAAAACCTATTTTTGATATATTTAAGCTTCACTGTACATATATATGTTTGTGTTTGTATGTGTCTTGTTCTCTATAGATTGTGTAGGAACAAATTGTCATACCCCAATCTTGATCGTAGCCTTGATTGCGGACTTTGTCGAATGCTTGATTGGCCTAATCGAGGTGTAAATCCAAGGCATGACAAATCGAACAATCAAGATACACAAACTTGATTGCGGATCACATCGAGGGCTCCTGAAAAGAGGGGGTCCATTTTCCCATGTGCCCATGTGCTACTCTGTTGATTTTGTCATTAAGACAAAAGTAATAGAACACGGAAAACCTCGTGAAAGTGCTATAATTACATTGTTTTGATTTGTTTGTTTTTCATGTAATGACTACGAATAGAATCATGATGCAATGAGTTAAGATAAGTTTAAATTTGAAGCTCGATAAGCACATACTTGGTTGTGGGGTAAATTGAGAGGCAATGAGGTTAGGGTACGACAAGTCCATTAAAAAATAGCCGTTGTAGAATTTTAAATTCAACCTTTGAAGGTTCTTTTGAAGATGAACGACTATGTTTTTAAAGCTGATATATATATATTGTGTTTTAGGATTTTTTTTAGGAGAGATAAAAAGAGAAAAAAGAGAGTAGAGATTAACTTGTACATATTATGTAAAAATACTTTTTGTTTCGTGTTTGTTTTTACTAAATAAATAGTGCCATTCGTGATATTAGCGATCGAATATTATAAGGTACTTTTTATGCATTTGTTTGTGAGTATTCCAGTGAAGTCCTCATGTGTTGAGACACCTGTGTGAAGTCCTATGTGTTGGGTAGGCATTGAGTGAAGTCCTCGTTATGAGACATTATGTAAAGTCCTCTGTCTTGAGGCAATGTGAAGTCTTCTATTGGTGAGGCATTGTTGTGAAGTCCTCTTTGTGAGGCAATTGTAGACCATGGAGTCTAACTCTACATTAAATCTCATGTAATCTTCTCATTCCCTTATCTTTTTATTATTATTGTTGTAATTGTTCATAAAATGATAAAAGAGATAATGGTTGGTTAAGTAAACTTAAAATTAGTTTAAAAACCCACTTTGTAGCTTCCGCTTCCACAGTATGTGCGTGTAATCAAGCCTAGTGATGCATGATTTTTCAACAAAAGCAAAGTTTGATCAATTTAATTTAAAATTCTTATTTGAATAAAAGTTTTCTTGAGATGGTTTATAATAAAAGATCTTATAGTTTAGGGGTTGAGCTTTAGAAATACAAATTCATAAGAAAATTTGAAAGTAAAATAAATTGGTAGACAATTTTGAAATAGATTAATTGAAAATTTTTAGTCTCTATTCTCACTTAATTCATTTTACACATGCTAATATAAATAAATCTACTAACTAGACCCTTCTTTATTAACTTTTATATTAACTCTGCATTAATTTTAATTCTACTTTTTAAACTTAACTTGGGAAAAACTTGGGAATTACATAAATTATAATAAAATAATTATAAAAAATTCAATCATATTAAAAGAAAGGAAACCTTAAGAAATAAAATCCGACATGATTTTAGCAAAAGATAATTGTATGAATTATTTATCAAGATGGTATTTTTACAGTTTGATTATATGCTTGAGCAATCCATGCATGCACATTTTCTAATGTTCATGTTATTTTTTTAATTTGACCATAAAACGCATTAGTTTAGATTTTGTAATGTATACTAAAAATATTATTAAATGGAATTTTTTCATCCTTTTTCCAATTGAAATAAACAAGAACACGAAATGAGTGAAATCTAAGGTTTTATCACCTTGGCATAAATCCTTTTAAAAATAAAAGCATGCAAAAATAGACTCAAAAAATAAAAAAAAAACAGAGAGAAACCCCATGTGGTCAGGTCAACCCGAAACTCTATAGGAACATATTTGGATATAACAATAAAAGCCCTTTAAGGTTTTGGTCGGGTCTAGGAGACCCTATAGGGAAGCGGGACAAGTTTGGATTTTTGTATGGTCCGTCCCAAATTCATCCTAGTTGCATCCCTATCTTCCATAATGCTAGCTAACACTGATATTAATAGACTACTTTTTTCATGTCAACAAATGAAATAAATGACATTAGGTGAGGTAGTAAGAGTAGTCATGAAAAGGTATTAAAATTGACCATTTTAAAGTTTACGTATCAAATTAAATTGTTTGATAAAGTTTAAATACAAATTTGATATTTTGCTTTTCTATAAAGATGCTTGAAAAGATAATTTGCTTTAAAATACGGTAACAATAAGATTCAACAAAATAATTTTTAAAACTATTTCATGTGAAAATTTATTCAACTATCATTTCTTTTAAACTATCATCATTGTTTTTGTTATACTTGTTGTTGTTATGAAGATATTTTCTTTTAAAAACACATAAGAAAAAAGAAGTATATTTTTTCTAACAAGTGTTATTGTGACCTAGCATATCGCTTTTCAAAATACGAATCCTCTATAGCTTCATCGACCACATATATTACATGTGCAATGTTGTAAAACAACTCCTTTTCCTTTTGAGAAAATTACACTCCAAGTGATCAATGTTTAAGTTAAAATAAAAAAAAAATATACATTTTCAATGATTAAAAAAGATGATCAATGTTATATAAAGTGTTGAGGGATCAATGTTTTTAAAGATATAAAAAAGAGATAAACATTTTTAAGCAAATAACAAATAAATAAAAAGAAAAAACAAATTTCTTATCTACACTATTTTAAATAACTTTAAACCTTTGGCAAATAAATATAAAAAACAGATCATTTATATGTACCACTCTATATAATGACATCTCGCTCTCTCTATCTCTCTCTCTCTCACAACAACTTAAAACATTATACCCTTATTGAACCAGCGTATAAGTTGATCATTTTAGTTAACCATCTAAAATATTAATACCTTAATTAAATTCATCTCAAAAGGTTAATCACTACCCACGTAACTTATCATTTTCTTTTTCTTCTAGTCAAGTAATTTAATCTTTCTTATCTACCAAACACTTTAGATTAAGTACATCGTTCCACACATTATAAGGAGTTTCCATTTTCTTAGGAGGAATCTATTGTTTAAATTATCTATTGAGGATACTACTCGTCTCTCATGTGTTTCAATTGCATAATTTCTAAGCTATAAAGCATTGATTACATTTTTCTATTACACTATTTGTCGCTTTAGATGATTACAATTCATAATAAAGTACTATTAGGTAAGATAATGAATAGCAATTCATGTCTCCACACTCACTCATGAATTGCTATTCAACAGTTTATTTTCTAATTTTATCATAAATACTCTTGTCTCGAAAATATCACATTAGTTGAATTAAAATTCAATTTCCTTGTTATTCCATTGACCAAGTGAATCAACCATAAGTGTGGATACCCTATCTTCGCCAATTTGTAATTCATTAGTTATAGATTTAATAAATAAAAATAAAATATATTCATTAAAAAATAACAATAATAAAATAGGTGGTTATGGCTAGGGGTAAGCGGGTAACTTGTAGTACATAATGCCTACCCCTTATCCTACTCGACCAGGTAAAGTACAAGTAGGCATTAAGGGTCACAAGGTAAGGTATGTGTATAAATTTTTCAAAATCTGCTCTTATAGGGTGGGGTACAAGCATAATGTCTTCATCCCCTATACCCACCTTGGAACTTGTCAGAATATAGGTTTCAAGGCATATAATAAATTTAATATTTATTAAATAAGCAAATAATAATAGTCTATTTTTTATTTTACAACCACTTATATTCATAATTATTATTTGTAGACAACAATTTATAAAGATTTATTATAGAAGGATTTGTATTATTTTTGTTTTGGAATAACTTATTGATTTTATTTTAGAATAAGTACGGTTGTATGTAGCTCGAAAGTTTTTAATTTTATAATGCATTGCAAGCAATATAATTTTGTTCAATATCACATAAACATGTTTCAATAGGTATTTGATATATGTTTAAACTTTTATGCATAAATAGATTCTATATGTTGTAGAACTTGAGATATTAATGAATTACATTTTAAATATCTTTCCACATGTTTTTTATATTAAATATATGAAAATAAGATAATATTATATGAAACCATATCAAAGATTATGAACTCGAAGTTTTAAAAAGAAAGAAAAAAATATAGATATTTCATAAAAAGGGTAAATTATATGGACGGCCCTTGAAAAGTTTTAATATTACACGGACCTCCATCCTTTCAAAAAGTCAATAATTACCCCCTAAAGTGGCTATGGGGTCCACATAATAAATGGCAACTTATTTGTCTATTAAAATAAATAGGTATAAGAAAATTGATTAAAAAAAATGTCATGGCATATTTATGAAATGCCAATAAGTTATATTCAACTTCGGTTGCAATTACCAATATAGACACATATCTAAAAGGTGCACCACACCATTTGACCAACGGCATTAAGTTTGAGCTACTAATTACAAATGCCCAATCAATATTTAATTAAAATGCATTTGAAATCACATAAATCAGATTTTGGATTCACAAACTCTAAGTTAAGATAATTATTCCTCCATAAGCATAAACATTAAGCACAGATTCAAGAGGAATAATAATATTACAAATTAAACACAAAAGGGTCATGCAAAAACAAACTTCAGGTTTAAAAATGAATTTATCTAGACAACTCGAAATTCCTTGCAAAAGAAAGAATTCCACTCACTAAGAATTCTCTCACTGCTGTATTCTAGGTTAGCAAAATTTATTGCATATGGTATATACGTTATTTTATGCCTATGTCTGTTTATTTATAGTTGACAAACACAGGAATCATGAAGATTTTATTCGCTGACATGGTAGATTCTTTATAACAAATTTCGTCCTTATCTTCATGCGTTTTTATTAGGGTAACATGTTATTGACAATGAGGATAAGGTCACTTTTTGTGGGTCTGATCGTAGGCTTGAAAATCTGCCGCGATCTAACCTGTGTTCTCTTCATCAAAGTTGCGATTTAGGTTTAGCTTCAACCGTGGGTGGAATCGTGGGCTTGACTTTAGGTGTGATTGGAGTTTGTCAAGGCATCTTTTTCTTAGTGTAAATAACAACTCAAGTTGAGGGCGCGGTTAAGGGCACGATTTGCACTTTTGCCTTGTTTTACCTTGCTTTCTTTCCTTCAGTTGACATTTTTGGCAGCATTAGTTGAGTCTGTCTTTACTCATTCGTGTTGTTTTACTATAAATCTAATCCTAAACATTTTCTTCTTCTTTTTTTGATCTTTGGTGTAATGCCATGTATAATACTTAAAGTATTATATGTATAGAGTTTCTTAAAACAGTATATTTATCACGAATATTTGCTAGCAACATTTTAAATTATGAAATCCTGTAATTAGATTCTCAAAACATTTGGATTTAAATTTTATAAAATCAAATTTACAAAACATATCATAAGCTACTCTTACGAGTAGATAATCTTCTCACAAACAAAACTATACAATTAGGTATCACCTATTATGCGCCAAATGATACCCTAAACGTAACAATCTACCGCATGCTAAACGAGACTTAAGAATCACTACCACAGTCATTCCAAAAGTCTTGTATTAGATGTAAGGCTTTCCCTTACGACAATAGAATACATATGCAGTTGGAGATAGATAGTTCAACTTGATAGAGTAAGCATAAAAAATAAACTACAGATGTCTCATAATCAATTACAAAATACTAAAGGGCGTTCCCCTGCTAAACAAAAAGTTAAGATATTAGTTTTTAGCAACAACCCGAGTGTTTAAGGTTTCCTATGAAAGCCCACACAAAACTAATTATAAACTTCTAAGGGAAAAACTCCTAACTTCGCATTACCTGATTTGGCCAAGTCCGATGACGTAACCATATGTATAGGAACTGCATCAAAAAGAAGCTATGGGAGTGTAAGCTATGCTAGCTTAGTGAGTTTCACTTTCAAAATTAAATACTCCATCAAACAATAGGACAAGCAAGTTATATTAAACAACCATATGAAATGCACAAACACGTGATCATACAATACATAAGACTTTCCGGGAGTCCAATATTGAATGGATTTACGCCCTCCATTCGAGGTTAGGTGTTTCAGGCTCATACAACCATAGATTTCAATTTTACTTTTAATTATTTAGTGGCTGTTTCGGTGCCCACCCACTCATTAATTTTGTAGTTGATTCAAGTGCCTACTCTACTTCCATTTTAATTCAAGCAACCGTGCACCAATAATAGAGTTTTCAGGCCCATCCGTTGTCTAGCTGCTATGCCTTTTTCCCACAAAGGTATAATAACAAATGTAATGTGACTCGATATATGACATGCATGGGCAATTTAGTTATACAGTCATGGCATATCAGTTAAGTGAATTATAAGCGATCATAAAGATTTCAAACACTTCAATTCTATGCTAAATCATATACATATTTATAGCAATTCCCATTTCGCTATTCTTAACATCAATTCAACCAAATAGAATTCACATACGCATTTCAATTTTATCTTGTCCTATTTCTAATACCACTATCATCACAAGCACAATCATAAGCGTGTAATTTAAAGAAAGTGAACTCACTCGGCCATGGACACCGGTCTCTAATAGTAGTACTCTAGAAACAAGTTTCCCCAATCCAAAGTCACCTAAACGAAAGAAATACCCAAATGAGTATTTCAAACCATAACTAATTCCAACATGCTAAATAAAAACTCTTAAGTTCGTAATTTTCGTGGTAAATGGAAATTCTAACTTAAAATGGCCATAACTTGATCATTTTAACTCGGAATTTCGTAAATAAGTTATTGATTTCTATCTACTTCGAAAGATCTATCTATTTATGATGTTATTCTTAAGTTTTGAAAACTTTTAGGTCTTAGAAAGCTCGGATCATATCTAATCAGTAGCTAAAAATTACATTTCCGAAATTGTTTTGTGAAATTTGCATTGTTCCTACCAAGTATATTATATGTGCATGCATTATCTACAAGTTATTATCATGAATGACATGATATGAGCTATCTATATGTATTTCCTTAATGATTTTGGCTAAAAAGAATTTTTGGAAAACTTTTACTTTGCAACAATTTCAAGAACAACTTGGTTAAGAAAAACTAGCTTTGTCTCTTTGAAAATCATCCATATTTTTACTAAGGTAAAGCCTTGATGACCTATATGCCTAATACCTTCATTATTTTAATAAAATTCTTCATTTAGGGGTTAGAAAATAGATGTTTAAATAAGGGTTTTCCCTGGTTACTAATTTTACAAAATTTTTAAGGAATGAGAATATTGTTTGATCCATGTTTGAAACCTTTCCTTTGTTTTAAGATTATACTTTGATAAAATCAATTTATTCTTATCAAAATTAAGTCTTTGTTACATCTATTCCCTAAGACTTATATTTTTCTATTAAAATCCTCATTTTGGCATTTGAAAATAGGTGTTTGGATGGGGGTCATTTCTAGATCTGAATTTTGAAATTTGTGTTTGAAATTTTTTTTGTGTAAAACTCATTTAATCTTTCTAAAATTAAGTCCTAACCAAACCTACTCCTTAAGGCTTCCATTTCTTTAATAAAACTCTTGTTTTAAGGTTGGAAAATAGGTGTTTATTTGGTATTTCACCCTAGTTACGAATTTCAAATTTTTATTGGGGTTGAAACAAGTTCTAACTTATCTTTTATAACCTTTTTCTTATTTTGAAAAATTTTCTTAGTCAAACTAAGCTCAACTTATAAAAATAATTCCTTTATGATACCTATCCTTTAAGCCCTTTTTTTTATATGTAAGATCTTTATTTTGGAGTTGGAAAATAGGTTTTCTAAATGGTTATTTCTCAAGATCTGAATTTCAAAAATAATTTTTTTGATAGAAACAAAAATAGATCTTGAGCTTTTGCAACACCTACCTTAAGACTATCATATTGCAAATCTTTTATGTATGTAAGACAAATATCTATGGCATTTTGTACTCTAAACAAATAGATCTATTATATTACTCATGTCATGGATGCAAATGCAATATAAACAATATGTAGATGAGGTTAATGAAAGAATATATGTACGAAAATAAGCAAAAGAATAACATAAAGCAATAATATAACAAGATAATAGTAGAACAACTTAATATCAAGGTCCACAACATTGTGACGACAAAGATCTCATACTTAAGTGTTTCCACATCCCTAACATAAAGCTCATGGGGATTTTTGGTGGAACCACACATGTATGATCTTGCCATGACATATTTTATTGTGATAGGGTTAAGATCTATTACCTATTTAATGTATTGAGTAAAAAACTTGAAGAAAAAGAAGTGTGTGTGTGTGTATAGGGGGGAAAAGGGGTCACAACACGAGAGAGAAGAGAGGGAGAGAAAAAGACTTTTCCAAAAGTTTGATTTTGTGAGAAATGAGAGAAAGTCAAAAAGTGAAAGGTGAAAGAGAGATTATATAGAGAAATAATTAAGGTTTTTGTGTGATTATTTAATCAAAGAAAAATGAAACTAATTGGAGGCATGTAATAAAATTCAAATTTAATAAGTAATTTAAGTAGTAAAAGCTGTACTATAAAAGAAAATGTAAGGAAAATGATGTAAGATTGTAAGAATAGGGTATGAGTGGTTGTACTTGGTGAATAGTGTGCTAGAAATCAAAAAGTAGATTAGACAATTAAATTACCGGTAGTAATGAAAATACGATAAAAGGCTATAACTGTAATTTTTATAAACCGAAAAATTCTTATGATTATATTTTTTATTTCCTTATTAAATTTTGGCTCTAAGGAGTCCTATATAATATTTTTCTATTTTCGAGTCTCGGAGATTGGTTTTCGAGAACAAATCCCGATCGGGTCTGAAACGAATCATTTTCCCTGAAATATGATTTTTTTTTTTTATATTTTGATAATTTATTTAGAGTTATATTCTAGAGCTAACTTATTTTTTTGTTCTGGGGTTTGTTCTTAGGATTGCAGGCATTACGGTTTCCAGTCCAACTAGTCCTAAAGTTTTCTTTTAGGGTTTTGGTTTTTGGTTCCAATCTCTGAAACCGAATTCATGTTGCTAAGAAAACGAGGTCTTACATCACCTATACAGTTTGTGATGGTAAAACAAGCTTTAAAAACTTAAGTTACAAAACTCGGGCTCCAATTAGCCCCTTAAAAGTAAGTACAACTTTAAAATATAAATCCAGTTCTTTAACAAACAAAACAAAATAAAATACATCCATGGTCCTAACCCACATCGCTCCTCCTCTTAAACCATTAGAATCGCCCAAACCCTAGACGAACATCATCATCATCATATACCACCCTCATCATCATCAAATCATCACCATCATCAACAATACCCTCATCATCAACAAAACAGTACCTGGAAAAAGAAGAAGAACAACAACAACAATAAAATGAAGCTCAGTATACTGTAACACAAACACATACGACGTGTTACACACACTTAAACTAATGCAATGCAGCAGCAATAGGTTATTATATTTAAATTAAAGCGAAACAAACAACACAGTACTCACGCTCTGAAGCAAGCATCTGGGAATCTGGGAGTCCTAAGTAACAACAGCTGGTTGGGGGTTAATATAGGTAGCCTTAAAGCATATATCTCTTATATCTAACTGAAAAGGAAAATAACCTCATCTAGGGTTTATAGTCGTTAACATACACTCTACCAATCACAGTTTATAATATAAAAGTGCACAACTAGTCCCATAAACATGAGCCCCAATATATTACTTCTCGCAGATCACGATAAACATTATATCAATATTGTTTGCTCCATTAGTTACCCATTAAGCCACTTATAAATGTCATTGCTGTAATCACCCTAATTTTACATAACTCGATTATAATAATTATTAAAAATATAATATAGAATAATAAAAGAACTATAATAAATATATAAAAACAAATCACTCCAACTTTTTCGTGATTTGAATTCTAAGTATAAACAAATTAGAATAAAGAATCATAATCAATAAGACTTTAAAAATACAGAATGTTCGAAATAAAGTAAATAAAAACTGTTTAATATTTAAGAACCTAAGTTTTAATATTTGAAACATGTTAATACCTTTAAGTTAAATAATTATGAGTCTATAGAAACTAAAATTCTGATATAACTTAGTAACTTATAATTAGTAAAAAGAACCAAGTGACAAATATAAAATAAATATTAAATTTCTAAATCTAATAAAAACTCTATAATAAATCTATAATAGTAATGAATTCATATGTAATTTCAAACCCTATAAATTTATAATAAAGGCAAATTAAGGGTGATATAATTATTAATTAACAAAATACCACCAAACAAAACTTTTAAACAGATAAAATATAATTTACGATAGCAAGTATAAAAGCTGAAAAGTAAAATCCTTAAACTAAAGATTCTATGTATACTATAATATTCAGAATATTTAATATCGATAATATGTAAATTTTTACCAAAAATACTATCGAATCAGTATTTATTATACGTGTCATTTAGACCCGAAAAATTAATTTTTTCCACAAGTTCATATTTTTGCCCACTCCTTACATAGTTGTTGGTTATAAATTCATCATCTTCTCTTTGTTTTTGTATTTCCATTCATCCCATCTTCCTTACATTTTTTTATTATTTTCTTTTCTATTTTCTCTTTTATTCTTTTGGATTCATCTCTGTACGTAACAAACATACACACAGTAAGACACATATACATATCTTTAATAAAAATTCTATGTATACCATAGTGTTCACAATATTTAATACCAATAATATGTAAATTTTCATCTAAAAATATTATCGAATAAGTATTTATCATACGTGTCACTTGGACCTGCAAAATTGACTTTTTGCACAAGTTCATATTCCCCACTCCTTACACAGTTGTTGGTTATAAATTTATCATCTTCTCATTATTTTTGCATTTCCATTCATTCTACTTCCTTACATTTTTTTTATTTCTTTTCACGTTCCCCTCCTCCTCATTTTGGTTTTTCCTTGTACGTAACCAATCTTAATAAAAGCTTTAAATAAATGTTGGAAAATAAAAATCTTGAATAATTATCATATTTGTATTTGTTTAACTAAATAAACTATCCTAAAACTAAGATAAATAATTAACTAAATAACATTAAATTAATTCTCTATCATTTTCGGTGCAAATGGACCATAATTCACGGTTGAGATCCTCCTAATTCTTATCAACGAAAACTTGAACCAAGTTGGAGCAAATGGTCAACAAAAGTCCATAAAAGAGGAAGAATAGCCAATCAAATTCAACCAACAAAACAACTCAATAAATGTAAATAGAATCCATGTAAAACAAAAGGAATTCGATGGGAACAAATTGCCCAACTTTGGCCGAAATTTGAGCTGCTACTATCCACACTTCCGTGTATATATATACATATATATAGCCTTTTATGAGCATAAAACAAAGTACATAAACATCACAAAAACACCATAAACCAACCAAATCCATCCTCCATCAAGCCTTATAAGCCATCAACATAGTTAACAATTCAAACACAACATCTTGACTCCATTAGCAAGCTCCAAGCTTAGGAAGACAACAAGAGAAGGTAGGTGCTAATTCATTTTGAACTCATTTATGTGTTAAAACATTAGTTTAAATCATGTTATTATCAGCTTAGGATTCGTGCCAAGCTTGGAGAAGGGTCTACCAACACTATAACAACTCAAACAAGGTAAATCTAATCTTAAAAGTTCATATATGTATTATGATATGTGGAAGCTAGGAAATCATAGAGTATGATGATTATAGGATATTATAAGTATTGATATATCAAGTGTGATATATATAAAGTATGGAAAAACACTTAGAACGAGTTTAAACACAAGTATAATATATCAATGAATTAAGAAAAGTAAGTTCAAAACAGAAAAATAAGGAAGACGATGAACAGTGCCAACGCTGTCCCTATGTCGGCAGCTTATACCCCAACACCGGCGTTTACACGGATAGGCCGGCAATGTAGAAGCGGTGTAGTCTGGAATAGAGGCTATGTAAATTTCAAATGACATATTTATGCAAGAAAACTAGCGCAATAAGTCACAAACCGGTGGCATTCGTTGAACGTTGGCAGTCTTTGAGCTAGCGTCCGCTAGCGTTTGAATAGAATAAAAATTTACAAGAGTGCCGGTATCTAAGAATCAACGCCGGCAGTGTAAGATGGCGGTGTACGTGTAAAACTTTTCATTAAGTATGTTCCATCCAAAGCCAATATATATTATATTTATATATGTGTGTGTAATAAAAGAAATAAAATAAGATTTAAAAAGTAATTTCAACCAAAAGAATTTAAATATTAATAAAATATAATAAGTATAATTTAGCAACTTCTAAAATTATTAAAAATATCACTTAAAATATTACTGTTAATATTAATATATTGTATAAAAAATGAATTATAAATCTATATAATTATCAAATATAAATATATAAGAATGAAAAATTTAAATAAGTTAAAATTAGAACAATGTAACTTCCAAAAATAACAAAATAGTTATACGAAGTAGTTAAGAAAACACGAAACTAAATAATAAGAATATTATTATTGTTATTATTAATATTATTAAATTATTATTTTCATTATCAGTATTATTGTTATTATAACTATTCTTATTATGATCATTAAAATTAATATTACTATAAATATCATCATCATCATCATATTATTATTCCTTTTAAATAAGAATATATACATATATACATATGTATACAAAACAAATTAATATATTAAATATATATGAGATTAATAAGATTAATATTTGAATAGTATTACATTTAAGAAACGTTAGCAAATAGTATTATCATTATTATTATAGTTAGTATTACATTTTACAAATAAGAATAGAATTAAAATAATTATTTACAACTTAGTAATGGACAAGCATGGAAATTTAAGAAGGTAAAATTATAGGTAATGCGATTCCTGTGAATAACAATAATAACCTGAAATAAGATTAAGAGAAATAAGATGAAAATAAATAATTAGGAATAAGGATTTTTTACTATAATCGGTCAAGCGAGAAACGATATAAAATGATAATAACAATCATGATAAATTAGTAATTTATTAAGTACGAATCTTGTAATTTCTCGATAAAAATCAAATATAAAATATTTTAAGATCAAGACAAGCAAAATGAAAATAAATAATAAGCAGTAAATATTTTTTACCATAAAAACATAAAAGGACCAATACAGGTAATATAAATTAAATTAAATATCAAGATAAGACATTTAGACAATCATAGAAGTTTAGTTGCATTATTTATATTATGTTAATAAGTATTTTGTTTAATAAGTAGTAATGGATTATAAATAATATAAATAGGACTGATATATCTTAAAAGAATTATTTTACAAAGTAAAATCATATTAGGTTGATTAAGCTAATTAAAGTAGATTTAGTAATTGAATTAGGTAATTAATTTTAATCAACTCGGCTTAGATTAATACACTAGGTAAAACCATAAAAAGAAAGGAGTATGTAATTTCTAAAATACGTCTAATTTAGAACTAGTATAAATTATAGTATAAGTTATATCATAATTAATATGGTGAATATGTTGTTTCAAAAATGTTATTTTCGGAACTAATAAAAAGAATAGATTGGTTAAATAGACACAGTTTAAGTTTATATAACTAAAAACTAAAGTTTAAGAAATATAGAAGATTTCTCTTACATAAAATGTATTGCTACAAATTTCATGACCTTGGAAAAATATAGCTTTTATAAAATTCAGAAAGTCCTAATTAAGAACAAAAATTAAATCAGGATTAGTAAAATTTGAACTAGAATATAAATAAGTACAACCAGATCATTATACAAATAATACGTACAAAAGATAAAGAGAGTTCTAGAGAAGTTACTTATTTAAGAGAGACAAAAGTGAATTCTAGGGTTTCGTCCATTGGTTTTTGAGTGATTTTATACTTCAGGTTGTTTTACAGTGAACGACGTCGTTTTGCTTTTGGGTAACTTTTTACCCTATTTGTCCGGCTACCCGAGTAACACAGAGAGGACATATATTTGTGAATACGGAGACCATCAGGGACGAGCATCGAAATTCAATTGGAAAATTAGGTTCTTTCATCAATCCTCATTGATTTATTGTGCAAACACTTTAGAAACAATTGAATCTTTAATTTTCTTTTAATACTTTTGATATTAATAGATTATTCTATGAATTGTTTCCATATGTGTTTGTGTCTTTTTAATTCAATCATGTGCTAAATCTTTTCATGTGGGAAAATTGATGAAGCCTAATTACTAAATTGATTATTGTTTCTTTATTATAGTATATTTAGATGATTGGATTATTCTTGTTTGAATCTTGATACTATAATTTTGTGTTTTGATTTTGAAGACATTATCTTATAGGATATCTTAATGAACTGAAAAACGATGTAGGGTTTTTCAAGATTCACATTTAATTGAATCGGTAAAAATTGGAAGATTTGCTAATTTTAATTAAATTGAATTTTCATATAGGACTTAGTGTGATGTTCTTGTTAATTTTTTATTAAAGGAATTTAGGAAAAAATTAATTAAGACTAAGTAGTTATAATTGGGAGATTAATAATTGTAAATTTGAATCCATGTTGATTTGATTAGAGGAATCTAGAAAACCGATATGATTTGTAAAAAGACCTTAGGACTGAAGAGAAATAAGAGCTTGAAAATTCACAAGAATAACCAATTAGCAAAATATAATTATAATTTGTTAACAATGTGATTGGTAATTATGGTGGATTCGGTTTTTCCCACATCTTATTGATTGGATTTAAAAAGCTTTTCTCTATGATTGATTGATAGTATTTGATAATTTAACGTGTTTAGAGTAGTGTTATATAAATATCGATTGCTTGGATAATATTAGAATTGATACCAGTTTAGTACTTGAAATAATCCTTGTGGAACGATAACCCTATTCACTTATATATTGCTGATCGACTAGTGTAATTGCTGGTAATCGGCTTATTAATTTTTTTTTTTAGTTATCTAACAAAGCCTCATCTAAAGAGTTAGATTCAACTTTAGAAAGTAAAGCAAAATGATTTTTTATATCTTCCAACTTTGATCTTGTCATAACTCCATATTTTATATTGCTTAATACTTGTTCATGTGGATAATAAGATTTAAATCTCTAGATTTAAAAGACTTAGAATTAACCTATATCGGTTCTAACGTACCTTCTGCAAATCTTCTAATGAAGGTGTTGACGACCTTCAACTTTCGATTTTGATGAACCTTTAGCTTTAGGTTTTGGAGGTATTTCAGTCATATCTTGTAATCATTGCTAAGACTTTAAACTATCATTCTTATTTTTATCTCTTAGAACATCATCGTCAAAATCATCAAGCATAACAACATCAACAAATTTAACATTTATAGATTCTTCTATAACCCTAGTTGCTTTATTGAAAACATGAAAGGACTTATGGTTCAAAGTGTAACTAAGAAATATTCCTTCATTAGCTCGTTCATCAATTTTTAAAGATCATATTAAGTTTTCTTGATATAGCACTTGTTGCAGAACACATGAAAATATGGGACATCTGGCTTCCTTCCTTTATAGATTTCATAAGCTATTTTTTGTGTCAAGGGACTCAGATAAACACAATTAATAATATAACATAAAGTAAATACAACTTCACCCAAAAATATTGTGCAATAGCACTTTCATTTAACAAGCTTCGAGTCATTTCTTGTAAAACTCTATTTTTTCTTTCAACCACTCCATTTTGTTGTGGAGTGTAGGGAGTAGAAAAGTTATGATTAATTCCTTTTTGTTCACAAAAGTTAATAAAGCTTATATTTCTAAACTCTTTATCATGATCAGTTGTTAAACTTACTATAGAAAGTCCTTTTTCATTTTCTACTTGTTTAGAAATTTTTTTCAAAAGTATTAAAAATATCACGTTTATATCTCAAAAATAAACACCCATGTAAATCTATAAAAACCATTCACAGTAATGAATCGAATTAAAAGAAATTGAATTGGAAGCTAAAATTTAGGCCCGACATTAATGCAATGTTATCATTGTTGATTGATGTTGGTCTTAACTCTCCATGTCCATGAAAATTAAATTGAAAGTGTAATTTCTCCATAAATATAGATGAAGATTTTCTTGGTTAAATTAGCTTTATGCATATTTCTCATTTATATAATAAATTGTATTTATACTTGTTGACGTTCTAATATGTATCATAAGCCTTCCAAGCCTAATATAGCCTATTAGCTGCTTGGGCCAACCCAACAAATTAATGCCCAGCTCATAATACAGAGCCCAAAGCCTTGTTAGGGCATCCATCACCTTGGTTTGGAGTATCGATTGAACCACTCGCTATATCCAATTGACACCCGACCTAACGTCTCTTGACATAACTATCCTCATTTGGGCTTGGTACAAGTGAACATGTAGTGAGCTTACCCCCATCCACTATAACTATCTGCAACCACCTAGTTGCCCATGATCCCACGATAGAGCGCTTAACCACTGGGGACTCACCTGCTATAAATATCTTCTTCCACTCTATGGAGATGTTAATATCCCCTCGACTCTCTTCCTTGTATCTATTGGTTATCTTTGAATTAACATATTCACTGACTTAAGTATCGAGTGGCTACACTAGACTCAATTCCAGGATACCACTAACTATGTTCTATTTTTCAGGGCCATTATTTATGTCTTTTTAACCTCTAACAAATTAGAACTTGTCATTATATGTACTTTTGTAGCATGCAATAAATAAACAAATTCAACGTAATATTATGATTTTTATTTTAAATTCAATAAAATATGCAGTGTTAAGATTTTTAATTTAAATTTAATAACATTCAGTGGTACAACAACTTTTCCCCACATACATATTGTACTTTATCATTAAGATTTTTTTCGGTTTGAGAGATACCTTAATCCTTATTTTCCAACAATGATACATAAATCATGTCTGCTCTCATAGTAGGAAGACGCAGCACCTAACTCGGTCATAAACTATTGCTAGATGTGAGCTATGAGGAAAATCTTTTATTGGTTTAAAACTCGATTAATTCAAGAATCACCAAGAATGATGGTTTATTTTATGTCCCCAAGTGAAGAGTTGGACGATAAGGACTTTTTCCTTCTCATAAATATGTTCGGTAACACTATAATCTATTAATTTTTTCTCGTTGGCCACAGTATTTACTTTTGAAATTATTGTAGCAATCATATCATTATTTGTTCTGATTATACGATTTAAGCCTAACGAAATTGTCATTTATCATATAACCTTATTGTAAACTAGTTACATAGTTGCTGTATTTGCCATGAAATACCGATTATCTTCTATTATTGAAGTTGGGTTTTAGGCTTTGGACTTGTATATATAGCTAAGCTAAGCTTATTATCATAATATCTTTCCTATTTTACTTCAATGATTTTGTGTTAGATTGGCCTTCAAAGAAAACTCTTTAGCTTCAACTACCCTAAATTGTCCTTACAACATTGACATAGACAGTTAGACGAACATGAGACGGTCGATCGATTGTATTTATACTTCAGCTGTTATTTGTAATTAATAATTCTATGCTATAACAGCGGCAATTTCTCAACCAACCATTTTGTGACGAACTTTTTCGAATAGGGCAATGCTTAAAGTTATTAATGTTTTTATGCACCATGTGACATTCATTGATTTGAGCTTTAACCTTCTTGTCGTTAGATCATCCTCGGCAGTAAAAATGTCCTATGATGGAAAGACTAAAGCCTAAAGGTGTACAATATACATATAAAAAACAATACATTGAAAATAAGCTGATTACAACTAGCTTAATTTATTGAAAAGGTCATCGTTAGCCTATAAAATTAAGAAAATATATTAGTTGGGAAATTTTGTACGCGTCAAATTAAATCATGTATGTAGAAAATGATATTGCCTATGATTAGGTCATCAAACTTCTTCTATATCAATTTAAGGGTGAATTTTTTTAACCTTAAAAAGCTACAATAGAATAGGAAAGGTTGTTCGACCAAATAAAAAAAAAGAAAAGGAAATATTAAAATCTCAGATAAAGTAAATATGGCAATATATCGATTTGCCAAATGAATTGTGTGCAATATTGTCTTATTCTTCTTGATCTCTCTTTATTCTAAAAATAACATGTAACACTTTAATTTTAGTGCATTGGCGAATAGTCAGGTGCCATCATAGATAGAGATACTAAGGCTCAAAATCTATTAATTTTACAATAAATCCTAATGTAACTCCAAAATATTACATTAAGTAGGGTCTTATCAAATTCATTTAAGTCTAATAATAAAACTTCTTAAGATCCAACTGGCATAAGCGCCAACTCCAACTTAACCTAAAAATATTAAGTTATTTACACTAGAAGGTCACAACGTCTGATGATAAGTTCATTTGAGGTCACAACCTTTCGAGTGGTTAAAAAGAAGTATCAATATTTAGAGAAGTGAGTCAATTAAAGTCTCCATTAACATGTGAGACAACGTAACAAATTTTCTGAGTTTTAATTTAATATAAAAATTATTTCTCCTATTGACACTTGTCAATGAAGACTTCAATTGACTCATTTTTTTAAACATTAAGTTATTTTTTTAACTACCTGAAACATTATAGCTTCAAATCAACTTACTCAAAATGTTGTGACATTCTGATGTAATATACTCTAAAACATCATATGAAAAGTCTTACATCATGGCTAAACCATAATAAATAATAAAGTTTGAAAAGTTTATATCTCTATCTACCTTAAACTACCGTCCATGTAGTAATTGGTTGGAAAGTCAATTCCTTATTATCTTCCCCATAGTTTACATAAACATCATAACCAGTAAAATCAAAGACCACTGGTTCATCACCTGCTCCTAAAAAAGAGTAAAAAGTGTTAAGCTGAAGCCTAGTACGACAAAACTACACTTACATGTGCATGTTCAAACCACAATCATAACTCATAAGCAATATGGCAACATATGTAATAAGCACAAATTTTTATCTTTTATCTTACTCGTTCACCCTACATAGCTTAGGATTATTTGCGACTAATCCTAAACTTAGAGTAAACATTATTAAGATATGGAAAAACAAGGATACACATATTTTTTTTAACTTACACTAAGTAAAAAGAATTGAATTAGAATATTAAATCAAGATGGAAATGAAAATATTACACATATCTATTTTGAATTGCTAAGACAAAAGTTTTTATTACTTACAATACTAATTATGGAAATGATAGCTAATGAATAGATAAATTGGAGTTATTAGTGCTTTTTTTTCTTTTTTTTTTTTTTTGCCAAGGAGTTTTTAGTGCTTGCTTTAAATAATTAAAGCATTTTTAGCTAAACTTCAAAACCACTCAATAAAATTGTTAAGTTGGTTTTACTAAATTTTGATACAATTACTAATAGGATGTAAATAACTAAAATAGTTCACAAACTATTCGAGTTCGATTCAATTACTTGAGTTTAATTTAAAAATAATTGAGTCAGGATTGAGCTTTAATTATCTTAGTAGCTTATCAAATCAATCTTAAACATCAATATGTTAAGCTGAATTAGCTAATGAACCTCATTGAGCTCAAGTAATTATAAATATCAACTGACTTTGAGATTAATATTATTTTAATGAGAATTTAGTAGAGTTTAAATTTGTGCAATATCACCTGGTATGAAACTTAAGTCAAAATTGATTCTACTCGAGTTTTGAGTTGAATTTGAGATTGAGCCCAATATAATACCACGTTGATTCAATCAGATTTATTTACAACTCTAGTCAATAACAATATATAAGTAATTTTAAGGTATGAAGTCTTGGTGTCTTGCTCATACACACACACATACTACTTAAAATATAGAAGATTTACCTTTACAGCAATAGCAAGGATCATGTATTTTTAATTATCAAGAAATAAAGTTTTTCAATTTTTTAATCGCTTAAGTATCAATGATGATTGACTGCAATGCCTGGCTTGATGATTTAACTGTCGTCAGGTTAAAGGGGGAAAAAAAAAAAAAAGAATGAAAGAGTTAAGCCATGAAAATATGCTCATTAGGATACCCGCCGGAATATATTGAAAGTACACATGACCTTTCTTTCTCGTAAATGATAGTTAATCTTATAATATTTATGATTTTTTTGTCAATTGGTTCCTATTATTCAAAATTTCTATCAAAAGAGGCTGAATAATTACCAAAATAGTAGTCCCCATGTTCAATATGTAAGTATAATAGACATTATTCAATCTCAATTTCTATATTTTAATCGCATGTTAAATATGCGAGTTCATAAATTACTAATTTTAATATTTGTTTTTTTTTCCCTTTAAATTATTAACCAGAAAATCATATATTCAACACAATCATAATTCACATAAAAGTATTAATGTAATATTTATTCTAATTCTATATTTTAACTATTGTAAATTTTCAACTTTTTAAAGTCAAACACAAGCAATTATCTTGACCCAAACATGAAGCTAAATCATTTAGTAACCATCATTGTATATTGTTGTATGGCTAAGACTAATGATTGTTGCCATTGTTTTTAGCAGTATGCAATACAAATGATTTTCCATGATGGATGTCAGCAGCTCCGTCCCTTTCTGTCCTTTTATTTTGCCAAATTCGTTTATCGGGAAATGTAAATTGTGATTCGGCTTGCTGTTAATGATACAAACAAGATAATCTCCATCTTTTAATTAGGATGCGCAGGTAGGTGGATATTAAATATCGCGGAATATTTTATGGCTATAAATCTTTTGGACTGTACTTCTATAAGATAAGGCATACATATACATATATTTATATATATATATATATATATATGAGGTTTTTAAATTTTGTATCTCTCCTAGAACATATGCTAGATATTGTAGATGGTACAAGGTATAGAGAATCATATATCTACTCTTTTAAATATTATATAATAATATTAATTTATAATAAATAAATAATAATATTTTAATTTTTATTTTGTGACTACTTATATTCAAGATTATTATTTATATACTATATTCCATAGAGTTTTATTATAGAATGATATGCACTATTTTATTTTAGAATGACTTATTATTTTTATTTTAGAAGAACTACGGTTGAATGTACGCACTTGAATTATCAAATTATATAGAGATGCAGTTTATGTAATAACACCAATTAATAGAGAAGTAGTTCCAAAATTTTTAATTTCAAAATTTGTTGCAAACTTTATAATTTTGTTTAATATCACATAAACAAATTTCACAGGTATTTATTACATGTTTTAACTTTTATGCATAAACAGTTCTATATATTAGAGAACTTGTGATATTAACAAATTATGTCTTAGCCAATGATTTTGTGGCCTAGTGACATTACTCTTGAACTCTCAAGTGAGAGATCTTAGGTTTATATCACCATTTCCCCATTGTAATAAAAAAAAAAAAAAAATTACTTTTTAAAATTTCTTTTCATATGTCATTGATAGAATCGTATAAGGTCTCACTAAAAAATTTTAGTCGCAATTATTAATTTTAACATTAGTAATCGGTTATTTAATTAATCATATTTATATTGAACTATAATTACCATTAAAATAGTTAATATTAATTATTATCTAAACTATCCCATTATCAGGAGTATAAAAGTTTCCATAATATATAGTAACCAACGTAAAACTATAAAAAGGAAAGAATTTCCCAATTTTTTTCACCGTATAAGCTAACCGACCTCGATATTTATATTTTTTCCTGGGAGTGATATTTATAACAGATCCAATTTGATTTTAGATCCAAGCAATCAAAAGGATTTAGTTATTTGAGCTAGATATAGAATTGATAAAGTTTAAAATACGTTGGAATTAACTTGTTTAATTTCAATATTTTTTAATAAGCTCATACACTAAAAAAAACATTATCACTATGGTATCTATTTATAGAAGTAATTTATCTCGAAGTCGATCGTTAATGTGATTCGAGGTGATATTAACGGCCGAACTCTACAAACATCCTATTTCGTTGTTGTTTGGACTAGTTGGAAAACCAGAAAAACATCATGTTGCTAGATTTCCAATTTAAAAAGTAATAATAAATTATACCATAAATAAAGTAGCGATGTTTTAGAAGTAAATTTATTTAAATTATTATTTTATTAAGTAAGTCAAATGTGATATTTATCAGGAAATATTATCCAAAAATTGATATCTTAAACAAATTTTATAAAATATTATTATTTTATTTAATTTACTTTATGAATATTTATTATATTTTTTTAATATATAAAATGTATTAATATTCCAAAATAAACTGATTTTAAATATATAGATATATATGTTCAAGCATAATTTACTCTTTTTCAATTATATTCTATCCACGTGTTCCTTTATATCATTTCTTTTAGACGTGTCGTGCACGATCCACCCCTCAAGCTTAGGCCTAGGCCTAGGCCTACGCAGAATCATTCATACTCCATTTTGATATGGAGGGGAAGAAAATCCAAAAGAGAAAGGAAAAAGTAGGTGTGAAATTTGATCACCACATCTGTTGACTTTGAATGTATAATTTAGTAGTCCCACCTACCACACCATTTAAATCAAAATCATAAGTAGTGTAACAGTGAGATTATGGTCGTAAGCACCCAAATCGCAGTTGCTGACCGCCCCGCCGTTCTTTATGTTGCTTCTGTTTTTCCACCACCATCATTGCATAAATGTTAAATTGTATTCCGGTATTGGGCAACTTTTTCTTTTTCTAGTTTTAGTGGTCTTAATTATTTTATAGATGGACTTTGCATTATAATTAGGGCTATAGACGAGCGAGGCAAATTGATGTAATATCAAGCTCGAACTCGACTCAAATAAAGATTTTGAAGCTCGAACTCGAACTTGAACTGAACTCAATTAAGTTTTGATTTTAGGCTGAACTCGACTCAATTTAATACACGATAAACTCGAATTTGATTCGATTAAGCTTGATTATTTTTTTAAATATTAATTTAACTATAAAGAGTATTTAATACTCGATAAACTCGAACTCGACTTGACTTCATTTAATACTCAATCAAACTCGATTAAGCTCGTGAGTTCACTGAGCCGAGTATTTTAAAGCTCAAGCTCGAACTCGAACTCGAAAGTTACTCGAACTCAAGCTCGACTCGATTGTAAGCGAGTCGAATTCGAACTTTTACCAAATCGAACCCGAGTAACTTGCGAGCTATCTCGACACTTACAATCTTAATTACAATAAAATATGGTGAGGGAAACTCAAATTTAATCCATTATATTGAATAAAGGGCTCTTTAACCAATCCCATCACCCGAGATAATATCATTAATTTTAATTGCATTGAGTCTTCTTCAGCAGTAATAAGTCAATTAATTGTTCGATAAAGTTTTCATCACACATCCTTAATAACATTAAAAAGGGTAAATTGATGACTATATTGTTATCTATTAATAACAATAACAATATAAAACAAGGTGCTTACATTTTCTTTTTGTTGTTTTCAGTCATGAAGTCTAGACTTATGAGCTTGCTTTTATGTCATTCTTCTGTTTAAATGCCTCAAACTCAATACATGCATGCTGGTAGTGAATATTAATATTTCTGGGGCCTATCGCTGCCAGAAAAAAAAAAGAAGAAAAAATTTCAAGTATATCCATATCATGTCAAGCTGTCCTACAGCCTTGTGTTTTCCAAGTGTGAACAGATTCAAGGTATACAAATGCCGAAAACATTCTCCCGATAAAAAAGCGATAAGGAAATAAGGAGTGCAAGTGCATGGAGAAAGTATCCAAAAGACAGCCACGATAAAAAGGTTTTGATATTATTGGGATCCTCGAAATTTCTTTATGTAACAGCGACTGTACAATACAAGTATGAAGCATACGTGAATGCCTTTCGTGTTCATTCTTCACGCTTTATCGGCCTTCATGTTTCGACTATTCATCTAAAGGCTACGGCACATCCTGGAAAATTAAAAGTAGATAGAACGGAAATTTCAAAAGTTTGGACACTCTCTCAAATTTTAATTGAATTTAATTTTCAGTTCAGAAAGGAAATCAGTTCCAATATAACATTTGAAAACCCGCAAATATATCCTAAATGGGCATGTTGTGCTAATTGAATGCCAACACGGCTTCTTTGTGGTGGCCAATTATCACCTGGTCATACAGTGGCTTACCTCTTATGTTCTTTATTTTTTTATCAGTCGTATTTTAATTATTATGAGAAAATGTTAAATTTGGTACTTGAACTGTACACAAAAATTTAATATAGTACATGGACTTTAAAGTAGTCAATTTATTACTCAATTAAATTTTTCATGACTATTTCTACTTCTTCACTAATATCGTTTACTTTATTTTTCTAACGTAGAATAAGCATTTTGTCAATACTTGATGTCTTAGGAAAAGTAATAACAATTCAATGATATATTGTCTCTTTCAAACTAGTAAACAGAGTAAATAATGTTAAAGAGGTTGTAAAATAGTTGCAAAAGTTTAATTAGATATGTAATTGATCACTTTAAAGTTTAGATACTATTGATGATCAAATATAGATAATGGGTCTCCCCTAGACCAATCCAACCCATTAGCCACATGGGCCAACTCATCCTAACAAGCTTGCCAATTCCATTGGTTGAGAGTATCGATTCTCTTCTGCTGGACCTAAACAACAGCTGATTTAGAGTTACTCAACATGATTCCTTCTTTCAGACTTAGCACGGTTGAATGTAGATTAGTGAACTCACCCTACGTCTACGATAACTGTCACCAACCACTCACTAGTTCACAATCCTACGACGAACTCAATTGCTGAGGATCCTTCCTCTATAAGTATCTCTTCCTACTCTTTAAGAGAGGTAATGTTGCCTGGACTATCTCTCATACTAATTATTCACCGCTAAATTATCATGCTTGCCGACTTAATCATCAGAGTAGTTGTGCTGACCCTAACTCTGGCATGCCACTAATTGTGCTCTATTTTATAAAACCAACATGCACATAAGTCCAATCTAGTGATTCTCTTTTCTAATTTTATTGGATTAAAGCTAGCAACATTTGGTGTCATCTATGGGAAACTTGCCCATTGAGGAAGTTTCTTTGTCTTTGTTTCTCTTTTTGAAGTCACTTAAGGGTAAGAAATCACTCCAAGTTCTTGATCCTAAAGGTGATTCGAATTTAGTTACTAGCCTACTTAGCCCGTGAGCACCAAAAGGCTCACATGTAGGCCCCAACGTTCTTCTACTCCAGATGGTTTCCAAGAACATGGACATTTAAGCAATATGAAAATATATGCATCACTAGCTTGTCGAGTGAAATATCGAGATGATGAACTACAAAAAAGAGTTAGAACAATAACTCAAATAGTTGGAGTTAAGATTCCATGCTTCCCAGCAACAAATAAGTAGTAGCGCAATTTAGCCGTTGTTGTTTCTCGTTTTGATGTCCTAACTACGACCACAAGAGCAATGTTAGAATGATCTTTCTTAAGTTGGATGACCCCTTCAAGTTGAGTTTAATCTTTGAAACTCAAATATCTAAGGGTCTTTAAGGGTCAGGAGTCATTCAATGGCGCCTGCTATTTGTAAGACTCATGTGACAAGCCCTCCTCTATCAACCTCCCTATGTATAGAGTAAACATTTTGAGCATTTAGCTTCAGAAGAAATAGAGAAGGAAATTAGGAGGATGTATGAAATCAAAGAAAAGATCAAAATTGCTCATACGCCTAAAGTGACATAATTATCCAAAAAGATCCCCTTAACTCAGTCAATGATCGAGGAGTTGCTCCCTATAAGCATGAAGTTGCCTACATTTGAGATGTATTATGGAATCATCAACCCAAAAGAGCACTTGAGGCGTTACAAAGACCAAATGCTAATTTTTAGGTTCTATGATGCCACTTTTTCTAAGGTGGTCCCAGGAACACTAAAGAAAGCTACATATAATTGGTATCACTAGCTATCAATGGGCTTGATAAAGCTTTGATGAGCTAATAACTGCGTTTAAAACACACTTCATGGTTAGTCGAAAAAAATGAGTCCCTTTGGGACCATGTCACTTGGTTCAACCAAGTTAGCACAAAATTAGACGGCTAGAACTTAGAATTGCTGTCTAGATGTTAATCTAATGGGACCATAGGAATGAAAGTTTGTTCCACTTCTTTATCAAGAATAAACCAAAAGCCATGGAAGAGTTCCAAAAAGCAAGCCGAGAGGTATGTCCAACAAGATGATCTCATACTTTCCCAAAATGAGATTGAAAGATTTGATAGAAAACGACAAAAAGACAAAAGGATCAGCTAAAAACCATCTAGGACTCCCTACTAACAAAGTGAGATCCTCAAGATGAAACGAAAAGGAGTAAGAGAAAATAAGGTTTTTCAACTCTGGTTTCCTCTTACGGAGCCCATCCTAACAAGAGATATTCCTTGGGCTTAGAGACTTGGGGCATCCTACCCAAACCTAGCAAGATGTACGATGGACCTAGGTAAATACTATGACTACCACCAAGGTGTTAGCCATAACACAAACGATTTCTTCTAGCTTAAAGTTGCATTGTTGGGAGTCATCAAGAAGGGATCTTTTAAGTAGTACATTGCCAACCTAAGTAACAATATAGTTAGATCAATGCAGTGTAGGTGATTAGACCACCCTAGGGAAATGACTAATAATGTTAATCATGTTATAGAGGACACCATTAGAGGAGTTGTAAAGACCATGGTTGGACGTCGTTATGCAGTTGTCCTCTTAAATTACTCAAGGAAGTACAAAGGATAGGAAGTCATACTCCAAGCAAAAAGGGAAAATTTAGACTTAGTCCTCGAGTTTAGCGGTGTCGACTTAGATGATGTCAAGGTCCCCTATCAGGACATACTTGTGATGAAAGCTCAGGTCATGGGCCATGATGTGATGAAAGTACTAGTCGACATAAGAAGCGGCTTTGACATCATATTCAACCATGCTTTTAATTGGCTCCACTGTGATAATATTCAAAAGAATCTGAAACCCTACAAGTATGAGAAATTTGGATTCAACAATCCGGTGATCAAAGGTGAAGGGATCATCACCCGTCCAGTGGGACTTATAGAAGATAAGCACCAAGCTCAGAACGATGTTAAGTGTCAAATTTTTAATTGTTGGTTGTTTGAAAACATGATATTATTTTGACGCAGCTTGTTCCCATTTCGAATGCTTCTTTCTCCTACCCATTTAAAGGATAAATTCCAGATATGGATGAAATCCATGTTAGAATCACATAGTGGAATTTCATTGAAGAGTACAAATTTTAGGATTATAGGGTTTTTATGTTTTGTGATTTTTATGGGTTTTCAATAATCAAACATAATAAAATAAATAATATGCACGATTTGTCTTTTCAGAGATGGCACACTAAGAGACTAATCAAATAAGTTGTTTCACTCAATCTATATGATGTACAATCAATAAAAACAATAAAGAATAATCTTGAAAAAAACTCAATATTACTCAATAGGGTTTTTGGAAACAATTCCAAGAAAGCCAACAAAGGCAATTGATTATAACCAATGACAAAAGATAGGTAAGCTAATTGCTATTTAATCCTACTGATGCTTATATACTCCCACAAGTCAAGTAAGTGTAATATAAGAACATAAATGCCAAAGTAATATATAATAGGAAACTAAAAATAGACATGAAAACAAGGCACTATAACCCCCATGGCCATGTGTCGCGACGTTCCATAAAAAACCACACAATAATCTCACGATCAAACCTTGAAATGGCCCGAAATGCATCTAGGTAGTCTAGACACTTGGGTAGGCATGGCTGCATCACAGGCGGTGTCCACCTTTGTAACTTCAATCTTTGTAAGTAATGTTTTTGTGGGCTTAGGTGGGACTGTATCTCCAACCACCATCTCTAGCGCTGGAATGCAATGAACAGTGTGGCCCTTTGTAGCTTCATTTGTTTGCTCAAATTTAAACACCATCTTGGACACAAGCATGTGCTTCAATAATGATGATTTTTCCTTCAAGTCTTATCGTTCCTCCATGCTTAAATACAGTAGCTTATACCCAATAGCAAAGTACATCAAATAGCCCCATAAATGCTTCATTTTACTTTCATTCGGCTCATAAAGAATGATCTATTAAACTAAGTTCATTAATTTCCTTGCTTTATATTGAGTAATCGATCTAATTGAACCCTAATCCCTATCAACTCCCTACAAACAAAAAACTATATGGAATCCTGTACCTTAGAGCCTTAACAAGGGATGAAGTATTCCATATAGACTTATGATGGGAATTGATAAGTGTCCTAAGACCCTTAATCATTGTGCTTTATTGGTTATATTTTGTATGATATTTTGTTGATTTTATTAAGAAAACGATACTTATTGAATGATTATTCACTTCAGGGTTAAATAGAGGTCAATGGAGGTTTTAGAAGAATTTATAATGGAAAAAGTGAAGATTTTTATGAAGTTTTGGAGTTGTCACTACAGCATAAAGGAGTACATGACCCATGTAAGGAGGTCGTGTACAACTAAAACGTCCTCAAAAATCGGCATTCTTTAATTTATACACTACACATAGTAATGACCCGTGTATCTTAGTCACATGATTCCTCTCAATTCTTCATTTATGCTTATTGTTGTTGAATTTTCTATGGAAAAGTAGTTTTGTTATGTCCTAAGTTTTGAGAAACCCTAGCCCCATGTACAAATTTGTCTTTTGATTGAATAAAGTTTTGATCTTGAATTTACTTCAAGAATTATTTTGTTGTTTGTGATAATTTTAGACTTGAATCATTATAAACTTAAATTCTATTAATTAGAAAGAAGATTTCGGTTAATTAATAGGTTAATTAATAGAATAGACCTCTCACAAGTAAAGAAGATGAGTAATTCACCTAGAAATAGGGTTTTTCCAACTTTCTACCTTTGAAGATTCATTTTCTTCACTTGTGGTTCATGAGCTTTATGCAATTCTAATTTGACTTTAATAGTGGAAGAAATTCCCACTTCTGTAATTAGGATTAGGGGTTAATTGACTTGAAGAGAGTAATTAATCTATCTATGTAACCTGGCAGTTCAAGATAAAGATTTATTCAATTGAAACTACATTAAAGGATAAAAAGGGTTAGGGTGGATCAAAACTAAGGACATAGTTTGTGAATTGATTAATTTTAAGAAAAGCACTCATATCATAAATTAGAGTTTACTAGTTATTAGTTTAATTACAAATTTAGAATTAATATAAACTATTTGATAGTTTAGACTAGATAATAGTAAAAAGGATAGTACTACTAGTTGCCTATAGATCCTTGGGACAATATCTGAGTTAATTTTTATATTACAGGATAGGTGCGCTGCTTTTTTGTGGATCTGGGATTAACGGCATTTATAAATTATAGGCTTAATAATCACATAAACATTCAAGTTTTGGTGCTGTTACTGGGGATTTGGCAATATTAGGAAGGCCTTAGTCACTATTACTTTAGTCCTTTTTGTTATTTTGCAATTTATTTATTTCTCTTCCTGGATACCTCATACAAATTCTAATTCATTTTGTTAGCTCTTGTAGTGTATGACAAGAAATTCTTCATTGAAAATTCTCGATCTAGATTCTAAGATTGAGAAAACATTACACAAGAGATTAAGAAGTACAACTGCTGGTATGTCTAAGTAGTTTGGTATTGAAGGGGAACCATTGGATCCAAGGATTGAAGAAGCGTTGAAAGAAGAGAATCTCGAGGAGAAGAATATTAATTTATAATCAACAGAAGAGGAACAAGAGTTGAGATTTAATATGACATATCCCAATACACCAAGAGCAAATCTAGATTATGCACGACCTTGGCTTGAGGACACTGGGCCTACCATTGTAAAGTCTCCAATTGGAGTGAACAATTTCGAGATTAAGGGGATTATGCTGCAACTTTTATATCAATACTATCAATTTGATGGTCTACCATATGAAGATACCCATCCTCATATCTAAACATTTTGGAGATCTATGAAACTTGCAAGATGAATGGGGTTAAGGATGATGCTATTCGCACCAAGTTGTTTCCTTTCTCTTTGAGAGGGAAAGCAATAAAACCGGTGGACATCACTAGGGCCAAGAGCACTTACTTCATGGGATGAGACTGTGAAGTAGTTTTTAGACAACTACTTTCCACCTTGCGAGACTACAAAGCTCCGGAATGAAATCTCATCTTTTTGCCAGAATGATTCATAAACTCTTTTTAATGCTTGGCAAAGATGGAAGGAGTTACTGATAAAGTGCCCACATCACCAAATACCACCATGGATGCAGGTACAAGCATTTTACAATAGGCTCTACCAAATCACTCGACAATTAGTTGATGCATCAGCTGGTGACACCCTCAACTCTAAGACCCCAGAGGAATCTCTTAAGTTGTTTGAAGATATGGTAAGAAACAATTATCAGTAGGGTAACAATAGGGGAAAACAAAAGGTTGTAGGATTGTCTGAGGTAGATATGCTGACTACCTTAGTTACCAAGATGGATGCATTGAGCCAACAAGTTATGAGTACAAAGTATCATAGTCACAGTTTCAGTATGAAGAGCCCACTGGCAGTTGTTAATATCAAGAGCAAACTAAACAAGTGGATTAAGTGGGTAACAGACAACAGAATAATCCATACGACAACACATACGATTCAGGTTAGAAAAATCATCCTAATTTCTCTCGGAGCAATCAAAATGCACAAAGATCAAGTTTTCCACTTGGTTTTCATAAGCCACTGCCACCACAGTTACAAGCATCTCAATTGTTTCCTGCTTTACTAGCACCTCAACAACTTCCTGCTGTACCACCACCTAAGAAAAAGTGAAATGTAGAAGAGCTTTTGTCATAGTTTATCTAGAACTCTGATGCAAGGCATCGGAATCAAGAGACATCTATTCATAATCTTGAACAATAAATTGGGGGTTCGCTAAAATGCTCTCCAAACGACAAATAGCTTGCTTCCTAGCAATATTGAGCCTAACCTTAAAGAATAAGTAAAGGCTATTAATCTGAGGAGTGGGAAGGAAATACCAGGTAGAAGTGAGAAGGAGCCTGAGAACAATGTTGAGAAGGGAGTTAAAGAAAATCAAAATTCCTAGAATGATATAACTAAACCAAAAAAGAGACAACCTCCAATAGTGAGAGAGTATGTTCCTAAAAGATTTATATGAATGATAAGGTATAATATGTGTCTATAAACAAAGAAAAAGAAATAAATTGACAGATAATGGGGGATTGTTCGTATCTTGACATGGCAACTTTTGCAGCAATGGAGGGGTTCTTACAAATTAACTAATCAAATAGATTTTTAATATAAGTTTGATGTGAGTGGATGATTTATTTAATAACTTATATGAATTAATTTTATGAACAGATGCTTCAATTTACCTTTTGTCTCATCTTCTGGAATATCTTTTGATCTTTGTTAGGTTTCAAATAAGGTACACATTAACTTGCATGTTGTTTGTTAGGATAGAATTCCTAATGAACTAAAACTTAAAGATGGTTTAATAATTGCTTGTTGCTTGTATAATAACATGAAGAAGGAAATAGCAAAGTGTCACGCCCCATAGGGTATCTTAAACGTAACAGCCCACCACATGCCATATAAGATTCCGAATTACCGCCTTAGTCCTTCGGGGGTCTCATATGGATGTAAGGCGTACCTTTACGACAATAGAATACAAGTCCAAATGGAGATAAAAGCTTGATTTGGCATGCATTAGCAGTAGGATATAACTCATGAAACATAATTAAACATTACATTTACTAAGGGGCATTCCCCCGCAAAAGAATATTCAATGGCCTTATACAGTCATCCAGAGTCTTAAAAGTTTCCTATGGAAGTCTAAACAGAAATTCAACTTCTAGGGGAAACTCCTAACTCTTGTACCTGCACAGTCGGGTCACGCTGCCTAAGCCATATATTGGGTAGCTGCAAAAGGAATAAACTGTAGGGACGTAAGCTACTAGCTTAGCGAGTGAAATCTTCCACAATAACATTTATGTCACAACAATTCAAACAAGTGATTAAACAAGCAAGTGAATGCACCAAACACATGAGAACAACATACATATGACCAGCCGGAAATCATATGTGGATGGACTTGCACCCTCTATCCCGGGTTAGCAGATTAACGAATACTGCGGTACTAATTTTATGCCATTTATGGTTCACGGTTAACCTACAATTATTTCGTTTCTGGATCACGATTAACCAACCAATTTAATCTCGTTTATGGATCACGATTAACCAACCAATGCTAATGCTCCTTCCCATTATGATATGCATATGTCAAATTTAGCATTAGTCCGAATAGTTGATTAAGTCATTTTATTTAGGCGATCAAACAATTTCTCAAACAATCCATCATAACTAACTACACAACCAGAATTTATCACCCGATTTCGATATTCTTATTTTGAGTTCTCACATCATCATCAACATACAATTTCCCATTATTCCCCATCATACATATTCCATTCATTTGGCCTACATTCTAGTGCACTAATTAACAAGCACATACAATAAATGAATCGGGAAGAGAAACTCACTCCGCCATAGGTTCGCCGGTCTTCTAGTAATAATAATCCGAGGGCAAGGATTCAACGTCCTCGGGTTCACCTAATCACATAAGAAATACCCTAATAAGTATTCTATCATCTAAGAATACTAAAACTCTAAGAAAACTTAGTGAAATCGAAATTCGCGTCATTTTCGAAGTCCCGATTTAAAATGGCCATAACTTGGTCGTTTTAAGTCGGAATTTTGCAAATTTTATATCGATTTTTATCTACTTCGAAAGAGCTTTCTAAATATGAAGTTTAAATCAAGTTTTGAAAATATCTAAGCCTCAGAAATGAGGATTAGATCTGTACAACGGTTATGTTGATTCCGAAAATGCGATTTTTATGAATGCTCTTGAGATCCCTAAGTGCAAAATGAACCCAAATGCCATGGTAACGAATTTCCCTATCATGAATGTCATGATATGAACTCTAATAAGCCTAAGTTCTCATAAATTTTTAGGTTAAAAGGATTTAAATAACCTTTTTATAAGGAAACCATTCCATGCCATTACTTAACTAATAATTTTACTACACTTGGTTATACTTATTTATTCTAAGGATTTTCCTTAAAGAAACTTTTCTTTCTTTAAAGAAATTCTGACCCTTACATTATCTATATCCTAAGGCCTTTATTTCTTTAATAAAATCTTTATTTGTAAACTTTTAAGTGAGTCTTATACTATGGTGGTTCCAAAAATCCGAATTTAGTAAAATTTATTTTTAAGTTGATTGACTTACAAAAAATGTATTTTATACTTAGAACTTTAAGTATTTATTTTACCTATACCCTAAGAACTCCATTTATTTAAGAAAATACCATTTTTGAAGTTGGAAAACTAGTGTTTTCCAACCATCTATTCATTATTACGAATTTTGCCTACAAGACTTTTAACTCAAAACTTCTATTGGACTTCATCTCTTGTTTCAAATATTTTATTTAGTAAAAACTCATTTAAACTCATGAAAAATATCACCAAACATTATCTATCACCTATAGGCTTCATTTTTCTTGCAAAATACATGGTTAGAAGTTGGAAAAAGGGTTTTTAAACTAGGTTTCTCAAGTCATCCGAATTTACACTAGCTCATTTCTTGAAAAGTGTTTTCCTTTTTGGTTTCACTAACTCATCTACCTATAGATCTATATACTAGCAAAGTTATCTACTTAAGACAAAAGCATTTATGACCATTAATGCACATAAACTCAACATAAAGATGAGATCTAAAATGCCTACATGAATGTGAGTGGTAAAATGATAGATCTACTATTTGAAGTGCTTAAATAGGTTTTGAAAACGTAAAAACTACATTTTTATAAAAGATCTTTTGTTCAAAAAATTTTTGATGAATGATCATAAAGCTTAAGGCATGAAAGCTCCTTTAAATGCAAGATCTACTTTGTGATGGTTTGGTATTCTTGTATTGATATTTCCTTGTCCCTAGCAAGAGATCATGGGGACATTTAGTTGGAATTATCCAAAAATATCCTTGCCATTACAAGGATCTATGAGTAGAAGGAGTAAAAGTTCTTTTACTTAGAGTAAAATAGGAGACAAATGAAGAAAAAAAAGAAAGTTTTGTTGTGTGTGTGGGAGCCTTAGAGGCTCACGGCAATGGGGTGGGGAGGGAGAGAATTTTGAGAGCTTTTACCTTTTGTAAAGTTTGAAAAATGAGAGAATGAAGTGAGAGAGAGAAAATGTAGTTTATATAGAAAATGAAATTAGGTTAAATGAGATAAAAATAAATAAAAAAAATTGCACAATTGGAGCAAATTGGGGGGGAATCACGCGGCCAAGAATTTGAAGGGGGAGGATTTGATTTTTGTTGATTTGTTTTGATAGATTTCCACATCAAATGTCATAAATTGAAATAATTATTTAGAGACAAAAAGTCCTTGGAAAAGAAAGTGTGATGAGTGATTGTAAGGTTGTAAGAATAGGGTGTACTTATGAGTAGTAATAGGTTGTACTTGTGAATAGTAATGAATAGTAATTAAGACAACTTAATTACCGGTAGTAAGAAAATACGAATAAAAAGGCTATAACTGTATTTTTCATAAACCGAAAAATTATGAAATTCATATTTTTGAAATCCTTATTTTATTTCGATTCAAATGAGTATTCACAAGTAAGTTTCTGAAATTCAAGTTTCGGGGCATGCTTTTTCTATAATGGGTCTCGGGAAGACCCGGAATTGAAATTTTCTCAAAATCTGATATTTTCTTGGTTTGAAATATAATCAAGAACTATATTCAAAATTAAATTTTCTTATAAAAGTTTCTTAGTTGGAAACCGAGGAAAAGCCGGATTTAGGGTTCCTAGTTCTCACTCCAGTCTTAAGCTATTCTAGTTTAGGGTTTTGGTTTCCGGTTCTTGAGTTATCTTAGTTACTTGAAAAACCGGGGTTTACACAGAGTATGTATCTAAGTGCTACACTTGCCAATTGATCAATATTGAGCATAAAAGACCAGTAGGTGAATTGAAGCCTTTGCCAATACCTCAATGGAAGTAGGAGCACATCAACATAGGCTTCGTTAATGCTTTGCCTAGAACTAGAGAAAAATTCAATTCAGTATGGGTGATTGTTGATAGACTTACCAAAGTAGCCCACTTCATATCGATAAGAATTGGGTATCAATTGGATCAATTAGCAAAGTTGTATATCAAAGAGATTATAAAGCTGCACGGAATACCCGTATCGATAGTATCAGATTGAGACACCAGGTTTGTTGGAAGATTTTGGAAAAGTTTGCATCAAGCTTTAGGCACTAAAGTTGTTTTCAACACAGCCTATCATCCCCAAACTGATGGACAATCTGAAAGGACTATTCAGATTCTAGAGGACATGTTGAGGGAATGTGTTCTGGATTTCAAAGATAGTTGGGTTGAGCATTTGCCTTTGGTGGAGTTTGCGTATAACAATAGTTATCAAGAATCAATTGGAATGCCACCTTATGAAGCTTTGTATGGTAGGAAATGCCGATTACCGATTCATTAGGATGAAGTAAGTGAAAGACAGATTTTGGGACCAGAATTGGTGCATGATGCAGATGACAAAGTTAAGCTGATCCGACAAATATTGCAAACAACCCAAATTCATCAAAAGAGTTATGCGGATAAACGGAGAAGACCATTGAAATTTCAAGTAGGAGATCATGTATTGCTTAAAATATCACTGACTAAGGTGTGGTCAGATTTGGTATGAAAGGCAAATTGAATCCTGGATATGTAGGACCATATGAAATTTTGGAAAGGTAAGGTGATTTGGCTTACAGGTTAGCTTTATCGCCTAGTTTGGAAGGAGTACAACATGTGTTCCACGTATTTATGTTGAGGAAATATGTAAGGGATCTAGATCAAATTGTGGCATTAGAGCCGTTGGAAGTGCGACGAAATCTTACAACAGTTGAAAAGCCATTAAAGATTATTAACACCAAGGAGAAGAAAGGTGATCGAATATGTTAAGGTTCAGTGGACAAATAAGTTTGAACGGGAAGCAACTTGGGAGCTGAAGGAAGAAATGAGATCAAATTACCCTGAGCTATTCAATGAATAAGATAACTTTCGAGGACGAAAGTTCTTTTTAGGAGGGGAGAGATGTAATATATAAATAAATTAATCTATAATGAAGGGTAGCAATGTAATATATTATAGTTTAAGAGGGTATTTTTGTCTTGTAATAGTTGAATTTGAACCTAAGGATGTTGTTTGCGAAGAATAAGAAGGGGAGGATTTAGGTTGACTTTAAGCTGCCAGCTTTGAATACAAGGCTGTCAGCTTTATGTCGGCTTTAGAGCTTCGAATGATTTGTGAATGAAATTATGAAAGATGGCATCGTATGAGTGAAAGCTGGCCTTAGGTCGCTGGCTTACAATTGAAGGCCACCGACGTTGAAATTTAAGGCCGCTGGTGTACGACCGGTTTATGTAGTTCTATTCCTTGTTTTGATTTAAAGCCACCTCTGAGCCGCCAGCTTGGTTCCAACCTATATTTTACAAGAATTAAAATGTTTTTCTTGGTGTTAGGGTTCCCTAATTCATATATATACATCATGGTCTTTAGTTCTCTCTTCATAGCTCAACCTAAGGCAAGATCTGGGTAAGAATTACTCTCAAATCTCTTTTTGGTCAAACTTTGATTAAATCTTGGTTTCTAAAGATTGTTTCTTTGATTTGAGGAATCAAATTGCGGAGACAATTTCAGTGGAGACCAAAACCCTAAGTTGTGATTGGAGATCTTGGTTCTATAATCAAGCAAGTATGAAATCTAAGGTTTTGGGTAAGTATTGAATCCGTTCAATCTTTGTTATTTTAAAGATGAAATCTTTTCTGATAGTTGTACTATTATTGATTGATGACTTTAGGATTGTTGAGGAGATTTAGGGAAACTACGCTCTAGGGTTTCGTTGTTTGGTGATCTTAGAAGACAGGTATGTAGATCTAATATTATAAATCTTATGCTTTAGATTGTGGATTTTTAGGGTTAAGGTTTAATTATGATCATGAAAAAAATGTTGATTTGGTATATGTTGATGATCAGGAATCTGGTGATTAGGGTTTATAAACTTTTGAAAAGGATTTATTGATCTTGAAGTTTTGGAAGCGAAATAGGTACAGCCTTACCATGCTTGTAGGATTAGAATAATAAATTGATCTAATTCTATCCGGTATATAATTGAATGTGTGCTATTTGTGTTTGGCTTTGATTAGTAAAGACCACGTAGAGTGTGATACTAACGATGCACCCTGATGATCCTTGTGTATTGTTATCCTAATGGAGTTGCACTTGGAAATGATTCTGATAGTTTAGGAGTAGTGTAAGTACAGCACCCGGGTGTGGGGGAGATTCCTAGCACCATATATGTATAATTACCTATTTTCCTATATTGGTTGTTTTTGGGGAGTCTTGAGATACTCTAGGTTTAGGGTTAAGCACAAATAGCCCTAGACTGTGTTGTATGCTTGGCTAATTTGAAGATAATAATATGTGTTTGTTGCATTAGTTTCTAAGTTGTATGTGGTATTGCTTATTGCTTGTTCATGTGCATGTGTTTTTGGTTTGGTATATTGGGCGTTTCCGCTTACTCCTTTATCTTTTTCAGGAATAGGTGAAGATCATATAGTTTATGATTTATCTAGATTCGATGTACATGTGGACTACAGGGATGATGTTAGCGGACCTGATTATCCTATAGATCTCTAGATTTATCTTGGATGATTGAAATAGATGGAACTATGAAAGTTGTTTTTGATACTTTTGTTTGATTTATGAGATTTTGAAAAGACTTTTTGTTTGAGTTTAGTTGTAGAGAGTTGGCTTGGTTTATGCCAACTAGATAGTTATGAAGATGATTTTAGTTTTATGACATTCGTTTATTTTTTTAAAAGTATATTATTTTGAGAGTTTTGAAGATGTATGTTTTTATATATATTGGTGGTTTAGAGTTTTAATAGCCTTAGCGTGTTCTTTCAAATGAGAACACGTGGCATGTTGTAACACTTTTAGGTTAGGACGTTATACAGATATGTGAGAATCCAAATGAAGGTTTGGAACATGCTTTGTGGTGCTGCCATTGTCTGAATGAGAATATTTGTAAATGGTGTTCTTATCAGGTCTAGGTACAAATGAAGGATTAAACTTTAATTCATAGATCAGACTACATTGCCGTGTAACATCTGGTTATATGGCTCATATTGATCCTCCCTAAATCTTTTACTTTTCCAATTATGTTATGGCTAATTTGAAATGAAGAAAGAAATTGATATATAAACCTGTGGGTCCGGTCTGAAAATCTTAGAGAATGATACGAATGGAATCGCATGAGTTTTGGACTCAGAATTTTAGTATGTTGAAAGGCTACTACGTGCTGGAAAACAGCTTCTCTAAGCTAGAATAAATTAGGGTGATTTCCATATTTACTACGTGAACTTTATTACTTTGTTCAATTAACTACCTAAAATTTAAAAGTGTCGATTTACTTTCTATACATTACTTGCTTTTGCATTTAATTATTCGAACTTTGCCAATTTCTACGATTAGCTACATAAACTTTATTTATATTTTTGCAATTAACTACATCATATAGATATTTTAAATGAAATCGAAAAGTTTCTAGTCAGTAAATTGATAATTTTAAACTTTAAGTTGTTAATTGTACAAATTGATGAAGTTCAGTTGGCAAATGTGATTTTACCCTATAAATTAAACACATGCTTTAGTTGATGCATTATCGAAAGGAAGCTTTTGTTGGAGTGAGTCGGGATGAAAATGGGAGCTGGATTGTGGAATTTGCGGAAAAAAAAAATAAAAATTGGGCGTTCAGATGTGGGGACTGCTGAATTATGGGCGATTGCCTCCGGTCTTAATCTATGTTTACAAAACATTTTACGAAGAGTTGAAATTAATGTTGATTCTAAGGTGGCACTTTGGTTGTTGAACACCAATTTCAATATAAAGCTAAAATGCATACAATAATGTGTTGAGTAAGAATAGATGCTATAGTTGCTGCATCCAAAAGGGAGCATCATCTCAGGTGGGAGATGAATGGAGTAGCAGATGCCTTAGCTGCAGTAGCACCATCAATGGCGGAGGATGGAATTGTTTTTGATAATCCTCCGAATCATTAGGCTTTTTGTCGAATCAAGATTTTTTCTCTTATGAGCTCAGCAAGGCTGGAACTAATTTGTGCTGTGTTGCACTTTTAGTATCTTGAGAACTTGTGCCTATAATGGCTACGTGTGCCGAAAATGATGCACATATGAAGAGACGTGTACAATTTCATTCATAGAATGAATGAAATGAAATAGGGTGGAATTTAATAGGATGTAGCTCAAAAACAAAACATTCTTAAATTATTAATTATTATGGGTGTAATAGTAATTTGATGATATATTATTTTTTAAATTATTACTAATATATTTTCTTCTCCTCCATTCTTATTAAATAATTAAATATCCTAATAGTTTTCTTCGTTGGTTCTTTCTTTCTACTTTTCTTACTTGGGTTAAAGATAAAAATAGTATCTAAACTTTTTCAAAATATTCAATTAGGTACTTGAAATTCCGTTATGAATAATTTGATACTTGAATAAAGTTTTCATAAACTTTTTCATACATGAAGTTTTGTTTTGATAATTTTAGTACCTAAAGAATGTTTTTGATGATTTTTTTCCTACATGAAGCAAGTTTAACTAAGTATGAAAAAAGTAATCGAAAATTTTATTCAAGTATCAAAATTGTCAAAACCAAACTTTAAGTATAAAAAATGTCTATGAAAACTTTAGGTTCGGGTATCAAATTGTTCAAAACCAAACTTTAGGTACATAATTAAATTTTTATGTAAAAGTTCCCGCACTACTTTTTGACATTATCTCTTCTTACTTTGTAATTTTTTTTTCCCACTCTCTAAGTATATTGAATGGCCCGATGGAGAGGGGAGGGGATTTTGATGGTTGATATTGTTGGCGATCTTTCTTTTTAGCTAAGCTATCTTCCTATGCTATAGCTTTGCAGTTTATCAAAATTTAATTTTGCGAGATCCACATCAATCCTCTGTTAGATTAATCATAAAGTTCATTTGAATCCTCTAGATATTAAGCGAATTATATGAGTTCTCCATATTTACCTCGTCAATCCAGAAAAGCCTCCGGATTCATCGTTATCATTGATAAAGAATACTAATTGAAAAAAATTTATATTGATAATTCAAATGATTTACATAAAACACACACATATAATATCATTGAATTTAAAAAGATGGCATAGTAAAAGCATACAACATATATTGCATTCGGTGCACATCAATTTAGAAACTGAGATATTATTTTATTGCTTTTTTTTGTTTTTTTTTTTTTTTTACCATTATCATGAGGGAGGGAGAATTTGAAGATGTTATTTTACTATTTCTTTAAAGACTTTTACACAAGTTTTCTCTATCTATTACATGTTGTGTTTTTATTTTCATTTTATTTTATTTTTAACATTCCATGTGCATTTTTTGCAATTTAAATGTGAACTTCAACATTTTATTTTCTCCGCTGTCTAACATTATGCAAACCAAATGCTATTATAAGACTTTATGTAATTTTGACGTAATTATAAATGATTCAAATAACTTACTTGAAAAAAAAAAAAAAACAAAGCTTTATAATTGGCTTTTCATACATATTTAGGATCTATTTGGATGGTCTGTTTTTCATCTGTATCTGTATCTTTTTTAAAATGATATGTGTAAATATATCTTATTTGCATCTATATTTGATCTATTTGATCTTTTGATGAGAATTGATAACTTTTTTTTAACCTATATCTATTTCTTGATAAATAATTTATTAGAAAAAAGTTTGAAAAAAGTATCTGTATCTGTATCTGCCAAAAAAAGCTAAACAAACAGACCCTAGTAGCTTAGCTTATAATTAACTTATCCCACTTCATTAAATATGACCAGAATAAAAGTTTCAACTATCTTAAGATGCTTAATAAAAATATACAAAAGAAAAAGTGTATTAGGATTTTGGATGTAATATAATATTGACGCTTCGATCACTTGCCTTCTCAGTAATTAAATGTGAAATTATTTGGCCTTTCAATTAAAATATTATTGGCCATGTGGATCCACCTCAAATGTCAACATCTTCCACCTCTCCTTTCTATTTTAATAAGGGTATAATACAAGAACAGGCTCCGCCATCAGCCAATGATCCTGAATTCCGAGAAAACTCCATGTGCAATGGCAACCCAAACAGAACCAAAACGACATAAATGACATACGACGGGAGAGATATTCTATAAGGGAAGGGCTCCCGAGTCGTGAGTTGCGGTATCTTCGATGACAGACTTTCAGTATACATTTACCACATAAACACACTTAAAATGGTGAACAAGATGGAGATAAGATGGGATATCTATCTGAAAATAATTTAATAACACAAATATAAATTATACATAAATAATTATAATGTAAAATCACGTGTTAAATATGAGATTTTATATTTTACATATATATATGTGTGTGTCTTATATGCGATTTTTATAATTATTACAAAAATATCAGAATTTTTTATCTATAGTAAATGGCTTGTGAAACATACAATTTCACTTTTAATTCCTACTAAATCCCATGTCATATAATACACTCAATTGTTGTTTTTAAATCCCATATCTTATATGCGATTTTTTTATAAAAATAAAATTTTGTATCATTATTTATATAATTTAAATTATATAAGTTATATACAAACAATTTCTTTTTATGCAATCACTTATGCCAATTACATCCCCATCAACCCTCTTTACCAATTGGCACCTAAACCACATGGATTTCTATCCTATAATTAAGGAAAAAATAACAATGGAGGGCATTAACATTTGAGGCTAAGTTCGTTTAATGCATCAACATTTGCAGAGGTTAAAAAAAGCACAAACGTTTAAATAAGTGAGTCATATAAGGCATTATAACTAAGGGTGACCAACACTATTAATTTTTTCCATCAAATATCATGTGCAATGCACATGATCTTCTCCTACCTTTTCAACATCCACCATAAAACGTACAAGAGAAGAGGAATGTTGGCATTGTGGTGGTGTATTAGAAATCGAGATGGTTAAAGTAGTGGTGTTTGATGAAGGATGGTTTGGGTGAAATGTGGGTCTATGTTAGTTGATGTCGTTGTGTGTTGAATGGTGATTGGCGAAGGTGGTTTTTGCTTGGGTAATTTTCTATTTTCGACGACTGCCATTGTCTATATTTTATTTTCGGTGAATGTGGTTTTTCTTGGGTTGCTTTATCCATTTGGGCTTGAAGTGTTAGGTTAAGTCTAAAGAGCACAATGGCTGGAGCTTAGAGAGAGAAAGAGAGGGGTTAAAGAGAGAAACGACCATTTTAAAAGTTTTGAAAAGAGGGGTTGATTGTACCAACAAAGAATAAAAAGAGGTAAATTTAGACACCAAGAGCAACCTTTCTAGAGGCTTGCCATCCTAACGTAACAAGATGGAAATTAAATTATAAGAAGTGACATGCACCTTCTCGAACAGTGGCTTATCTTAGTTCTTGCAAAATGGGAAGTGTCACACCCCTACAGAGTAATTATAATGATACATCATGTAACCAACTGAGGCCTCCAAAAAATTACATAAGTATTATACAGTTAACATAACCTATAGCATGGACCTATATAGTAGGATTGAAGGTTTTTTAGAACAAGAAAGACATTGTATATATATAAGCCATATATAAAAATAACTTTACAAAGTCTAAAAACTTAACATGCTTACAACTATGCCTTCATGGGCTTCTCTTAAGCATATATAACAAAGAAATAGAAAAGATAATAGTTCAAAAAAACTTATACTATTACAAAGATTAAATTCTATCTCTATTACATAAACAAGGTCTTTCTTCAAAACCAGGAATACATAGTTCCACTTTCTATACTAACTCCTATACTCGATCTTGGTCTTGGTCTTGGTCTCAATCTTCTTGCTTATATTCCTATAAATAATAAGGAATGTGAGCATAACAAGCTCAGTGAATAACATAATCTTAACACAGATCATTAAATCAAACAAAGTTTTAGTATCAATCATATATAATGCAACAATCAATCATACATAACAAACATAATTTGGATAACCAGAATCCAAATCGATAGAGATTTACACCCTCTTTTAGAGGTTGAAGGAACTAGCTTAAGTAAATCACACTCATGAGAGACTAAGAAATAAGGCAGCAGAAGTTTCATTCATTTTTTTTATAGAAAATATAATAACTCAACTTGATCCTAGAACTTAGAAACTCCACTAAGAATTAGCATCTCATATCGACACCATAGGCGACATCCTTCATTACTTGTTTAGTTCTTATAGAGCTGAAAGAATAGTGATAACTTCTCTTTTGGAACCAGATATCCATTTCTATTTACTAGAAAAACTTAAAGTTATCATAGAATTGAAATATTAATACATAGTGCGTTTACCATGTAAATGTAAGCTATGTATGCATGTAATGCTTATTTCATTTAAAGATCAAATAAAACTTAGATCATATTAATTCATAACCACATCAATTTTAAACAATCCTCAGTTCACATTATTCAATCAATATCAAGAAAATAATTATCACTGTATTATTAAAGTTTAGCATTCATCAAGACATCATGCATCATATATTATTCCTCGTTCCCATACACATAACCAATTCTATTTATGCATTAGAATTAGTGCCACTATTCTATAAACATAAGCAATGTGAAAGGATTTTGTTACTCACTCTTACATTCTGTCTCAATCGTCGTAATAATTGATCGAGAAAAATGGGTCTTGATTTAAGGTTCCTGTAAGATAGAAAGACTTATATTACTAATGATTTAACATGAAAAGAAGAGTAAACAAGGTTTTAGATCCAAAAATGACATTCACAAGATCAAAAGCCCATATATCCTCTACCATGCCTTGTACTAAACATGCAGCGAACACACTTCCAACCTCTGAAATTTTCACATTTCAACCAACTCTAATGATCTTATTACTATCAAGTATACTCTAACATCAACATACAAGACTCATATTCACCCATTTCACCTTCATATCATCCGACACTTAACCATTCTCAACATTACCCAACACATCAACATAGTCCATAACATTCATGATTTAGATCTCTAAACCACAAACTCCATAACTCCACTTCACATATCTAACAACAATACTCATAACAACCTTACATTTATTATTAATTAACAAGAACACTTAAATTACACTTACTTATATACAAAATCAATAAGGTGATAGTAAGAACTAACTCACCTATTTTTATCTTAGCTTGATGATTGAAGTTTAACTTGAGTTTCTTGTTAATTTGAGAAGAGAAAATTGAAGGAGAAATGGTGTGTGTGTGTGTGAAATTGCGTTTGTTGAAAGAGAAGAAGAAGAGGATGATTTTCTTTCAAAGAAAATTTGATAATCATCCTTATATAGATAAAGCAAATTGTTGACTTTTAAGGCATTTAAAAGTTATTGTGTGAGTGGTGTTGTATGCTAAGTGTGGTAAGCTATTGAGCTTAATTTGTAGCAAAAATTTAGGCCTAAATTTTGCATAATCATGTTTTGATTTATCATGTACGAATTATGCTTCATATAACTAATAGATTAAAAGACATGGGTTAAAAAAGTGTCATTATAAGAATTTAATTAAATTACATTATAAATTTGTCTAATTAAAATCTTCATAAAATAGCTTGTAATAATTTCTTATAATTTAAGAGTTGAGTTTTAGATATAATATTTCCTAAGAAAATTGGAAAGAAAATACATTGACAGAAACCTTGTAAGAAATTTCATTTAGTTTATTCTACTCATATAATTATAAGTACAATTATCAATCAAACCATATTACATAGACTATTAAACTTAAATCTACTAATCATTTCACTCATTTAAATTATTAAAACTTCATTGATTTAAATTCATTCTTTAAACTTACTCATAGAAAAACTTAGCGATTATAGGGAGTGAAGTCTTCATTGAAGGTTGATCCATAAAGTAGTTCATTTTGTTTTATCTTATTGGATTTATAGTCAAACTGGTTCCTTAGGCAAATATTGTCACTACAAGAAAATTGATCTTTAAAGATAGAAATTTTATGATGGAAAATGGATAAAACAAGTTATATTTCTATAAATAGAATCAACGACATTAGTTTTGGTAATGAAAATTTATGTTTAGAGACAAAATTTTTGTCTCATGTTATGGACTGAGTTTAAGTAGAGTCGGGCAACGGCTTTTAAACCCTAAATGAAGCTATTATCTTCATGAAATAGATATAGGAGATATAAGTATTCGGACTGCTTATATCAACCCCCTGAGCAGCTGCTGTTACTCGGGACCCCTGAATTCCAGAAGCGTGACCGGGGTTTGAATACCTTCTTGTTGATTTGTGAATGAAAATGTAATAAAGATAACCGCTTGTTCTATGATGCATTACATGAATTGGATGACTTGTTCTTGCATTGGTTATTGTGTACTGGACCTCTGGCTCACTTTTGCTGCTTTGCAGGTATTGGAGACGAGTTTTATGATGACTTGGGCTATGGGTCCGATTTCGAGAGATTTCTGGATGAGTGGGACGAATAGGATCCGACCACCCTGGACCTTTGGAAGGAACTTTTTGCTAAGGACAAGTTATGTATAGAAGGCTTGTTAGTTAAGCCAATTTTTGTAATGACCTTAAGATCCTTTAGGATTCTTATGTTTTGAGAAAATGTAATTTTTGTAGTGTCGTGTATTGGCACTAAACGGTGTTTATATGATGCAAATGTATGTATAGATTGCTTTTGTTAGCAATCTTGTTTTGTTTAAAAGTTCTTTATAAAGTTTAGCGATTTTGATCAAACAATTTTCATAAACTGTTAGTTTTAGGACAACCTTACATATAATGTGAAAACATTATATATGGTTGGGGATTCGGTACTCTAAGTCTCGGGATTTAGAGGATCGGGTCTTTACACAAGTTATGAGTACAAAGTATCCATAGTCATAGTTTCAGTATAAAGAGCCCACTGGCAATTGTTAATATCAAGAGCAAACTAAAGAAGTGGATTGCTTGGGTAACAGACAACAAAAATCCATACGACAACACATACAATTCAGGTTAGAAAAATCATCTTAATTTCTCCCAGAGCAATCAAAATGTACAAAGATCAAGTTTTCTACCTAGTTTTCACAAGCCACTGCCACCAAAGTTACAAGCATCTCAACTAGTTCCTGCTTTACTGGCACCTCAACAACTTCCTGCTTTACCACCACCTGAGAAAAAGTCAAATGTAGAAGAGCTTTTGTCATAGTTCATCTAGAACTCTGATGCAAGGCATCGGAATCAAGAGGCATCCATTCATAATCTTGAACAACAAATTAGTGGTTCGCTAAAATGCTCTCTGAACGACAAATAGCTCGCTTCCTAGAAATATTGAGACTAACCTTAAAGAATAAGTAAAGGTGATTAATCTGAGGAGTGGGAAGGAAATACCAGGTAGAAGTGATAAGGAGCCCGAGAACAATGTTGAGAAGGGAGTTGAAGAAAATCAAAATTCCTAGAATGATACGACTAAACCAAAAAAGAGACAACTTCCAATAGTGAGAGAGTATGTGCCTAAAAGACTTACATGAATGATAAGGTATAATATGTGTCTATAAACAAAGAAAAAGAAATAAATTGACAGATAATGGAGAATTGTTTGTATCGTGACATGGCAACTTTTGCAGCAATGGAGGGGTTCTTACAAATTAACTGATCAAATAGATTTTTAATATAAGTTTGATGTGAGTGGATAATTTATTTAATAACTTATATGAATTAATTTTATGTACAGATGCTTCAATTTACCTTTTGTCTTATCTTTTGGAATATCTTCTAATCTCGGCTAGATTTCAAATGAGGTACATAGTAACTTACATGTTGTTTGTTAGGATAAAATTCCTAATGAACTAAAACTTGAAGATGGTTTAATAATTTCTTGTTGCTTGTATAAGAACATGAAGAAGGAAATAGCGGAGTTTGTATCTAAGTGCTACACTTGCCATTGATCAATATTGAGCATAAAAGTCTGGTAGGTGAATTGAAGTCTTTGCCAATACCTCAATGGAAGTGGGAGCACATCACCATAGCTTCGTTAATGCTCTGCCTAGAACTAGAGAAAAATTCAATTCAATATGGGTGATTGTTGATAGACTTACAAAAGTAGCCCACTTCATACCAATAAGAATTGGGTATCGATTGGATCAATTAGCAAAGTTGTATATCAAAGAGATTGCAAGGCTGCATGGAATACCCGTATCTATAGTATCAGATCAAGACACCAGGTTTGTTGGAAGATTTTGGAAAAGTTTGCATCAAGCTTTAGGCACCAAAGTTGTTTTCAGCACAGCCTATCATCCCTAAACTGATGGACAATCTGAAAGGACTATTTAGATTCTAGAGGACATGTTGAGGGAATGTGTTTTGGATTTCAAAGATAGTTGGTAGAGCATTTGCCTTTGGTGGAGTTTGCATATAACAATAGTTATCAAGTGTCAATTGGGATGCCACCTTATGAAGCTTTGTATGGTAGAAAATGCCGATTACCGATTGATGAAGTAAGTGAAAGACAGATTTTGGGACTAGAATTGGTATAGGATGCAGATGATAAAGTTAGGTTGATCCGACAAAGATTGCGAACAACCCAAAGTCGTCAGAAGTTATGCGGATAAATGGATAAGACCATTGGAATTTCAAGTAGGAGATCATGTATTGCTTAAAATATCACCGACTAAGGATGTGGTCAGATTTGGTAAGAAAAGCAAGTTGAATCCTGGATATGTAGGACCGTATGAAATTTTGGAAAGGATAGGCGATTGGGCTTATAGGTTAGCTTTATAGCCTAGTTTGGAAGGAGTGCATAACATGTTCCACGTATTTATGTTGAGGAAATATGTGAAGGATCTGGATCAAATTGTAGCATTAGAGCCGTTGGAAGTGTGACCAAATCTTACAACAGTTGAAAAGCCATTAAAGATTATTGACAGTAAAGAGAAAAAGGTGATCAAATATGTCAAGGTTCAGTAGACAAATTAGTTTGAACGGGAAGCAACTTGAGAGCTAAAGGAAGAAATGAGATCAAAGTACGCTGAGCTATTCAACGAATCAGGTAACTTTCGAGGACGAAAGTTCTTTTTAAGAGGGAAAGATGTAATATACAAATAAATTAATCTATAATGAAGGATAGCAATGTAATATATTATAGTTTAAGAGGGTATTTTTGTCTGTAATAGTTGAATTTGAACCCGATGATGTTGTTCGCGAAGAATAAGAAGGGAGGATTTAGGTTAACTTTAAGTTGCTAGCTTTGAATACAAGGTTATCAGCTTTATGTCAGCTTTAGAGCTTCGAATGATTTGTGAATGAAATTGTGAAAGATGGCAGCGTATGGGTGAAAGCTAGCCTTAGGCCGCCTTACAATTGAAGGCCACCGATGTTGAAATTTAAGGCCGCCGGCATACGACCGGTTTATGTAGTTCTATTCCTTGTTTTGATTTAAAGCCACCCCTGAGCTGCCAGCTTGGTTCCAACTTATATTTTACAAGAATTAAAAGTTTTTCTTGGTGTTAGGGTTCCTTAATTCATATATATATACATTATGGTCTTTAGTCTCTCTTCATAGCTCAACCTAAGCAAGATCTGGGTAAGAATTACTCTCAAATCTCTTTTTGGTCAATCTTTGATTAAATCTTTGTTTCTAAAGATTGTTTCTTTGATTTTTTAGAATCAAAGTTTGTGGAGACGATTTCGGTGGAACCAAAACCCTAAGTTGTGATTGGAGATCTTGGTTATATAATCAAGCGAGTATGAAATCTAAGGTTTTGGGTAAGTATTGAATCCGTTCAATCTTTGTTATTTTAAAGATGGAATCTTTTCTGATAGTTGTACTACATTATTGATTGAGGATTTTAGGATTTTTGAGGAGTTTTGGGAAAACTACGTTCTAGGGTTTCGTTGTTTGGTGATCTTAGAAGATAGGTGTGTAGATCTAATATTATAAATCTTATACTTTAGATTGTGGATTTTTAGGTTAAGGTTTAATTATGAACATGAAAAAAAATGTTGATTTGGTATATGTTGATGATCAAGAGTCTGGTGATTAGGGTTTATAAACTTTTGAAAAGGATTTATTGATCTTGAAGTTTGGAACGAAATAGGTACAGCCTTACCATGCTTGTAGGATTAGAATAATAATTGATCTAATTCTATCCAGTATAATTGAATGTTGCTATTTGTTTGGCTTTGATTAGTAAAGACCACAGAGTATGATACTAACGATGCACCCTGATGATCCTTTGTGTCGTTATCCTAGTGGAGTTGCACTTGGAAATGATTCTGATAGTTTAGGAGTATGTGAGTACAGCACCCGGGTGGGGGAGATTCCTAGCACCATATATGTATAATTACCTATTTTCCTATATTGGTTGTTTTTGGGAGTCTTGAGATACTCTAGGTTTGGGGTTAAGCACGAATAGCCCTAGACTGTGTTTATGCTTGGCTAATTTGAAGATAATAATATGTGTTTTTGGCATTAGTTTTAAGTTGTATGTGGTATTGCTTATTGCTTGTTCATGTGCATGTGTTTTTGGTTTGGTATATTGGGCGTTTCCGCTCACTCGTTTATCTTTTTCAGAATAGGTGAAGATCATATAGTTTATGATTTATCTAGATTCAATGTACATTGGACTACAGGGATGATGTTAGCGGACCTGATTATCCTATAGATCTCTAATTTATCTTGGATGATTGAATAGATGGAACTATGAAAGTTGTTTTGATACTTTTGTTTGATTTATAGATTTTGAAAAGACTTTTGTTTGAGTTTAGTTGTAGAGGGTTGGCTTGGTTTTTGCCAACTAGATAGTTATGAAGATGATTTTAGTTTTATGACATTCGTTTATTTTTGTTTTAAAAGTATTCTTATTTTGAGAGTTTTGAAGATGTATGTTTTTATATATATATTGGTGGTTTAAGTTTTAATAGCCTTAGCATGTTCTTTTCAAATGAAAACACGTGGTAAATTATAATACCTTTAGTTAGGACTTACACACAGATGTGGGGATCCAAATGAAGGTTTGGAACATGCTTTGTGGTGCTGCCATTGTCTGAATGAGAATATTTGTAAATGGTGTTCTTATCAGGTCTAGGTACAAAAGAAGGATTAAATTTTCATTCATAGATCAGACTACATTGCCGTGTAACATCTGTCATATGCTCATATTGATCCTCCCTAAATCTTTTACTTTGCAATTATGTTTGGCTAATTTGAAATGAAGAAAGAAATTGATATATAAACCTTGGTCCGGTCTGAAAATCTTAGAGAATGATACGAATGGAATCGCATGAGTTTTGGACTCAGAATTTTAGTATTGAAAGGCTACTACGTGCTGGAAAAAGCTTCTCTAAGCTAGACTAAATTAGGGTGATTTTCATATTTACTATGTGAACTTTATTACTTTGTTTAATTAACTATCTAAAATTTAAAAGTGCCGATTTACTTTCTATACATTACTTGCTTTTGCATTTAATTATTCAAACTTTGTCAATTTCTACGATTAGCTACATAAACTTTAGTTATATTTTTGCAATTAACTACATCGAATAGATATTTTAAATGAAATCGAAAAGTTTCTAGACAGTAAATTGATAATTTTAAACTTTAAGTTGTTAATTGCACAAATTGATGAAGTTCAGTTGGCAAATGTGATTTTATCCTATAAATTAAACACATGCTTTAGTTGATGCATTATCGAAAGGAAGCTTTTGTTGGAGTGAGTCGGGATGAAAATGGGAGCTGGATTGTGGAATTTGCGAAAAAAAAAAAAAAATTTGGGCGTTCAGATGTGGGGACTGCTGAATTATGGGCGATTGCCTCTACTGAATTACAAAACATTTTACGAAGAGTTGAAATTAATGTTGATTCTAAGGTGGCACTTTGGTCGTTAAACACCAATTTCAATATGAAGCTAAATAAATACAATAATGTGTTCGAGTAAGAATAGATGCTATAGTTGCTGCATCCAAAAGGGAGCATCATCTCAGTGGGAGATGAATGGAGTAGCAGATGCCTTAGCTGCAGTAGCACCATCAATGGCGGAGGATGGAATTGTTTTTGATAATCCTCCGAATCATTAGGCTTTTTGTCGAATCAAGATTTTTTTCTCTTGTGAGCTCAGCAAGGCTGGAACTAATTTGTGCTGTGTTGCACCTTTAGCATCTTGAGAACTTGTGCATATAATGGCTACGTGTGCCGAAAATAATGTACATATGAAGAGACGTGTACAATTTCATTCATAGAATGAATGAAATGAAATAGGGTGGAATTTAATAGGATGTAGCTCAAAAACAAAACATTCTTAAATTATTAATTATTATGGTATAATAGTAATTTGATAATATTATTTTTTAAATTATTAATAATATATCTTCTTCTCCACCATTCTTATTAAATAATTAAATATCCTAATAGTTTTCTTCGTTGGTTCTTTCGTTCTACTTTTCTTACTTAGGTTAATGATGAAAATAATACATGAATTTTTGCAAAATATTCAATAAGGTACTTGAAATTTCATCTTGAATAATTTGGTACTTAAATAAAGTTTTCATAAACTTTTTCATGCATAAAGTTTTGTTTTAATAACTTTGGTACCTAAACAAAGTTTCTGAGGATTTTTTTCATACTTAAAGCAAGTTTAGTTAAGTATGAAAAAAGTCATCCAAAATTTTATTTAAGTATCAAAATTGTCAAAATCAAACTTCAGATATAAAAAATATCTATGAAAACTTTAGGTTCAAGTACCAAATGAATCAAAACCAAACTTTAGATACATAATTAAATTTTTTTGTGAAAGTTCACACACCATTTTTTGACAATATATCTTCTTACTATTTAATTTTTTTCCCACTCTCTTAGTATATCAAATGGCCCGACGGACGGGGGAGGGGATTTTGATGGTTGATATTGTTGGCGATCTTTCTTTTTAGCTAGGCCATCTTCCTATGCTATAGCTTTGCACTTTATCAAAATTCAATTTTGCGAGATCCACATCAATCCTCCATTAGATTACTCATAAAGTTCATTTGAATCCTCTAGATATCAAGCGAATTATATGGGTTCTCCATATTCACCCCGTCAATCCAGAAAAGCCTGCGGATTCATCGTTATCATTGATAAAGAATACTAATGGAAAAAATTTATATTGATAATTCAAATGATTTACATAAAACACACACATATAATATCATTGAATTTAAAAAGACGGCATAGTAAAAGATACAACATATATTGCATTCGGTGCACATCAATTAAGAAACTGAGATATTATTTTATTGCTTTTTTTTGTATTTCTTTTTTTTTTACCATTATCATAAGGGAGGGAGAATTTGAAGATGTTATTTTACTATTTCTTTAAAGACTTTTACACAAGTTTTCTCTATCTATTACATGTTGCATTTTTCTTTTCATTTTATTTTTTATTTTTTAACATTCCATGTGCATTTTTTGCAATTTAAATGTGAACTTCAACATTTTATTTTCTTCGCTTTCTAACATTATGCAAACCAAATGCTATTATAAAATTTATTTAATTTTGACGTAATTATAAATGATTCAAATAACTTACTTGAAATAAAAAAACAAAGCTTTATAATTGGCTTTTCATACATATTTAGTAGCTTAGCTTATAATTAACTTATCCCACTTCATTAAATATGACCAGAACAAAAGTTTCAACTATCTTAAGATGCTTAATAAAAATATACAAAAAAAAAGTGTATTAGGATTTTGGATGTAATATAATATTGACGCTTCGATAACTTGCCTTCTCAGTAATTAAATTTTCTGTTTGGATTGTCTGTTTTTCATCTGTATCTGTATCTTTTTTAAAATAATATGTGTAAATATATCCGATTTGCATCTAAATTTTATCTATATTTATTATATTTGACCTTTTGATGAGAACTGTCAACTTTTTTTTTATCTATATCTATTTATTGATAAATAATTTATTAGCAAAAAGTTTGAAAAAGTATCTGTATTTACCGAAAAAAAGCCAAAACAAACAGACCCAAATTATTTGGCCTTTCAATTAAAATATTATTGGCCATGTGGATCCACCTCAAATGTCAACATCTTCCACCTCTCCTTTCTATTTTAATAAGGGTATAATACAAGAACAGGCTCCGGCATCAGCCAATGATCCTGAATTCCGAGTTAACTCCATGTGCAAGGGCAACCTAAACAGAACCAAAACGACATAAATGACATACGACGGAGAGATTTCTACTAGGGAAGGGCTCCCGAGTCGTGACTTGAGTTCACGACCTGCGGTATGTTCGATGACAGATTATCAGTATACATTTACCAAGTTCGGTGGCATTATAAAATTTAGCCGGTTGGGTACTAGGGGTTGGGGTAATAATTTTATTCATTGGAATACTGTCGACATTATCACTCGGTGAATACCGTGCAAAAGATATAAAAGGAAATGAGAGGAATTACAATCTTTATGTGCGTTCGGATTTGAGGAGTGAAAACAAAGTAAAATAATAGAAATAAAATAAGTGAAGTAAAATAATGGACAGAGTAAACTATCGTTTTTATCTCTTTTCACCATATATTTTTCATCTTCTTTTAAGAGTATTTTCGTAATTTACTCATATTTTCACTCATTTCTTTTGCTTTATGCCCAAAATTTAGAGAGAAATATAAAAGTGCTGTCTTGTGAAAATATTTCATCTCTATTTTATTCATTTAATCCCGTTTTCACAAGTTTTAAAATTACCCAATCATCAACTTTTTCCATCCATTTACATAGAATTTCTCTGTCTTCCACTTATTTTTATCCATTCAGCCACAAAGCTAAGCCCTCACATAAACACACTTAGAATGGTGAACAAGATGGAGATAAGATGGAGATATCTGTCTGTAAATAATTTAATAACACAAATATAAATTATACATAAATAATTACAATGTAAAATCACGTGTTAAATATGAGATTTTATATATTTTACATACATGTATGTGTCTTATATGCGATTTTTGTAATTTTTACAGAAATATTGAAATTTTTTATATATAGTAAATGGCTTATGAAACATACAATTTTACTTTTAATCTATAGTGAATCCCATGTCATATAATTTTACACTCGACTATTGTTTTTAAATCACATATCTTATATACGATTTTTTTATAAAATAAAATTTTGTATCATTATTTATATAATTAAAATTATATAAGTTATATACAAATAATTTCTTTTTATACAATCACTTATACCAATTACATCCCCATCAACCCTCTTTACTAATCGGCACCTAAACCACATGGATTTCTGTCCTATAATTAAGGAAAAATAACAACGAAAGGCATTATCATTTGGGGCTAAGTTCGTTTTAGGCATCAACGTTTGCAGAGGTTAAAAAAAGGCACAAACGTTTAAATAGGTGAGTCATATAAGGCATTATAACTAACGGTGACCAATGCTATTAATTTTTTTCATCAAATATCATGTGCAATGCACATGATTTTCTCCTACCTTTTCAACATCCACCATAAACATACGAGAGAAGAGGAATGCTGGCATTGTGGTAGTGTATTAGAAATCGAGATGATTAAAGTAATGGTGTTTGATGAAGAATGGTTTGGGTGAAATGTGGATATATGTTAGTTGATGTCGTTGTGGTGATCCGTGAAGGTGGTTTTTGCTTGGGCAAGTTTCTATTTTCAACGACGGGCATTGTCTATTTTTATTTTCGGTGAAGATGGTTTTTGCTTGGGTTGCTTTGTGTGTTTTGGTTTGAAGTGTTAGGTTGAGTCTAAAGAGGACAATGGCTAGAACTTAGAGAGAGAAAGAGATGAGTTAGAGAGAGAAAGGACCATTTTAAAAGTTCCAAAAAGAGGGGATTGATTGTACCAACAAAGTGTAAAAAGAGGTGATTTTAGATGCCAAGAGCAGCCTTTCTGGAGGCTTGCCAGCCTAGTGTAGCAATATGGAAATTAAATTACAAGAAGGGACATGCACCTTTTCTGGCAGTGGCTTATCTTAGTTCTTGCAAAATGGGGAGTGTCACAACCCCACAGGGTACCATAGTTATAATGATACATCATCTAACCAACTAAGGTCTCCAAGAAATTACATAAGTATTATATAGTTAACATACCCTGCAGCTTGGACATATATAGTAGTATCGAATGTTGTTTAGAACAAGAAAGACATTTCATAGATATAAACCATATATAAAAATAACTTTACAAAGTTTAAAAACTTAACATAAAAGCTTGCAACTATGCCTTCATGGGCTTCCCTTAAGCATATATAACAAAGAAATATAAAAAGATAATTCTTCAAAAAACTTATACTATTACAAACATTAAATTCTAAGTCTCTATTACATAAACTCCTTCAAAATCATGAATATATAATTCCACTTTTTATAGTAACTCCCATACTCGGTCTTGGTCTTGGTCTTGGTCTTGGTCTCAATTTTCTTGCTTATATTCCTATAAATAACAGTATAAAGGAACACGAGCATAACAAGTTCAGTGAATTACAAAATCTTAACAAAGATCATTAAAATCAAACAAAGTTTTAGTATCGATCATATGTAATACAACAATCAATTATATGTAACAAACATAGTTTAGATAACCAGATTCTAAAGCGATAGAGATTTACGCTATCTCTTGGGGGTTGAAGGAACTAGCTTAACTAAATCACACCCATGAGAGACTAAGAACTAAGGTAGGAGAAGTTTCATTCATTTTTTTCATAGAAAATATAATAACTCAACTTGACCCTAGAACTTAGAAACTCCACTAAGACTTAACATCTCATATCGACACCATAGGCGATGTCCTTCGTTACCTGTTTAGCTCCTATGGAACCGAAAGAACAGTGATAACTTCTCTTGTAGAACCAAATATCCACTTCTATTTACTGGAAAAACTCAAAGTTATCATAGAAGTGAAATGTTAATACGTAGTGCGTTTACTATGTAAATGTAAGTTATGTATGCATGTAATGCTTATTTCATATAAGGATCAAATAAAACTTAGGTCATATTAATTCATGACCACATCAATTTCAAACCATCCTCAGTTTACATTATTCAATCAATATCAAGAAAATAATTATCACTTTATTATTAAAGTTTAGCATTCATTAAGACATCATGCATCGTACATTATTCCTTGTCCCTATACACATAACCAATTCAATTTATGCATTACAATTAGTGCCGCTATTTTATAAACACAAGCAATGTGAAAAGATCTCATTTACTCACCTTTACATTGCGTCTTAATCGTTGTAATTATTGATCGGGAAATTTGGGTCTTGATTTAAGGTTCCTATAAGATAGAAAGACTTATATTACTAAGGATTTAACACGAAAAGAAGAGTAAACAAGGTTTTAGATCTAAAAAAGACATATACAAAATCAAAAGCCCATACATCCTTGGCCGCGCCCATGCTAAGGGGCATGTCAACCAAGCCAAGGAACAAGGGCCACCATGTCCTTTACCATGCCTGTAAACCTCGAGAATTTTCGTACAAATAGAAATAAATAGAAATACAAATATAGAAGATAGAAAGTTAATATAGGCTCAACAAAGATCTTAGAATAAAATTATAAGTACTTATGAACCTATATATATCTTCAAACCCAAAAACAAAGCTTTATAGGTAATAACATATATCAAAGTTAAGATTTCATAGCCAATATCGAAAATCCAAAGTGTAGAAATAATTTAAATAAGATTTCAAGAGAATTAGAAAGTTAATAATCAATAAAACTTATAGTTTAAAAACGATAAAGTAAGGATAAAGTGTTAGAGTTATAAATACATAATATAAACGAAAACAGATCTATAACTCACAATCTAGTCTCTAAATAAATATTTGGATTACACCATTATTTTCTTAGAAAATTCTAAAGCTATTAGAGACTGAAAAGAAAATTAGCCTATTAAGTTTAAAACCCTAATTGGGTGAAATAAAACTCTAAAAATAATTAATCGAGTAAACTTTAAACCCAAAGTTGAACCCAAGAATAACCTAGAAAATTTTTAGAAAATTCAAACAAATTTTTGAAGACAAAACTTCTAAATAATTGATATATTTATATCCGATTAGCTTAATAAACTATCATAAAATTTAGATAATTAATTAACTAAATATTATTATATTATAATTTACTCAAATTGCAGTGCAATTTACTAGAACATACGGCTGGGATTTTCTCAAGATGTTGTAGCTGGAATTCTTCTAACAAATTGCCCAAGTAATCTTAACAAAGTCAATAATTCAATATAGGGAACCGATAAAAAATACACAACTAAGCCATGCATTAAATGCATGAAGAAACCCAAAACAAGCCAAATTTGATTGGAAAATTTTTCTCTTTGCCAACCCAAGTTGTAGCTGCATTCTTCTTCATCAATATATATATATAGATATATATATATAAACACTTAATGAACTACAAACCAAAACCTTTAACTACACTAAAACAAAGCCAACAAACCACAACAATCACAAATACAAAACATATCAAAACATACATCAAAACAACCATTAACAAAGCTTTAAAAGTTCTAAACTTAGGAGGAAAGCAAACAAGGTAAGAAAGTTGTGTTAAGATGGTTTATATATACATAAACATTAGCTTAAACATTTCTACTAACCCTAGGTTTATATCAAGCTCTAAGAGAAAGTTTAACACCTTCAAACCAGCCCAAACAAGGTAAATTTACTTAAAACCATAGCTGTATTTATTACATTATAGGAACCATCAAGAATGATGTGTAAAAAAATTTTTAGATGTTGTAGATAGAAATATATCATGTTTAATACTTACAAAGTAGATATAAACACTTAGAAGAAGTTTAAACACAAGTATAATACATATATATTATAAGAAATCTAAGTTTGAATGAAGAAAAATTGGAGAAGATGATGAACAGAAACAAATTCTGCCCCTACGCTGGCAGTGTAAGCACTCAACACCAACAGTGTACATAGGTAGGCCGGCGGTTTGGAGACGGCTTATACTGGAAACATAAGCTATGTAATATTTTTTTGCCGTAATATTAACGAATGCCGTAATTAAAACTCCACGCCGACGGTGTTGGTGCGATGTACGTTGTAAAGCTGGCGGCCTTGAGCCACATATGTTGATACGAAGATGCATGTAGAATAATAAATGCTGGCAACGTTGGATGCCGACGTAGGTATAAATTATCTCTAGAATGAAATCTGTTTCGTTTAGAATAATATATATATATATTATATATATATAATAAAACAAAGAAGAAGGAGAAGATGAAACAAAAAATTTAATATAATAAATAAATAAATGTAAATATTAATATGTATAATACTTGATTAAGAAATAAACTTTAGAAACCATTTCAAATAACTAAAATATTAAAAACTACGATAATTGTATTATATAGATATAAATATATACAAGAATGGAAAAGTAGATAAGCTAGAATTAAAGATAATGTAATGCCCATAAATAACAAATAATGACATGAACAAAAATTGAGAGAAACATGACGAAACTAAATGATAAAAAATAAATATTAGTTACCATAGTAGGTCAACTAAGAAATGATATAAAAGCAATAATAATAGTAATGATAAAATATTGATCTATTAAATACAACTCTATAACCATTCAATAAAATATAAATATCAAATAAGATCAAGAAAAGCAAATGAAAATAAAATATAAAATAATAATTGTTACCATAAGACCATTAAAGGTCCAATATAGTAATAGGAGTAAAAATCAAATACCAATATAAGCATTTAGGTACTCGTAGGAGTTTAGTTATACAACATATGTTTTATTGATGAATATTTTTGTTCATATAAATAGGTGATCTTGATACTATAGAGGATTTCTCATGGACTATTACGATTAGTCAAGATGAGTAGGTGAGTAACTCAGATCTATGATACTAATTGTGCTTATAATTAGTGGCATATGTAATGCAAAGATAATAATACAATTGTTGTGATGAGCATGATGAGAATAAATTATGACTTGTTGGTTGTTTGTGATGCCAAGACAAGTTAATGAAAGTGATAATACAATTGTTTGATTGATTTGGAATAACATGTTAATTAATATGTGTAATGTATGATCACCATATATTTGAATAAAAATTATTGGTTTATTAAATAACATGATCGTGCATTGCATGTACTGCATTATTACATATTCAAAAAGGGTGACAACCTGCTACGTATTAATATTTCGGTTCTCTATTAATACTTGGTTTTTCTAAAGTGTTGGTTCTTTCAATAGTCATACTTAGGGAGTTTCTAAGGATTGTTGCACGAAATGGTTAGTTAAAATACCTATAAACTAAAGATATAACCTTAAGACGAGAAATCATTAACTTTCCTGTATACTTAGTCTCTCCTAGGCAGGTGGGTCATAAAAGTAATTATTCTTCAATCCTAGAAAGAGGGGGTAAATTTTTTTCTGTTTGGATCCTAGATAATCCAAGCTTGTATCTATGCATATGTTTGATTTTTGCATTACATATGATTTGTTAATAAACTTGCTTGATGTGTCATATGTCTGGTTATTCACTGAGCCCAAGGTTTTGCTCACACTTCTAAAGACCTTTGAGGTTAACTTTACGATCATGGCTGGTTACTTCCAGGAGGATGGCTCCGGTAAGAATTTAGATGCTAGAAGAATATAGGATCTTCGAGTTATGTTATCTATTTTATTTCTAGTCATAGGCTAGATAGTATTTGAATTATCAGCTTATGTATTTGGAGACTTTTAGAATAGAATTATGGTCTGTAATACTGCTGTGTTATTCATTACTTGTGATGGCAGATATTTATTAATTTATGTTTTATATGTGTTTATAATTTCTTATGAATGCAATAAAAAGATCCTGTTATTTGAAAATATGTCATTCTTTTAAGGTTAACTAGTAATAGTGTACAAGTGTGGCTTGTGTGCTACTACTAGGATACCTTCGGAGAGTGATAGCGCCCCGTGCTAAGGGTGTATGGAAGCAGAGCTTGGAACGGAGGCCACCATGCCCCATGTCATGCCCTATATGGGGGGTGTGTCCACCATATTCACACTCAGAATGTGCCACGCCCTCCACCATGCTCGGTGATAAACATGTAGCAAACACACTTTCAAACTCTAAAATTTTCACATTTCAACCAACTTGAAAGATCTTATTACTACCAAATACACTCTAACATCAACATACAAGACTCATATTCACCCTTTTTACCTTTATATCATCCAACACTTAACCATTCTCAACATTACCCAACACACCAACATAGTCCATAACATCCATGATTTAGGTCTTTAAACCACAAACTCCATAACTCCACTTCACATATCTAACAACAATACTCATAAAAACCTTACATGTAACATCAATTAACAAGAACACTTAAATTACACTTACTTATATGCAAAATCAATAAAGTGATGATAAGAATTAACTTACCTATTTTTATCTTAGCTTAATGATAGAAGTTTAACTTGAGTTTCTTGTTAATTTAAGAAGAGAAAATTGAAGGAGAAATGGGGTGTGTGTGACATTGTGCTTGTTAAAAGAGAAGAAGAAAAGGAGTGATTTTCTATCAAAGAAAAGTTGATAATCATCCTTATATAGATAAAGCAAATTGTTGATTTTTAAGACATTTAAAAGTTATTTTGTGTGTGGTGTTGTATGCTAAATGTGGTAGGCTATGAGCTTAATTTGCAGCAAAAATTTAGGCTTAAATTTCGTGTAATCATATTTTGATTTGTCATGTATGAATTATGCTTCATATTATTAATACATTAAAAGACATGGGCTAAAAAAATTGTCATTGTAAGAATTTAATCAAATTACATTATAAATTTGTCTAATTAAAATCTTCGTAAAATAGCTTTTAATAATTTCTTATAATTTAAGAGTTGAATTTTCGATATAACATTTCCAAAAAAAAAAAAAAAAATTGGAAAGAAAATACATTGATAGGAAATTTGTAAGAAATTTCATTTAGTTTATTCTACTCATATAATTAGAAGTACAATTATCAATCAAACCATATTACGTAGGCTATTAAACTTAAATCTACTGATCATTTCATTCATTTAAATTATATTAAAACTTCATTGATTTAAATTCATTCTTTAAACTTACTCATGGAAAAACTTAGGGGCTATAGGGAGTGAAGTCATCATTGAGGGTTAATCCATAAAGCAATTCATTTTGTTTTATCTTATTGGATTTTAGTCAAACTAGTTCCTTAGGCAAATACTATCACTACAAGAAAATTAACCTTTAAAGATAGAAATTTTGTGACGAAAAATGGGTAAAACAAGTTATATTTCTATAAATAGAATCAACGACATTGGTTTTTGTAATGGAAATTTATGTTTAGAGAAATAATTTTTGTCTCTAAAGTCCAGTTTTCTTGTAGTGTGTGGGAAGAAACAAACAAGTTTAGTGATGTATGAGCAAGTGAATGTTGAGAGATGTTTGCAGGTAATTAGTCATTAATCTCATTTATTCGATTAATTCAATCGATTTTCTTGTATATATATAAATATTAAATAGAAATTAATTTTTGTTTTTTAGTCATGTAGTTATATATAATATATCATGTAAAAAAAACATAAATCTACTAACGAACTTATTAACAAGCATCTTTATGAGCTTAAATAAGTTTGTTCACAAGTTGGCTCGCAAGCTTAAATCATATTTCGGGCTCAGCTCGTTTAAATAAACAAGGTTGACTTTACGCTTTAGTTCGACTCATTTACTAATTGGATTTTAGTCAAGCCGAGCTTGAGTAGCTCACTAGTAGCTCGGCTAGTTTGTAGCACTAATCAAATACCATGCTAAAATTAAAATTTAACAAAAAAGTTGATCTAATAAGATTATATGTCTTTCTTTTATGAATTTAACTTTATAAATATAATTAGTATTTTTTATCATTCCAGTGTGATATTTCCTTCCTAATTGTTTGACGTAAAATTTCCGACCTATATAAATGGTTCCATTGCAAGAAAATTATTTAATTTAATTGTGCAAAATAAATCAAAGTATCGAAGGATAATAACAAAAATGTCATCTAAACTTTGTAAAAGGAAGAATTAGGTATTTAAAGTTTGGTTTTGAATAATTTGATATATGAGCAAAGTTTTTGTTGACTTTTTTTATATCTAAAGTATTGTTTGATAATTTTGGTACCTGAATAAACTTTTCGTATATATTTTTATATCTCATTTCACTTACTTCAAGCATGAAAAAAATCAATAGGAACTTTATTCAGGTATCAAATTTTATCAAAACTAAACTTCAAGTATGAAAAATATCAACTAAAACTTTATTCAGATATCAATTTATTCAAAACAAAATTTTAAATATCTAATTTTTTTTTTTTATAAAAGTTCATATCTCATTTTTTTTATTGACTCAATTATTGAATCACTTGGACAACTTCGAGACATGAAATCTCAATCTTCAGAGAGATTTTCAACACAAAAAGAAATATAGCTTAAAGTGTTTCATAGAAGCATCTACAATACCCTAAACGGAACCATGGTGTCAATCTTATCATAAATAAAATAAATATAATAATTATAATATTAATCATTTTAATAGTATGATCAATAAAATAACTTTTTTATTGAGTCAATACCTAATTTATTATGTAATTTAAATATATAATAAATGATGATCAAATTATTAAAATATTTTATATTAAATTTTATGATTATTCAGTGATTAAATTATAAGGTGAAAAGTCTTGACACATGGACATAAAATTTCCTCTTCGAAACAAAGTATCATATAAAAATACTAAATTAATTCTGGATTTGCAGTGGGTTTAACTTTTATAAAGTTGATTTGATTGGATACCACTAAATCGACCACTTATTTGGACTTTGGCGAATCATGTAACATTTTATGGTATTCAATTAAAATAGAATTCTTATTTAAAAGTCAATATCACAAGGCTGAAATTTATGGGGTATGAAAAGGGAGACGATGACCACTGTTCCATGTTGTAGTGGAATTATTTCTAATCTTTTAAATGGGATATGCTAAATTTCAAATCTTGTGAAAAATTAAATAATATAGAGAAAATAATAGCTCTTGAAATTTTTAGAAACTTCAAAGTAGTTACAAACTGCAATAGATTTATAATCTAATGATGTCATCTTGTCTCTCAAATAAGCTATTTGAGCAATCAAAAAAATGAAAATAATTTCATTAATAAGAATACGTTTGAGAAAAATACAATTTTAATCCTAAATATTTTTCATGTGTATATTTTTAATTTTAGGTCCTATTTGTTTTTCTCATTTCAATCCTTGGCATGTACAAAATTTTGTAAGCAATTTCTTTTTTGGATAATGTCAAAATGGTATATGAATTTTGATAAAAATATGCAACTAGGTATTTGAATTTTGAAATTGATCAAACTTAATATTGAAAAAACTTGATGGATGTATTATTGACGTGTACAAAAGTTCTTTCAAATACTAAATTAATTAATTTTAAATTTTATGTACTTAATTACATATTTTGTAAAATTTTAGATACTATTTGTGACATCAACCCTTTTTTTTTTTTTAATTCCATTAGTTTTTTGGTTTGCATATACTATATGACACAACATATATATATATATATATATATATTTGTCCATTTACATGACACAATATGATTGGTTAAGATATAAATTTAATAAAATAATATAAATTAATATACTAAATTATTTAAAAACAAAATTATGCACAAAAAATCAATAAATTTAAAGGAAAAATAAATATTAGATAACCAAACACCAACACGGCCCCAACAGTCCGCACACACCGCCCACCCCCCCCACCACTCCCAAAAAAAAAAAAAAAAAAAAAAAAAAAAAAAAAAAAAAAAAGCAAGAAAGAAAAGACAAAAGGATAAAAAATATTATTTCCCAAAAATAGGATCACTCGAAAATAAAAGTCCAAAAGATTGTAACTTCAAGGCACCATCTCGTTTTGTACTAAAATTGGGTGATTTCAATAGTGAGGCAGCAGTAAAGCATCATTGCTTTTACATGACAAAACTGAGTCCCTGCCTTGACAATATGTTTTTATTTTTTATTTTTGCAGACAAAAGATAAAAAAAGAAAGAAAAAAAAAAAAAAAAAAAAGCTTGCTAGGAATCACATCCTAACCTTCATTTCCAGTAATAAAGCAGCTACCATGAACCAAATGTGACATTACTCTTATAATATTTTATTAGTTTATAACGTTTTCCATACTAAAAGAAATACTTCGGTAAAAGTTAAATCGCATGGGGAAAGGGAAAAAAAAAAACTTCAATGATTTACATAGGAAAAATTAAAAGATTATAAATTGACATAGTAAATCACATTGAATAAACTGTGAACGTATTATTAATGTTGGATCGGAGAAAAATATTTTGATTATTTTACCTAAATAATCTCCATCCCAGAATTTTGGAATCACCATTAGAGAGGATATTCTTATTTAAAATGAGTTTAAAGATTTATTCCTCCATCCGTATAAACTTAGTTATATAGACTTACTTTTTCGGGGAATAAAAAGTAACTATTAAATTCTGCAGCATGTAGCAGGCAATAGGATATGAAAAAAAAAAAAAAAAATTTTAAAAAGAAATCACCAAAATAAGACCAGTATTGCCAAAATATTTCTTTGGTCGAGAAAAAGTTACCACTCTTGCCAAACTATTTCTTTTGGTCAAGAAAAAGTTACAAAACCATTTGTATAATAAAATATTATGAAAATAATTGTTACATGTAGTTGCATGGTGCAATAGTTGATGCTCTTATTAGAAATTGAGTCTTAAAGACATGATTTTAATGCAAAATAAATGGTGCCTTCAACTTCAATGCATGATTTATTTATTTGCCAAACTGAAGACACAATTTCAAGTGCATTATTTTTGATATTTTTTTTTTAACAAGTGGTCCTATTTTTGGGATTTTTTTTCAAAAATCTATTACCCTTAAAGCTATATGTTTCATAAAAAAATCTTCTCTCTCTCTTTCTTTTTTTTTAACTTTTTAACTTTCTCCCACGTTAAGGGGGTCCTGCTAGCCCGAACCTTGGAATGGCCAGGAGACTTCTTCTTTCTTTTTTTTTTTTTTGCATTTTTTTATATTTTTATAATTAATTTGGTATATTAATTTATATTATTAAAATAAATTTTATTTCATAAGTAATCATATTGCCGTATATGATATTTGCAAACATAAAAACTGACAATATTAGAAAAAAGGATAAATTGCGTTAGAAGGTTGAGTTTTAATTAAATATTTCTTCTATTGGTATATATCAATGAAGACCTTAGAAGAAGGTTTTTTATGTTTTAATTAAAAATTCTCATGTTGACATGTGTTAATGGAGACTTCAATTGATCCACTTTTTTAAACGTTGATACCTTTTTTTGAACCACTAAAAAGCATTGGATCTCAATTGACAAACTTTTATAAACATTGGAACTTTTTTTGAACCATTCGAAACGTTGACACCTCAAATGAACTTATTCTTAAACTTTAGGACGTTTCAGTGTAATTAACTCTTTAGAAAAAAGATTGGTTTGCAAACTTTTATAGAAAATGAGAATTAAAAAACATAGCTTAGGATTCAAATAAAAGAATTGTAAAACATTGAGGAAAAAAAATACTTTTCCTGAAGTATTTTTACGAAAGTTGTGGAGATCTTATAAAATGAGAGGGCAATTAAAATAAAGTACAAACTAAAAAGCTCTCATGGCAGGTAATAAGATTTAAGAGGAAAAAAACAAGATGAATTGTTGAATGATATTATAAAGAAAGATAAACTATAAACTTATATGAAGATGAGAAATATAAAGCAATCTTAAGAATATACAGCGGAGCAACATGTGAAGTGACAAACAATAAAACATACCGTGTAGTAACAAACTTAGAAAAAATTATGTAAGGTATCAATATTTTAATTAATTAAAAAAAATAAAATTATTTAAGAAATTAACGTCATAAGTGGTTAAAAATAGGTATCATATTTTGTAAAATAAGTCAAACAAGATATTAATAATTAATTATTGATGAAAAATTAAGTTAAACTCAAATGAAAATTAGTAAAAACGTTGATGTCTTAAATGAGTTTTGCAAAATGTTGATGCGTGATGTCTCATTTGATTTATTTTGCAAAACGTTGATTTTTTTTTTTTATTCATTTAAAATGTTAATAGCTTAAATAAATTTATCCTCAAATATTAATATAATCTTCTGTAATGTATCAAAATTTTTTTATGAATAAAATGAATTCACGAACTAATTAGAAATTTTAAAGGTTTAAGATCTTATAGAACAAATTTCCCTAGAAAAATATGATAGTACAAAGTTCATGCGCAGAATTAACAGTTTGTTCGGTACGACGGAAAGAATTAAAAAGCCAAGAAATATGAGAGAAAATCATAATGGGGAAAGAATTACAGGTATATTAATTAATTCCTTCCTAAACTAGAAAAAGGAATTAAAAAGAAAAATACAACTATTTTTTCCAATTTCCCTCCCCTCTCTCTGTTTAGTTTGAGAGGGAATAAAAATATATAGAGCGGTCAGGAAAAATATTCCATCTATATCCCTTTCGTTCTAATTCTTTTTTTCCTTTTTCCCAACGTACGAACATTTTGTAGAATTTTCAAGAGTATGAAGCGTGGCGTGACCCGTTGGAGCTTGGGCTTCGAGCTGGGAGCTTGGAGAATTGGCATACGTTTTTTGTCTTATTAGACCCGTAGAAACACATGCACATGCTTGCTTGCTTATGTGAATTTATGTTCACATGGCTAACGATGGGACCTGTCGAGAGCCGGAAAACTTTACGTCTCGTAGATTCAGCACGAGGATATTTCAATACCAATGGACAAGTTCATATATTAATAGCGAGCTGCAGGGGCTTCTCAATGTTTTTTTACCTTCGGGATTGGATGCAGCATTGGCCCATGTATTCTAAATATGATAAACCAAATTAGAAACCCCTATCCCTAGATGTAATTTATTTAAAAAAAAAAACATATTACATCCCTAAAAACTATATAGAAAAACATATATGTATTTTTCAAATAATATAATGTCGTTAGAAGTTGTAACTCGATATATAACTATTTATTACTCATGATTTTTAATCAAATGTTATGATATTTCACAATAGGATTACTTAATAAAAAATACTTTTGAACCATGGATGTATTTTTGAGGGATGGCGACAGGACCTGAACCCTAAGCTCAAAAATATTAGTTTTTATGATTTTACAAAAAAAAAATAATAATAATAAATAAAAAGTACAATATGTATACACTATAAAGGAAATTAAAATGTAATATTATTGATTCATATCACATAATTATCATTTTACTTTTCAATGTGCATTTATCACTTAAATAACAATTTTTAAATCAATATAAAACTACATTTAACTGATTAAATTATCCCTTATTGTTACATTTTATTAGTAGCATTATATATAATAATTATGTTATTCATATTATAAATGTTTTGCCTTATCACATAAATTATTGGTAATTATAACCAATTAAATGGTTGAAATGATATTTTTAGCATTGATAATTAACTAAACATGCAAATTTATTATGAAAAGAAATTATAGAGCACTAATATTTATATTGATTTGATCTTTCATTGCACTTATAATTTCTTGCTCAAATATTTTTTTTCTAATTTATTTTCTTTTTTGGAAAAAAATTATTTATTGATTTTTTTTCATTAAATAGATAGTTAAATTTCGATTAATATATATGTTCCATAATCAAAAGATTAAAAAAATAAAGATTTTTCTATATATATAAGACACAATGATGTGGTCCCCATTTGTTTGATCCTATGGCTTTCCCTGTTTTTAATGATCTTCCTTCCTTTTATGTTCATACTATCAAAATCAATATTATGTATCCTTACAAAATTCCAACACAAGTCACAGAGTTAAACAAGAAAAATCATACTTTAAATTGAAGAGATAAGATATTCTTTTACTTTTTGAAATTTAAGAAAAGACACGAAGTTAGTATGATGGATACATGTGTGATTCCATCAATTATTTTAATTTAGAGTAAATCGCACTTCACTCTTTAACATCAAATTATTCTTCTTTACATCACATAACAAAATTAAAATCTAAATATCTATTGTTAATTAAACACCCAAATCGAATAAACAAATTTCTTTTCTTTAAATCAAAATCTTTTTCTCAAATCTAATTTTTTGCAAATAAGAACCCTAATCCATTCATTATAGGATTGACCTATACATCTTGAACTCTTCATTTTCTAATTGAATCTGTCTCTATCTTTGTTAATCACCATTTATATTTTCTAATCACATTTGTTGAGTATGTGAATTTAGATTTTGTCATTTTTCATATTCCTTAAGTACACAAACACTATTTGCATGCTCCCATTGTTATTCTCCATTATTTTTTGCTCTAATAAACTTCTATTTCTTTTTTTTTCCTAATGTAATAGTAACTTGAATGACTAATGATAGATAGATATTCACGAGTTGTCAAAAAAATTAATTTAATAGTGCTCTCTTCTTTTATACTCCATTACTAAATTTGTTTTCATAAAAAAAAAAATTACATTTTATATAGCTCTCACAAAAATGTTATGAGACTATAATAGGATCACCATAGAAGAAAAGATTACAATTATAAAAAGTTAGAATGATCTCCATAAGCATCATTGCTTTTGTTGCTCTAACACGTGTTGAAAAGGGAAGATGCATACTTTAGCTTGCTATCAAAATAAACCAAGAACTTATGTGATTATGAATGTTTTAGAGTTTTCATTTAAGGATTTTATATTTAGGATTTTGATTTGTTATTCTATGAAAGAAAATAAGATATTCTTAAGATTGATTTCGTTTTCCCCCCTTAGAATTAAGAACAATTTAACTATGACATTAAAAGGAATAACTTAGGTATGTAATTTTTCAAAAGTAAAACACTAGTATCTAAAACTTTTAAGAGTTAAAACTTAGGTTGAAGATATACGATTTAGAGAGTTAATTTTTATAAATGATTATATTATATAATTATAAATTTTGAGAATGAGGTTTAAGAGCACATGATTATTTACTTATGAAAATAATATCGTTTCATACACTGTGAATGATTATGTGCATGTAGATGAGTTTTTTGTTAAAATTATGGGTTAATTGTAGGTTAAGTGTTTGTAATTTCAACATTTGACAATTTGGTGTCACATATTTAGATTTTGATAAATTAATGCCTATGCATTCAAAGTACATATGATGTAGTGTCTTCATTGAATTATTTGATGAAATTTTATTTTGATGGTAGAATAATGGTAAATTAAGTGCTTATACATTCACTCTTTTATTATAATTTACCAAAATTTAAAAATGCAGTACTAAATTGTAGAAAATTGAAAATACAGTCACTTGATCCACCATTATCCTGTAATTAAAATTAACGCTCATCAAATCATTACATAACATAGAAACTAAACCGCTTATACATTGAAAGTATAAGTATTAATTTGCCAAATTTACATATGTGACACTATATTCCCAAAAGAATGAATAATTATTTCTTAAAAATTATTTATTCTGGACTTTGGAAATTTACACATTTTTTTGTTATTACAATAGGAATGAGAGATTCAAACTTGATATTTCTTGAGACACTAGGAGTGATACCATTAGATTACAAGGTCATTGTTGTAGATTTATACCATTGAATTGCAATCGGGATGTATTAGATGTATATAGTTTGTATATAATATAGTTGCTATTAGTTATTTAACTCTCTATTATTGTTTCGTTATTCGGCTTAATGGTGTGAGTGGTATGGGATAAAGGCAAGCTATGTCACGCCCTGAGGGTACCTAGTAGCAGTAAACAAGATTCAATTGAATACTATTACTAGTTTACCTTTTGAGAATAACATATTTTCAATAAACAGGATCTTTTAGTTGCTTTGATAAGAAGAACAAATAATATAAGACATAAATTAGTCATGGTTGTCAAACTCGAGTTTCTACGTAGAATCGTTAAGGGGTTCGTAGAATCGGAACGTAAAATCGAAACGTAGAATCGTAAGATTCTACAACTAATGTAAATTTACTTACAAAATATTGATGTACTTACTGAAATAATAAAACTTTAAATAAATTATGAAAGTAAAGAATTTAGTATTAAATTAATTATGTACAACCAAAATTTAAGTTTTATCATCATAATTCACATACTGTCATTAATATATTTACTACAATTTTATAATTAAAATAATTATTTTTATTTAATAATGATTCATAATCTATAATTATTAAGATGTATTGCAAATCATTTAAATTATCATGTGAGTAGCTTGTTTTGTGTAGTAATGAATATTTTCATGTTCACTATATATTTGCACAAAAATCATTATTTATGGCAAATATATTTATAGATAGAAAATTATTAAAAAAGGGAAAAACATAGCACTGTATATATTAGTTTAATTTCATTCAAAATGTTCAAAATATATCATAGTATATAACCTAAAAGAAAATAACTCTCTAAAAAATACAAAAAAAGGAAATAAAAGGAAAAAATATTAAAAACTCAAATTAAGTTGAAGATTAAGATAAATATCAAGAACTAACCCCAAAAACCCTAAATTTAAATAATTAAATTGATTGCATTTTTAAGTTCAAATAGAAAAAAAAAAAGTGTAAAATTACAACTTTAAGATTTAATACGATTCTACTTACGATTCTACTATCGATTCTACCACCGATTCTACCGTTTCTACTCACGATTCTACGATTCTACTTACGAGTTTACTCAAAAAACGATTTTGAATGCGAGTTGAATCGAAATATCATCATCAACTCGTAAACTCGTAGAAACGTACGAGTAGACTCGCGAGTTTGACAACCATGAAATTAGTAAATAAATATCATCCAAAGTAGAGAATATCATAATAATATTATAGACCATAATTTTCTAGAAAATCTCCAGTTATATGACTTGAAGTTTCAAATGCTAACTACTTGTAACTAGAAATAGAGTAAATATCTTATCCTGATCTATTCTATAAACTTCTGGCTTCTAGATTCTTGGGACCATGCTCTTTGAAGTAATGAGCTAAGGTCGCAGTGTAAACCTGAAAGGACTGTTGAAGCGTGAGCGATAACACGAGCTCAGTGAATAACAAGAACTTACCAGATATCAAATAAATTTATTAACAATCATATGAAATGCATCAATCAAGCATATGTACAAATACAGGCCTGGATAACTCATAATCCAAATAGGATGAAGATTTACACTCTCTCATTGGGTTGAAGGAACACAATGCTATGATCTACCTACTCAGGGAGAAACTAAGCATATAGGAAACGACAAAACTCACTTAATTATCACTTTGAATTTATCATGTTTTTAGCACTCATTTCCTATTTTAGCTTTCAAGCAATACCATGAGCGGCATCCTTCATTTTTATTAGTTCCTATGGTATCAATGGAACAAAGGTAATCTTGCGATTAACTAATAACTTCATTGCCTAGATAAACCAAGCATTACCAGAGATCCGAAATACTAATACTTAGTAGGCTACCACTTACTCAAATGCTACTTTATGCAAATCATGCCATGCATGTTCAATTTCCTTTATGGTACCAGTAGTTTTAATCAAGTTTAAGGTGATCAATCATTACTGAGATAATCAACATGTTATACAAGCAATATAATCATACGGAATTCTATTATTATTATCATTAGAGTGACTTGACAATCAATTTTCCATACAATAAACAATTCCCATAAACCTATACAGCACATTCAGGTTATTATCTTTATTAAAGGCTCGCTAATCTACAAGCACATACAATGTAATAAGACTAAGTTACTCACCTGCTCATATTGGCTAGTTGTAGTAATCAACAGGAAAATCTTCACCAATATCAAGATCACCTATTGAGATGAATAATATATTCATCAATATCATAAAACTATAAAATTAAATTCCTATGAGTGTCTAAGTGTCCTATATTGATATTGGGTTTTTTTCTTTCTTTTACTTTATTGGTCCTTTAATGATCCTATGATAATAAATTATATTTAATATCTTTTCATTTTGCTTGTCTTGATCTTGTTAGGTATTTATATATATCTATCGGTTATTTGAAAGATTCATATTTAGGAGGTTTATAATTTTATAATAATTATTATTGCTATTTTTATATTATTTCTTATCTGACCCATTATAGTACTCGCATTTATTTATTATTGTTTAGTATCGTCGTGTTTCTTTTCATATACTTTATATAATTTTCTTTTTATGTATAAGTATCCAATTATTCAAAAATTTAGCTTATTTAAATTTCCATTATTATGTATGAATATGTATTTTACAATTACTATACCTTATCTTCATTTATAAAGTACAATAATATAAACAATAATGATAATAATATTAATGATATTAGTAATGATAATTATAAAAGTAATTTACTAGTAATACTAATATTATTTCCATAATAACTTTATTAAAACAATAGTAATTTTATGACAAGAATAATAATATTACATATCACATTAATAATAATATTAATAATAATTTAATAATATCATTAAGGGTAATACTCATAATCATATTATGGATTTATTGACAACAATAATAATCATTAGATAATAATAATAGCCATAAAGTTGATATTAATAATAACAATTATCATATAATAGTATCATTAACAATATTACTAATACTAATATTAGTCTGTACTAATTATATTAATAATAAGAATAACAATAATAATAATGATAATAATAACATCAATAATAATCCGATTAATAATAATAATATTACTAATAATAATATCATTATTGATAATAATAATATTAATAACCATAATATAATTGCAATAGTGTCATTAACTTTAACTACCTTAGTGAAAATAATAGTAAATTAATATTAATTTCATGACACTAAGAATATTAATGTTAAATAATATCTAAAATATTATTATTAATAAGTTTTAATAATATTAATTGTAATATTGATAATATGCATAAATAGCATATTATTAATAATATTAAAAAATTTTACTCTTCCACTCAATATTCAATAACTACTATAACAATAATAACATTCCCAATAATATTAATAATAACAATTAATAATAATAATATTAATATTAATTATAATAATTATTATATTATTTAGTTTAAATATATCAATTAAATATTTTTTTAATAGCTGCCGAGAGGTTCACGGGGTGGAACATGCCTATGTTCCTCCCCTAGTCATCTGGGGAAGACACTGTTCATCACCTTCCCCAATAAGTTTGATCCATTTCTTCGCGTTTTTCATGTTCATGATTCTTTTAAATCATTCTTATGAGCTTACACATGATATATTACAAATATGATAACTCATAACATCATAACTGAAATACCCCAAATATTCACCTAGATTAGAAATTGAGTTTAGATAGATTAAATGAATCAAATGAATTATAGGATCCAATTAGACAAGTTGGCTTAATTTAATTAGCTAATAATTAAGTTGGTTTTGAGATTTGAAATTCCTCAAATCCTTAGACATGTTCTAAAAATGTTTAGAGGATTCCTAAACATTCAATTTAGACCAAAAATACTAATTCCTAAATCTCAGTAAAATTTGAGTTCATTTGCTTGAATAAAAATATCAGTTCTTAAACCCGAACTCAAATTAAATATCTTTTATCCAAAATAAATTTCTAAATTAAGTTGTTACTTTGAGTTCTTAATTTCTAATCTATTGGTTTTGAAATCATCTCCTAAATATTTGTAGAACTAAAGATATTGATCTGAAAGTTCTAAATTCGATACCTTTATTTTAAAATATCCTAATTCTAAGCTTTAAACTTCCCTTTTTATTTATTTTCCTCACCTGCTCTCTCTCTCTTCCTTTCACTTTTCCTTCCTTCTATTTTTTTTCCCAACCGATGGCTTCCTTTCCCTCTTCCTTTCTTCTTCTTTTCTCTTCTTTTCTTCCAAATTCTTCCACAAATCTCAACATCAAAGCTATCTAGAAGAGTAATCAAAGCTAGGAGAGAAGGTAGATGAAGGAAAACAAGTTAGAAATGCAAAGAAAGATCAAGTGTGCAAGTGTTCTAAAAAGATAAGTTGTTATTCTCTTGTTATCTTTGTTGTTTTATTTCTTTAATTGATGAATTGATGTTGAATTGGGTTGAGAGTGCTGTTTATTTATGTATTTGTTGGTTTAATGGTTGATGGAAGTTGGGGTTTGGTTGGAGGAAGAAGATGATGAATAGTGATTTGGAGTTGATGAAGTTTTGGAGATGTTTGGTGTTGTTTGAATGATGGGATGATCATGTAACAAGCTTTAGAGTAACTTTGGAATGAGTTTAAAGAATTTTAAGAAGTGTAAAATGCATTTTGAAAACAGGGGATTTCGTAATTTTTTCGCTCCAGTGTACACAGCCTGTGTACATGGTCGTGTAGGCCTTGAAATTCTTAAAAGTTGCTCTCGGGTCATTTTTTTTACCAACACGGCCTCAGTACACGGCCGTGTACCCGGTCGTGTAGACTTTCCCTGTTTCGCAGCGTTTGTATTTTAGCCATAACTTTTTCATCCGACCTCCGATTGAGGTGATTCAAGTTGCGTTGGAAATCTTAAAAAGAGATCTACAATTTTCATGTTTTGAGTTTTTACAAATTCGAAACTTATCGATGCTTAAATTTTGATTCTTTCCAGCTGCAACACTTTTCAAAACAAAGTCAAAAACTTGTTTTTGTTTGTTAAATGTGTTTTGCTTAGGAAATGGATCTTTTTGAGATAAAATGAGATAGATAAGTGATATTTGATGTGTTGAGTGAATTAATTCATGTAATTAAACATGGGTTAAGTAGATTTATAGATTTAACAAATAATTAGATTAAATCTAGAAGTTAGTTATAAAATGAACTTAGTTAACAAACTTAAGTTCAACTTGATTAAATAGACCTGAATGAGTTAAAATAAATTAGATTGAGTTAGTTTAATTACTTTGGCTTAGTAATTAGATTAAATGATTAATTCTAATGAGTTTGACTTAATGAACTCAATTAAACTAAAATGAACTAGATTTCTTAAGCTTAATCCACTTGGCTTGGCTTTTGAATTAAATGGCTAAGGTTAAGCTAAAATGGGTTAGTAACAAATAATAGAGTTAAATGAATGTGTTAGGGTGATCTTTGAATAACATGGGGAATATGTTGTTTCAAATGTTTATTTGCTTTGAATATAAATGCTTTTATGTATGAATGCTTTATATATGCTATGTTTTGTGATAAGAAACTATAATTAAAGTGAAAAGAAATTCTTTGACAGACAAAGGAGAACTGTCCATATTTTGGCGGGGCGATATTCGCAGCCATAGTGGGGTTCCACATTAGTGTCTGATCAAATAGGAGTTAATAAAATGAGTTAGAGATTAGTGAATAATTGATATAAGTTCTTGTATGAATTTGATGAAGTGGATGATTAGTTTAGTTTAGTTTCTTATACGAGCTCTTTTCTTAACAGTGGTGGATATCTGATTTTATCTTCTGGATTATCTTATGAAATTTCCTTCCGAAGCTATGTTTGGATTTCATATTCAAGGTACGCAGTAACCTGCTTGTCTCTGTTAGGATAGGCATTTATAAAACTTAAAATATAATAAGAAAACTTAAAATGTGATTGTTGCTTGTGCTTTATGCCGTTAAAATCCAATTCCTACGCCAGGTCATGTATGAACCTAACGGCGACCCCTCATAGTTTGATGAGTTTGGGATGGAAGTTGGTATCTGGTTCGGGAGCGGCACCTTGCTCGGTTTGAGCACGGTAGATCTAGGCGCTTAGGCCACTCCTGTCATTTGAGATGACTTTCATTAAGTGGTACGGCGGGTAGTCGACGGGGGGTATAGATCGGCGAAAATTTATTTAAACTGGTAGGAAGTACCATAGTTTAGTTCAAACGTTTATGAGAACGGGTGAACTATATTTTATGATATGGACTGAGTATAAATAGAGCTAAGTAACGGCTATTAACCCTGGAGGAAGCTACTTTTCTCTTTGACTTAACGATATCTAGGACGGTATGAGTACCCGAACTACTTATATCAACCCCCTGAGCGTCCGAGTGTTACTCAGGTCCCCTCGCGATCCCTGTTGTCCGGAGTTTGAATACTCCCGTGTTGATTTGTTTACTTTAAAGAAAGATAATAACTTGTGGTTGTTGCATTTGCATTTAGTTAAGCTCGTGTGTCACTCGTGTGTGATTGTGTTGCTGTGTACTGGGCTCCGGCTCATTATTGTTGTTGTTATTCTTTTTACAGGAATTGTGATTGTTGATGATGATGATGAGATGATGACTTGTTGATGATGAGTTATTGTTGTTGATGTTGATGTTGATGAGGATGGTGATGGTGATGATGATTGATGTGATGATGTTTGTCCCGGTTTTGGGCGATTCTGAAGATTTGGAGATGAGTGAAATGTGATAGGACCGAGATAAATTTGTATTTTGTTTCTTCTTTGCTTTGTTTTATAAATACTGGATTTATTTATAAATTTGTATTTTCATTTAAGGGCTTGTTAGTGCCCAAGTTTTGTAAATAAGCTTTTCAAATATTTTTAAGTGAAAGTTTTTCCACTTGTAATAGTGAAAGTTCGAAATGCTTTTATGTAGAAATGTTTTTATTAAAGTTTATTTTTCCGCTGCTAAATCCAGTTATCTGAAAATCTAACTAAACGATTTCATAACTTAAAATCGGATAGCAATGTTCAACATAAACACCTTCTTTTAAGACAACCTTACGTATAATTCGTAAGAGTTATACGTGGTTGGGGACTTGATGTGCTTAATTTGAGAATTGAGCATGTCGGGTCTTTACAATAACATGTCCATGATATTTGAATTCTTGGATCTAAATGTGTGCAACTAGGGTTCATAAAATCTCACCTCGTTGGAGCTTATTTAGACGTTTTTAGGACTTGTTCTTGAGTTGTTTTTTTTTATCCTAGGTTCATCAAGACACGGTTTAGAACATTGTTTTAACAAAAACTAAATAAATATGAATTAAACTCACCTTGCTTCTCCTTATTCTAAACTTACAGATGTGTTTAATAGAGTTTGAGTTTGTGTTTGTTGTTGCTAGTTTGGAGGACGAAACTAGAGTTGGTTGGGATATTGTTTTGGTGATTTAGCTATTGTAAATCATTGGTCTTGTTTCCTTGCTAATAATGAAGAGATACTTGTATATTAGAAGGAGAAGAAGAAGAGAATGGTGGTTGTTTTGGGCATGATTTTCTCTAGAATTCTCCATTGTGTTTGATGAATTGGTGTGTGCTATTTGTTGCATTAAATGAAGATTGAGTTGGCTTGATTTAGTTGGTTGTTGGATGTATTTTGTTGACTAAATTGAGTATTATTTGGACAAGTTGTATGCACATTTCGAACTAAACAAATTCAATGACATCTTCTCACGTTTGCCGTATTTGCACCGATATTTGAAGGATAGATATTGCAAAAATCTTTGATTACATAATTATCAAATTTTAGGATAATATATTAAGCTATTCGGGTACAAATATATCATTTATTTGTGATTTTTTTTGTCTAAAAGTATTTTTATAGAGTCCTCCAAAATTTTTAGATTATTATTAAGTGCAACTTTAAGTTTAAAGTTTACGCGATTAATTATTTTCAAAGTTTTAGCTCCTGCGATTAGGGTTTTAGTAGCTTAATAGGTCAATTTTCATTTTGGGCTTTAATAGCTAAAGAATACCCTACTAAAATAATGTTGTGATCCAAATTTTTTTTTGGAGTTTAGATTATTAGTTATATGTCTGTTTAGGTTTTTATTATGTATTTATAATCCTAACAGTTTATCTTTAGGGTATCGTTTCCTAACTATAAGCGTAATTAATTATTTACTCATTAGCGCACTTAATATCTTAGCCAAGTTATCTTTATATCTTGGGTTTTTGATACTTACTATGAAATCTTATTAGTAGTATTTAGTACTATTTAGGAATATTTGTTTTAGGGTTTAAAACTATATATAGGCTTATTACTACTCACAGTTATTCTCAAGTCTTTGTTGAGTTCAATAGTAACCATTTATTTTTGTATTTATATATTTCTATATATTTCTATTTTGTGACATGTTTGGGGTTTGAAAATTTAGGTTATCTTTAATTTTATCTTGAGTTATCAGTTTAAGATAAAAAATTTCGTTTTTGGTATCGATTAAGTTCAAAGGATTTTTTTTTTTATTCGGGCTTTTAATTAATAAATGAGCTAAGTTCAAATCATAGATTTATTCTAGGGTTTTTGTTGAGTTCTAGATTTATTAATTAATTTATATTTTTTATTTTATTGTCATGTACCAGTGTAAAAATTTTTCTAGGTTTACAAGCTAAGTGCCTGCACTTTTAATTTTTGGCAATTCAATATCTCATATTTAGATTTTGTCAAATTAGTGCCCATATTTTTAAAGTATAAGTGATTCAGTGTCTATATTAAGTAATATTTGACAGACGTTCATTTTGATAACTGATGATGATAGACACTTCTAAAAATTTCCAAAAGCTAAAGAGGTAATACTAAATTATCAAAAGATTATCAAAAATTAAAATATAGGCATTTGGTCTGCCATTATCCTGTTAGTAAAATGAATCTCCATAAAATATTATTTAATAGAGTTACTGAATTGCACAAACTTTAAATGTGCGTGTCATGCCCTGAGGATACCCTGGACGTGACAGTCCGTACACAATATTAAAGCCTAGAATGACTACCTTAGTCACGCAAAGGCTTTCATATCATGTACAAGGCGTACATCACAACCAAGGGCACATATCGGAGTAGCACAATTTACATTGATAACAATCAAGTAACAAGACAAGGGGAATACTTATCATAAAACATAAACATGATTGTTTACTATCTTAAGGGCATACCCCCGCTATTGTCTCTAAATGTATATAAATACATTCTTTTAGGAATCTCAAAATATTAACATAGCTTACATTACATAAGGAATTTACAAAATAACTTCATCCTATGTTCCCATTGCCTCCACAAGAGTTTAAAATCCATCTATGACTTCCTTAGCGTCATGATCCTGGAATCAGGGCCTGTTTTAATAAAAATCTATGGGGATATAAGCTACAACTAGCTTGGTAAGGTATTCCTTTTCATTTGCAACATAGTTTCAAACAAGTCCAATTAAATTTTCATGCATATGCTATTATGTATACGACAATCACGTGATTACTCAAATATATAGTTATCCGGAAACCATATATAGAACGGATTTACCCTTTCGTGTCGAAGGTTAGGGAATTGTTGATGAAGATCCTCGACCTTCTACTGCTACTCCCCAGGTTCCCACCTAAAGCGTTCGGTTGGCTCGGTTCTGAACCTAGAGTCGCATTCCTGGAGAGATGTGGATTCTCTAGGAAGGAATAAGGCTGTGTCAGAGCACAATAATAGCCCATCCAACTCACGCGTAGGAGTAGCGGCCTTCCGAAAGAGATGTCACTCGATGGATGCTATACGTGAACGTTTTTTTTTCTTAAGTCAAACCTTATTAAGGTTTATTAGGGACGATTAAACAATTTTATAAAAAAAAGTAAGCATATATGTTGGTAACAAAATACTTAACAAACAATTTTAAGTTGCGATATTCTTAATTCCTATTTCACACATAAGCATAGAATCACATATATACATATCCCGGATTCCCTGTACATGTCCATTTTTTTTATCTTTTCTTAGTATACTAATGCCACTATTCTACAAGTACAAGCAAGTAATGAAATTAAGAGGAATAACTCACTAGTCAATTTCGCAATATTCTTAGTCGTAGTAATCCTCAGAAGAGAAATCCCATATTCCTCATCATCTAGGCAAAAGAAATACCCGAGATGAGTATTTCCTAGAAATTCTTTTTAAACTTTTCTAATTCTATTTTACTATGTTCGTCAAAATTGCATGGAATGAAATTCCAACTTAAAATGACCATAACTTGCTCATTTTTACTCGAAATTTCGCATATAATATACCGATTTCTACCTATTCAAAAATATATATCCATTTCTAAGGTTATTTTGGTCATATAAGGTTGTTTGAGTTCCGATACCATAGGGTACGTATTTATTACGAAAATTGTAGTTTTCAAAACATAAGTTTGCAAACTTTTCTTTATCTGAAAAACACTTATATCGAAATGTATATATTTGTATAGTTGGAAAAATCCTTTGAATATATATATATATAGACTCATATTGTATGCAAGATTCTAATGGTGTTGTCTCAACAATTATATTTCGTAAAACAATGGCTTGCAGCGTTGAAGACTTGCATCTTAACAATTTCTTTCGTAAGCGCTTTGAAAGAATTTCATAATTTCTTGAGTTATTATAAGTATATTCTTATTTTGTTTTTTAATTTCTTTTCTAAAATAAATTTTTCTTAGCTTTGGTCTTTTATAAATTTTACTTTTAGTGATAAAAATGAAGTTTTTTTAGAGTTTTATTAAGTTATTGATAACTTATAATAACTTGAGTTGTGTATATTTTCTTTTAAAGAAATGACTTTGATAAACAAGTATTTTTATAGTTTCATTTTCCAACTTCGTTAAAAATAAACTTTATTTCTAAAACTTGGTCTTTTAACTCTTTGACTAATTTTACTTGGAAGAAAATCATGTTTTAATATTTTCTTAAGTTTTTGATAATATCTATTGTTTTTGAAACCTCTACTGTTTATATTCTTTTATTTCTTTGAAAATGATTTTATCATTTATAAACCTTGGCAAACTTTTATTTTTCTAAGTGAGTTTATAATTTAGTGAGTTGATTTTATCTTAACTTATAAAACTTAGTTTAGTTATTGCTTTTGGTAAAAATTCCTATAAGTAAGCTTTTTGAGAAAAGTTTATTGATCAAATAATTATTATTACTGATTTTTAATAAACTTTGTGTGACTTATCATAATAAAAGAAAATGTTTATTTTGTTAGTTAACTTCTTTGAGAAAAATCATTTTTGTTGTTATTTAAGAAAAATCTTGGTGGGTTTGAAAAGAGATTGTAAAAATAATTTTTCCTAGGTGAGTGGCAACAAAATCTTGGTGTATATAAAGAGAGTTTTATTTCATTTTTTCCCTTTATTTCCTTGGTGAAATTATCCTTGTTGACATTTGGAAAAACTTTTGGAAAAGTTTAAGAAGAAGTTATAAAAATACATTTTCTAAGTTCTTGTTAATAAGTTTCTTTATTTAGTGACTAGTTACATAATAAAAGAGTTTTAGTTTCAAGTTCCCATTAAAGAAAAATTCCACTTTAAATGTTGTTGACACAATATCATTATGAGGATGCATGTATATGAGCATGTAATATGAAAATGATGAAAATATATAAAAAGGTAAGAAGCAAGGTAATAATAATAAGCAATATAATAATATAAAGTATTGAGAATCTTAGCTTCATCAAGGTATCCCAGTCAAGTATCGAGAGCCTTAGCTTCATCAAGGCAACCCGATCAAGTATCAGGAGCCTTAGCTTTATCAAGGCATCCTGGTACTAAGAATAGACTAGTCCTAAAAAGAAAAAAAAAACAAATAAAGAAAGAAAAAGCATTAATAAAAACAAGTTAGTAAAAGTTAGTGAGCATTAAGCTTTTAAAATATATAAATATACATATATTTAGTAATATATATATAGAGTTAGATTAGAAATATAATAACAATAGTATTAACAATAACAACAACATATATATTCATAATAACAAGATAATAAATCGGAATTTCTTGACGTGTGCAAGAACAAAACATGAACATTTTGTTGCTTTTACTACTCATATGAGTTTCAAAACAATACTATGATCATGCTAAGTTATATGACATGGGTAAACTAAATGGTTGGAAGAAGTTCACCTAAAGTGTTTTTGTGGTGTGAAGATGGTAGATGAATGTGGTATTATGTGGTTGGTAGTATGTGGTGGATAGCTTGTATATAGAGGAGGATTTTGTGAAGAATTTGTGGAAGAGAGTTTTGGTAGAGAGTAATTTTGGAGAGAGGATTTGTGGAGTGATTTTGGGAGAGTTTTGTTATATGAAATGAATGTATGAAAGAAGTAGATGGAGATAGGGTATTTATAGTTGAGGATGAGGGAAATTGTGTCATAAAATAAATTGAAAAAGAAAAATAATTATAGAGAGAGAGAGGAGAAAAGGGCACAGGTTTTTGGTATAAAGGGGAGGAAATAATTTATTTTTGTTAGTTTGTAATGAAAAGAAATATTGTATAAGATATGATTTGATTAGAGATGTATTGAAAAAGTAAAATGTAAAAAAATAGGTATATAGATAGTAAGAATAGGTAGTAGAAAAAGCAGAGATAGATGAATAGTAATGAATAGTAAATAGTATTATGAACAGTAGACTAGATAATTAAAATACCGATAGTAATAAAAATACGTATATAAATGCGATATATATAATTTTTAGTTACCAAAAAAAATTCTAAAACTGATATTTTTGGAAACTTATATTTTTACGAGTCTATTGGTGTAACGGAATATTTTTGCCATCTAGTATACTAGGGCACGGTTTTCGAAAACTGATCCTGTTCGGATTCGAAGGACATTAAAAATTTACAAATATGATATTTTTAAGCTTTTCTATATTATTATGAACTATTATCAACGGTTATTTTTGTTCCATTGTTTAAGGTTTAAGAGCGCGGGATTGCTAGATTATAAACACTAGGGTTTATTGTAAACTTTATCGACTTTTAGGGTTCTGGTTTGACTTTCGATTTGATTGAGTTATTCGTAAGATCATAAAATTTTGGGGTTTTTTTCGTATTATATTTTTAGTTTAACATCTATGGTTTATTTCATTTTATTTGTGATTATTAATATTTTCCAGTTCTAAGGGTCGTTTAACCTAGTCTGGGGTTATAGGTTGACTTAGTTTGACTTTTGGTGGTAATTAGAATATTTTATTCTAAAATTCACTGAAGGATTTAAAGTTTTAGTATTTTGTTGTCGAACGTTATTGGGATATATCATCTTGATTTGCATGTTAAGAATTGGATAGATGATTTGATTGGTGTATGGATGTTAAATCAATCGATTGTTGGATTTTCTATTTTGTTTTGAGAGTTCTCTTTTTTCTGAAGGTTAGGAATTTTCTTATTTGACCTTATTTAGAATTCGATTTTAACTTGGGTCGATTTTCAAAGTCTTGGTTTTGGTGTTTTAACTTATAGGATCATTTTCTAAGAATTATGAAAAATTCAGAGGTTTATAGCGCGAGCACCAATTTGCCAAAATCTAAAGATGAGATATTAAATTGCTAAAAATTGAAAGTACAGGATCTTAGCTAACTATTATCCTGAGTGGTGTGAGTACAAATAGCTTATTTTATATTGGTTATAACAAACTCAACAAATTTACTTTATTTCATTTCGTTCTTCATTATTCTTCTTCATACTCTCTAATTTGTTGTTCGTCAGGGTATGCGGTTGCACACGACATGAATCTATGCAAATTCTTCATGGTATTGGAGCACTGTTGCTTTTTTGGTAACCTCTTTCTTCTCAATTTTTTTCTTGTAGTTTTTTCCAATAGTGACTCACAGTGAAAATAATATATTAGACTTGAATGTGAATGATTCACTTTATATCTGGGGATCTAATAGTCTTTGTATGTGTCTAGGTTTTGTTCAATGGAACAAATTCTATTACTTTGCAGTCATTCTATTAAGATGGAGTTGGAGGCCAAATGTAAGCTAGGGTTTAATTTTTAGACTTGTAGATAATTTGCCAGGCTTAGCAAAATGGGTAAGATGTGATTATATGGTGTGATGTTGGGTGCTAAAATCCATGAATGCTGATCTAACACAAAATTTCTTTTATGCTAATTCATCTTTAAATTATGGAATAAAATTGTTGAACAATATGGACAATCTAATGATCGTATTGTATATCAATTACAACAAGAAATTTTTGGTTTAAAACAAGGAAACATGTTAGTTAACACATATTATAATAGGCTTAAGAAAGAGTGGGATGAGTTGAATGCTTTGAGCATATATCCTTCATGTATATATGGATTTGAATCACAAACTAAGCTGATGCAATTTTTGATGGGTTTGGGTGATGGATTTAAACATATACAAAATCAAATGCTCTCAATCGATCCATCGCCCTTAGTGAATAAGATATATTATCCTGTATAGCAAATTGAATAGCAATGGGAAATAAAAATGATGAATGGTACGGATCAATTGGCTTTTGTTGCTGGAAAGGATGTTAGTCCAAATTTCATAGAAAAGAAAAAAAATTGAAAGGGAAGATAACTTGTAAACATTATGGAAATGAACATTATTCTATTGAAAAATGTATCCAAATTATCGGTTATCTAGAATGGTATAAAGAGAAGCATTTTTCAAAAACTCAAAGATGCTTAGTCGCACATGTTGATAGATCTAAGTACAACAATGACATACTTTTTGATTATGTTATAGATGGTTCAAATGCAAAAAATACAGCTCAAACATCAGTTGATTTGCGGATGTTGCAAGTCATTTGTATAGAAATGATGAGGCTTCTACAAGTACAATCAAGATGAATGGAAGAAGGTGAGGCTGCTGTTAATGTTGTAAATAGTGTAGCTATTAATTGCTTACCTCATTTTTGTTTTATTGCTTTGAATGTTGGTCTTGATTCTTGGATAATAGACACAGGGTGCACTAATCATCTGACACCTCATTTAGACCTTTTAACCCAAATTGTTCCCTTGAATAAGCCACTATACGTTGATCTTCTTGATGGATCTACTATGCTTATGCACTTGGTTGGAAAGATTGTCTAACATCCACATTTAATCCTCAATGATGTCTTGTATATACCAGATTTTACTTATAATCTTTGTTTGTGAGTAAAGTTCTTAAATCCAATGAATTGTTCACTACCTTTGATAAGGATTTATGTCTTTTCCAAGACTTGAGAACTAAAGCTACTATGGCAGAAGCAAAGGTGCATTTTGGTTTGTATATTCTTAGTTCTTTTCCTAGGAACATATTTTCTTTGTTTCATGAACAGAAAGGTTGAACCATGTGGAGGTTGAAATCTTATTTTGATGTGAAAATGTATTGTATAAATGCTCCACAGCTTAGTTGATTTACATTTTGTCACGCCCCAATGGGTATCCTAAACGTGACAGTCCGCCACACTCAATATTAAAGCTTAAGTATGACAACCTTAGTCATTTCCAAAAGCTTTTATATTAAGTGTAAGGCTTACTTTCACAATTTTAGAGGACCATATGTGGAATAATGAAGTTTAAGGAGATATAAAAACATATTAAGAAAAGAGGATTCACAATAATTATTTGTTCATGGCAAAGACTTTACAAACTTAAGGACAATTCCCTAAATTACTAATCTATTATATAAATATTTGCATGCTAATACTATGCTATACTTTATCCAGATTTCTAATGTTCAAAAGGGATTACCTGCCCGCATGGTCCACGTGGCCTTAACCATAAGTACGGGAACTGCAAAAGATAGCTATCGGGGTATAAGCTAATAGGCTTAGTGAGAACTATTTCCATAAATAACTTCTTGTAACAAGATTCAAACAAGTTGGTTAATCACACATATGTAATGCATCAAACACGTGGGCAAACAATCATATAGCTTTCCGGGAACTATATGTTGAATGGATTTACGCCCTCCATTCGGGGTTTGGTGATACTCAAAACAAGTAGTTTTAATAATAGAAAATTTAAGCTTGCGAGCACTCATCGCCAAGCATTCATTAAAAACTTTTAAACTTGCGAGCACTCATCGCCAAGTATTCCGAATCTACTTGATTTGACCTTGCTTTCGGATCAACCGCCAAGCATATTCCATTAAGCCGCCAAGCAATCGCTTTCGGATCTTCCGCCAAGTGTTGCTTTCGACATGAGCTTACTATCCTTCTCACCCAAGGATAATAACCCAACCATGCAATGTGACTCACTTCGTGGTATGCATGAGTTCATTAATTTATAAAGTCATAACATAATTATTTTCAACTTTATGGCGATCAAGGAATTTCACACAAATCAATATTAAACTAAAACAATCACTTAGAACAATTCGGGCTTCGATATTCTTAGAATTCTTTCAAGGAATTATTTTACATGCATATCGGTTTATCTTTTCCTAACTCTAGTGCAACTAATTTACAAGCACAACAAGTGTAGCATTTAATGGAAATAAACTCACGATGCCATTGTCGTCTATTCCTCTAAGCGGATGAGTCGTTCACACACTCCACTTAATCGTAATAGTTCTCGGGGTGAAGAATCCTTCCTCGGGGTCACCTAACCAAAGAAAATACCCATAATGAGTTTTTCTTGAAGATTTTCTTGAATTTTGACAAAACAATGTCAAAGAACGTTAAAGTTCGTATAGAAGAATGTTCCAACTTAAAATGGCCATAACTTGGTCATTTTAACTCGGAATCGCGCATATAATATACCGATTTCTATCTACTCGAAAAGATCTACCCATTTCTAAAATTATTTCCCAAAACAAAGCCATATAGGCTCCGAAAAAGTGGCGACAAAATTCACCACGGATTTCAAGTAAAAACAACTTTGGTTCAAGAAATCAAAATTTGTTTGATAAATACTTAGTTATCTATATAGTTGAAAAATTCTCTTTTTATAACTATATAACTCATATTTAAGCATGCTCAAGTGTCTTGTTGTCCAATTATTTTTCTTAGGTAAAACAATGTCGGGTTGAAGCTTTTCGGAAATTGTTTTTGTAAATTTCTTTGAAATGAATACCTTGTTTTCTTTATTTTCTAAAAACGTTTTATGTTGGTTTTATTTATCTTTCTTTAAGTGACTTTGAAAATAAAATTTTCTACTTTCTAAGTTACATTAATACTATATTTGAAGTTTTCTAGGAAATATGCTATTCTTCATTTTTCTTGTGTAAATTCCTTTGTTTACTTGTTTTGCAAAAATCCTTACTTGAAATTTCTCATTCTTTTCTTATATTTCATTTTTCAAAAATAATCATCATGCATGAAAATTTGTTTTCTTCATAAAAACAATGTGGAACAATTAAGGACTTTTTGTAGAAAAACTAATTTCTATAATCTTATTAACTTCTTCTTGTAACTTGAAAAGAAATAACTTTATTATTTTCAAACCATAAATTTTCTTTGCCTATTTGTTTGCAAGGTCTTTACTTAAAAATTTCCTTAGTCATCTTATTTTCTTTCTTATGAAAAGAACCATTTTTGTCAACAAATATTTTCTTTTGAAAATCAAGGTGAAATAATAAGATCTAAGTGGCTTTTTAAAGTAAAAGTAGTTTATAAAATTATAGTGAGTTCTGTAACATGAAAAGGAATGAGTTTATTTTGTGTTGCTTTATAGATTTTATACTTTTACATAAACTTATTTCTAAGTGACAAAATTCTTCTTTTTGTTTAAATAAAATTATGGACAACAATCTAAATGAACATGATTATGAGAATAATAATAACCAAAATAACATAAAGCATAATAATAAAGTCAAGTATTGGAGTCTTAGCTTTTTCAAGGCTCCCGGGACTAAGAAATAGACTAGTCCCATAATAAAATGAAAGAAGAAAAGCTTGTTTTGACTTGATGAGGACAAGTCTAAGACTAGAGACTAGTCTTAATTTCAACAAGGAATAAATAAATAAATTGCAATGGAAAAGTAAATAAATTGCTTTGCATGAAATAAATAAATTGCAAGTGAGCTTATATGCTCTAAAGAATATGTATATATATATGTAAATATATAAACAATAATAAAACAACATAAACATAATGGATTGGCATGAACAAGAACAATACATGAACATAATGTAGTTTCCATAACTTGTAGTCTTTGGAAACTCACACTATGGTCATGTAAAGTTACATGACATGAAGAAGAAGAAAGAATATAAAGGGGTTACCTAAAGAAGACTTTGATATGGTTATGTGGTTATGGGTTTTGTGTTGGTGGAAGTTGTTGTGGAATTATTTTGAGAGAGTTTTGAGATAGTAATTTGAGAGAGCTTTGAGAGGAAAAATTGAGAGAGTTTTGGTAAGAATTTGTGGGTAGTGAATGTGTGAAAGAAGTGAAAGAGGAGGGGGGTATTTATAGGAAAATGTGGAGGGATTTTTGTGTGATTAAAATAAATGCAAAATTGAAACAAATTGTGGATGGAGAGAGAGGGGGGCGCCGGCCACTTCTAATAGAGGGGGATTTGTTTTTATTTTGACTTTTTGGAAAGATAAAAGATGTAATATGTAAAGTAGATGTGATATAAAGTTATGGGAAAGGTAAAAAGTTAAGATTATAGGTTATGTAGAGTGTAAGAATAGGTGTAAGAAAAAGTAGAGATAAAAGAATAGTGTAGAATAGTAATGAATAGTGTAATATAAAGTAGATATGACAATTAAAGTACCGGTAGTAAGAAAATATGCGTATAATAGCTATATCTGTTATTTTTACTTACCGAAAAATTACGAAACTGATATTTTTGGAAAACTTATATTTTTGAGTCTAACGGTATATTCGGAATATTTTTACTATTGGGCTCCGGACACGTTTTTCGAGAACTGTGTCCGATCGGTTCGAAGGACACCCGAATTTCGCGAAACTGAAACTTTTATAAAACCTATGGTTATTACGAACTATTTGAGCTAATAATCCTAACTTCGTTTTTCAGGGCCAAAGAAAACGGCAATGCCGGATTTAGATGGATACGGTAAACTAGGGTTTTGTTGACCTTTAGGGTTTCGTTTGACTTCCGGTTAGGGTTTGTGCTAAACCGATTCCGAAATTTTTAGGGGTTTACACATTTAATGAACAAAAACATGTTTGTGATATGTTTGGGCTTTGCTATGTTTGTTTTTTGTTGTATGTTGCTTCAAGCATGTTTTAGGCTCTGATTCTTTTGGAATCATTCAAAGCTCAAAACGAAAAAGTTATAGAGCTCTCTTTAAGCTTTTCAATAACATATTGAATTACATCAAATGGCATTTGGATGAGAAAATTATGGCTAAAATGCGAGAGCACGTTGGAGTTGTCAAAAGCATATTGACTCACTGGTCCAAAATGCATTGACTTGCTAGTCCAAACTGGAAAATTGCAAAAACCCATTAGAATTGATTGAAGGGAAGGTTGGCGGCTTGACTTAGACTAGCTAGCAAGTGGGGAAATGGGCTGGCTCACAGATATGACAAAAAAATAGCTGTCACTAACTTTTTAGTTCGAGCGTTGGTGACTGTTTTGATGGGCAACGACTAGCTTGAGTTGTGGCATTATAAATAGAGTGTTTGAGATGTTTTTATGTAAGAGAATAGAGCTTAAATCGGTAAAGATTATATGAAAATACTCTCTTGATATGTATTTGTATTTGTTAAGTGAATAGTGCCATAATGAGATTAGTAAGCTAATATTGTAAAGTACTATTGACATATTTGTTTGTGAGTGTTTTAGTGAGGTCTTCTTTTGTTTGAGGCAATGGGTAGAGTCCTCTTGTGTTAAGGTACTTGTGTGAAGTCCTACTTGTAGTAGGCATTGATGAAGTCCTCTTAATAAGGCATTTGTGAAGTTTTCTTTATGAGGCAATTATTGTTTGGATGAAAAGTGTGAAGTCCTCCTTAAGTGAGGCAAATTGTGGACCATGGAGACTAGGGAGCAAGTCGAGTTCCATGTTATATCGCAGTGTAGTCTTCTCCTTCCCTTATCTCTTTATTATTATTTTGAATTGATCATATAATCGACAAAAGATATAATGGTTGGTTAAGTGAGCTTAAAATAAGTTTAGAAACCCGTCTTGTAGCTTCTACTTCCGCACATGCATGTAAACAAGCCTAGCTACACTTTCATTCTTATTACAATAAGAAAAATAACTCCGTTGTGTTAGTTTCTTATAACAATTCGAGCATTCTTTCTTTAATACATGCTCCTATGGGTCATTCATCCATTTCAAAACTTGAACATTTGATATTATGTGAATCTTTTGATTTGTCTAATTTGCAATGTGATATTTGTTGTCAAGCTAAAATGAATCGTTTAACCTTTCACTCTAATGTTACTTGAGCTTGTTCTTCTTTTCATTTGCTAAATGTTGATTTGTGGTGTCTTTACAATGTTACTTCAATCACTAGTGCCAATTATTTTTTTGACTATTCTTGATGATTATAGTTGATGTACTTCAACCTATGGCCGAATAATAAACATTGAATTTCAAGTGTTTTGTCTAAGTTTTTCAAATATGTGCAGAATCATTTTGAGGAGAAACCAAAGTTTGTGCATTGGGATAATGGTTTTGATATGCTACATAATCCTTATTTACTAACCTAGGAATAATTCATCAACTTTCCGCTAGTCGAACTTTATGTTTACAAGTCAATTTACCAAAAAATTTTTGAGTGAATGCATTTTAATAGTCACCTATCTCATAAATATAATGCCCATAGCTCTTCTTGCTTAGAAAACTCCTTATGAGTTAGTTTTTGGAGAATAGCTAGATTATACACATTTATAAGTAATGGGCTGTTTATGTTACATAGTAATTCCTTCACCAAAGCATGATAAATTAAATCATAAAGGAGCCAAATGTATTTTTCTTAGCTATCTACAAGGAAAAAAAGCACTTTTTGATTTGTATTCCAAAAGATTGTTGTTATAGAGATGTTTTTTCCTTTAAAGCTCAATTTCCTTTCAAAAATTTTGATTCTTCTCTTGCTATGCCTCAACATCCACCTATTTCTCTTGAACAATTTGATTAAGATGAATTAAAAAAACTAACCAAACTATGGATTGATTCGAACTAGACTGAATTTTTAGTTTTTTTTTTAATGATTCGGTTCATGATTCAGTTTGGTAATGAGAACTCGGTTTACGGTTTGGTTCAAAGTTATGAATAGAACCACATGGTTCAAACCAAACCGAACTATTTCAGCTTAAATAAAAAACTCCTATTAATGTTGTCTTTATTTTTATGAAATAGTTTTCAGTTTAGGATACTTATAAAAATTAATTACTTATTTAAGATCATTATAAAAATAATTACCAATATACCACTTCTAAATCGCGACTTAAAAACATGATATACAGAAGTTATAGTATCGTACCTATATCACGAAATGAAGGAGCAATGTATGTATTATTTTCATATGTATCGCGTTTAGCAGTCGCGATATACATGCTATATTGCGATTTCTTTAACGACATACGTGTATCGCCTTTTACAAACGCAATATAGTGATGGTAATGAAACATTATATGGCGTTTGTATATTGTGATTTATATATTAAAAAACATGTCCCGTTTATCAAACGCGATTTTGGTGTGGTATATTGGTAATTAATTTCATTGGAGTTGTATGTTGGTAATATTTTTCCACATAAACTCTAGATATGTATTGAACTCTTATTTTTATAGTTAATTGTGTTATGATGTAAATTTATAAATTTTTTATATCATTATAATTAATAATTTTAGAGTTTTAATGGTTAAAAATTGTTTAATTGGTATTGAAACATTCAAGAATCTATTAGTTATGTCTTTCATTGGTGAAGGGAATCCAATCTTACTTCTTCTCTTGTATACATATATATGTTTGTAATGGTACTTGACTAGCTTTAAGTCTTAAAAAAAGAGACTAAACCATTACCAATTGACTCTTGTGTCTGTTTGGTTATTCTCATTCTACTGTCTTGTACTAAAGATGTAAAAATATTTGACATACTATAGTTGGATTCTAATTTTCATCAATCAATAAATGTGTTGTTATTTTTGATAAATCGAAGAATCAACTTGTCAATTTGTTGCTGACGTTTGAAATGTGGGAAGACAGCTCATAGATTTTTTATTTTTATTGAAGTGAAACTAAAGGAAATTCTTTTTTTGGTATATGGTTCAAACCATACCAAACCGTTTTTTTTTACTTCGAAAAATTAGCAAACCAAACCTATGTATAGGTTCGATTCTATAAAAATAACCAAACTATAATTTTAGGTTTGATGCAGAGGCGAATCAGATGAACCATGTTGTGTCTACCCCTATCTTTAGTTGATGTCAATTTACAATCTCATATTGTTCCTCTTAGACGTTCAACAAGAAAAATGTAGTTGCTTTCCTGGCTAAATGACTGTACATACCATGCAAAATGCATCCAATTCTATCATACTTACACTGCTAAAAATGCCATTCAATATCCCCCTTTTCACTAACAATTCCTTTGCTCATTATCCATCCAATTTTGTGTGTTCATTGGCTAATTTTTTTACTATTCCTGAGCCAAGAACTTATTTAATTGGATGCTTTAGATAAGAATGATACTTAGGAATTAACATTTTTACCTAAAGTGAAGAAAAAAAAAAAGGGTGTAAGTGGATTTACAAGACTAAATTTAAACCTAATGGTTCGAGTAATAGATACAAGGCTCATTTAGTGGCAAAAGGGTACACACAAAATGAAGGTGAGGATTTTCATGATATCTTTTCCCCTATTGCTGAACTTAGAACTATTTGGATTACGTTGGTTGTAGCTAGTGTAAAGGGTTTGCCATTGTACTAGACTGATATTATTAACTCTTTTTTTAATGTCATGCCCCAATGGGTATCCTAAACTTGACAGCCCATCGTACATAATATTAAAACTTGAGAATGACTATCTTAGTTACTCGGAAGCTTTTATATTGATACAAGACATACGTTCACAATAAAAGGAGACCGGTAGAGATATGCATTTTAAGATAATGGTAGGGGAGCATTCAAGGCAATGCTATTATAATTCATCAAAATATCAGGTTTTACAATTTCTACGGGGCATCCCCCTGATAAAACTCAAAATAATATAGTCTTACTAAGATAAATAACTAAAATTGGAAGATTTTAAAGAAAATCTAATACAAAGTCTTCAAATAGAATTCCCCCAAAAGCTTTCCAAAAGTATAAGTTCTACCCGGATGAACGGGGTGGTTTCGGGTGCAAAAATGATGATCTTGCAACATAAAAAATCTATTGGAAAGTAAGCATAACTAGCCTAGTAAGATAATCCTTATGCAAAAGTACTCATAACAAAGCAATAAACAAGTCCATTAAGCAAGCATATGAAATGCAACAACCATATGATCAAACAATATATGACCATACGTTTTGTATGTAGAATGGATTTACCCCCTCCCCTCTTGTTTAGGTTTGGAAATGTTTTGAATGGGTCACAATCGACCTTCTTGAAATTTGTGTACGTCTTGGGGTTCTAAACAATCATACTACTAGTCCCTGGGCATTCCTTACCCAAAGAGATTGATCCGACTAGGCTACACCGTGAGGTCGTATTCCCCGAACGTCCTAATTTTTCAAGATGTAGCAGGCGGCTTACCTTTCTAGTCCTATGTTGAGGGGTAGTGGCAAAATACGAACATGATATTCTAAGTGATATGTATGATCAATTTAGTTATAAGAAATTTCTGATCCAACATTAATTCATTCAAGGCGATCAATCAATTTTTACACATATAACAATATACGTAGAGACAATTTATATTAATCAACCAATTGAGCTTTGATATACTTATTGTTTATTGATCGCACATAATGAATCACATACATAGCTCCTATGATAACCCACATGCATATTAATTTTTATCTTTTTCTAATATCTAGTGCTCTATTCTATAAGCATATATGCGAATACATAAAACGTAAAGGAAAACAACTCGACCATGGCAATCTCTATCAGTTGAAGTGATCTTCGGGAAAGAGAAGGTCCTAGTCCTCGTCCCCTAAAAAAAAGAAATACCTGAAATGAGTATTTCATCTAAGATCTACTTAAACCATCTAATTGTATTTTATCATTTTCATTAAAATTCGGATGTCAAGAAATTCAACTTAAAATGGCCATATCTTGCTCATTTTAACTCGGAATTTCACATATTATATGTCATTTTCTACCTACTCGAAAAGATATGTCTATTTCTAAGGTTATTTTTTCCATAAAAATCCATTTGGGTTTCAAAATGGTATGGTATAAATTTGACAAGAAAATTCCCACCCTAAAAATCTATTTTCCAAGCTTTTCATTAACCAAAAATCCCATGGCAAATACATAGTTATTTATGTAGTTGAAAAATCCTTTATATATATATATATATATATAAACTCACATTACATGCATGATGTAAGTGTTGTTGTCCAACTTTGGTTTTTCATAAAACAATCTTCTTTTTAATGGAACACTCAAGTTCCCTTTGTAAATTAGTAAAATGAAAACTAAGATTTTTAGTGTCTTTCATATCAGCACTTTTAATATCTTAACTATCATTCCTACTTCATAGGCTTTATAAAATAAGCTTTTATTTTTGAAAACTTGTTTGTTTTAACGATATTACTTTTCTAAGTATTTTTCTTAACTAGTGAGTTAATTTTAACTTGATTTAGAAATTTGTCTAGTTCTTAGTATTTGTTAGAGTGTTGGTATGAGTTCTTTTAGGTAAGTTTTTAAGAAAAACTTGTATGACAAAGAATTATCAACCTTAAGATTTAATAATAAATTTATTTTATTTTGAAAAAGAGAGTAAAAGAACTTTATAACTATGTTTTGAAAAAGCTTTACATAACACTAACTCTTAAAGTCTATGATGAACTTATTTAAATTTGAAAATGATATTATTGAATTATAATCTTAAGTTTTAAATGGAAACATTTCTTAAGTGCCAAAAAATATTTTTGTAAGGATTTTAGTTTTAAAATTTTAATAAAAGAAAAGAACTCCTTTTATTTAGACAACAACATAGTGATTATGCATGATCATGAGCATATGATGGTATTACATAACAAAAGAATAACAACTTATATGAAAAATAAGAGATGTAGAAAATTAAGTAAGCAAAACAATATGTAAATAAAGTCAAGTGCTGAAAGTCTTAGCTTTCATTAAGGCTTTCGGACTAGAGATAGACTTGTACTGAAAAGAAAAGTAAGAAAATAAAACAAGAAAATTATGGGAGTCTTAGATTGGTATCAAGGCTACTCGGACTTAGATTATAGACAAGTCCCATAAAAGAAGGGAAAAGAAAAGGAAAGAAATTTTTTCTTTTTTGACTTGATAATGACAAGTCTAAATTAGAAAAACTAGTCTTAATAAAATTGCATGAAATAAATAAATAAACAACAAGAATATAAGAGCATGATAAATGAAAGGTAAGGTTAGTGAGCTTATAGACTCTAAGAATATATATATATATATACACACATAAATATACTTAGTAATATATATATGGATTAGTAATATATATATATATATATATATATGAAAGTTAGATTATGACAATAAAAAAAAAAAAACATAACAACAACAATAATATTATTTGAACATTGTTAAACAAGGCATGAACATATTGTTGTTTCCATAAAACTCATAAATTTAGAAAACACATACTATGGTCATGTTATGTTAACATGAATATAAGAATACATTCATAAGAAAGTTATCTAAGGTAGAGATATGGGTGGTGGAATAAATAAAAGTTGATGTTGTTAGAAGATGGTGACGGTGTGGAATATGAAATAGTTGGGAATGAATTTTTGGAGAGAGAATTTGAGGAGATAATTTGGTAGAGTTTTGTTAAGGTAAGAAAGTGTAGGAAAAAAATAAAGGAGAAAGGGGGTATTTATAGAGTTTTTTGGAGTGAAAATTAGATGTAATTAAATAAAATGAAAAAAAATAGATGTATGTGTGTGAATGCACCGACCATGAAGAAGAAAGGGGAGAAAATTGATGAAATTTGTTGTTTTATAATGAAAAGTAGTTAAAAAGTAAGATGTGATATGTGTAAGGTTTTATAGGAAAAGTAAATGTAAGAAATATGTATGTAAGTATGTAAGAATAAGTAGTAAAAAAAGTAGAGATAATGAAATAGTAATAAATAGTAGTGAATAGTAAATGAATAGTAGACTAGATAATTAAAATACCAATAGTAAAAAAAATATGCGTAAATGAGCTATATCTGATAGTTTAGTTACCGAAAAATCTATAAACTGTTATTTTTAAAATTCTTATATTATTACAAGTCTAATGGCGTTATCGAAGTATTTTCACTATTTACTTGTTGAGGTCCTAATTTTTGAAACTAATCCCATTCAGGTTCAAAATGAACTAAATTTTGGCGAATATGATCTTTTAAGCTTTTTTATAATTTTGAATTATAATTCGAAGTTATCTCATTTTTATTGCTTTTAAGTTTTGTGCTTGGGATTGTCGGACTTGGATTCATTAGACTTAACATAGAACTAGGTTGATTTTAGGGTTCCAGTTTGACTTCTAGTTTTTAGGGTTTACTTATGTTTATCGAAAAATCCAGGGGCTTAAGCATCATGGGCACTTACTTGACGAAATTTATATGCAACCTCCACGAAGTATACCAAAGCATCTCCCAATCAAGTTGTAAGCTTAAGTTATCCTTGTAGGGTCTTAAGCAAGCCATACAACAATGGAATCAAGAGTTGACACAGTTTTTATTGAGAAATGGTGTTGAGCAGTCTAAAAATGACTACTCTTTGTTTACTAAGGTTGATGATTGTGGTTTTCATGTTACATTGGTTTATGTTGATGATTTGTTATTAATTGAAACAAATGAATAGACTATTGTTGATTTGAAACATGCTTGACACGCTACTTTTACTATCAAGGATCTAAGTACAGTACACTTCTTCCTTCAACTTGAAATTTGCAAAGATCATTTAGGTATTTGTTGGAATTATTCTAATATGATTTTGATGATGACAAAAGATGAAATTTAATTGATATATCTATCTTATTAGTTTCGAATATGTTTAATATTGTTTGGAATATTATTTGATTTTCCATAGTTAAGAATCTTCATTTTGATGATAATTATATAGACAGAAGTAAGTTCAGAATCTTCATCTTACACGAAAATAAAGCATGATCAAGTTTTATTAAAGTCAGAAGGAAAATCAGAAGTTATGCTTAAGCTTTGATGATGTTAGTCAAAAGTTTCTTCAGAATACGTTAGTCAGAAGATGTTTCAGAACCTTCAACTATGAAAAATAAGTCTGTCAGAAGTTGTTTCAGAATTGTTAGGTTTAATACGAAATTTTCCAGATTTGCCTATATTGTTTAAAATTATGATATTTTTAATATGCAGCTCTGCTCGTCAAGTATATTTGGGTAATATACTTGATGTGTTTCATTTAAATTGGATTTGATATCATGGGATTTTTTTTAACAAAGTTTTATTGAAAGTTATTTACATATCAAAGTTATTTTTGGAGCCTTCGGAAATTAAAGATCGAGTATTAAGGATTGAATGAGACAAGACAAAAGTTTGTTTAAGATATATACAAATATCTTGAAAGATAAGGTTGATATTTTATTGGATAAGATATGATACATATTTTTTGTTATTATCCTTATCGGATAAATAACATAATCCAGATTTTATGGGACTAAAATTCAGCAAATATCTTGGAGCTTATTCAAAGGAAGTTGACAAGAGAAGATCACACATAAACAAGAAGAATATCAAGAAGAAGATTATGCTATATCTTGTTCAAATCAAAAGAGGAGATCACGGACTTCCAGTTTATCTCAACAAGATATTTTCAACAAATTGCAACAAACAAAATCTCAACAACACTTATCATATGATTTGTTTGCCGAGGAAGAAGCGGCTGGATTTTTTTTAAATAAGATGAAACAGATTCTTGCCGAGATACATGGGATATGATATCATCTTCTCAAACAAGTTTTTATGGACGTGAAAGATAAGGAACATTAGATATAGAAATATTAATATGCGTAGTGAGCAAGAAATTTTTTTCAAGGAAAAACAACCGACTTTGCTCTCTTACAATCTTAAAAAATTCGAATTAGTGCATATACCTTTTATTGTATCTTTCTACTTAGCTTTTATAGAAGGAACGTGTTGTTACCTTCTTGAGTGATAGTTCATTTGCAAGTTTAGACTCTGTAGATCGATTGTAGCTAGAAGACAGCTGTGAGAATCGAGCAGAGAGATTTGTACAAGCTTGTAATTGGAATTGATTTGATATAGTGAAACACAACCGTAGGATAATGGGGATCCCGGCATGGAGCTGGAAGAGTGGACTGACGCACAAGGCGGAAGCACTATAAATCTTTTGCCTGATCTTCTTATCTCTTCACTATTTATATTTCAGCAATTTATTTTATAGCAATTTAATCGTTCATATATTGTTTCTTAAAATCAAAGGGGATTGTTTTTAAATGTAAAAAATCTTCAATTTTTAAAATAATCAATTCAACCCCCTTCTTGATTATTTTTGGGACCAACAGTATTTAGGTACACTATAAATATATTGTTGATATTTTGAAGGATGCTGCACTTTCATCTTATAAACCTGTTTGTGCTCCTCTTCCAATGATATTCAATTGGATAAAGATCAAGGTGATCTCTTTTTTTCCAGGTTTCTATAAGCACATCATGGGAAGGCTATTATATTTGAATTTGTCTCGTCCTGACTTGTCTTTTTCTATAATCACTTGAGTCAGTTTGTTTTAGTGGTGACTTCTATTCATCTTATTGCTCTCATGCATTTACTAAAGTTTTTGAAGGGAACTATCCCTCTTAGATTATTTTTCCTTTCTTAGAATAACTTATAGCTTCATGCCTTTACTGATTTAATTGGTAGCTTACTCTATTGATAGATAGTCAGTTATAGGTTATTATGTCTTACTTGGTTTCGCTTCAATTTCTTGGAAATCAAAGAAACAATCAACTGTCTTTACTTCGTTAGCAAAGGCTGAATATATAAGTTTAGCTACTATATCTAGAGAGCATCTTTCGGTGTCTTATATTCTTAAAGAGATACTCCTTGAATTTTAGTTACCTATTCCTCTTTATTGTGGTAACAAGTCAGCTATAACATTACTAATAATTTGATCACCTCTAATTAGAGCTACCGAGTATTACTATATTATATTCTTCACTTGGTTCGACAACTGAGTGCACCTATTGTTGATTAATATGAATAGGAATGGGATCATCTTCAAAGGGAATAGATGCAAACACTAGTATCAATTAAACTTCCTATTAACTAGCAATCGAATAATTGAGTTAAGTAAATTAAGTCTAAATTAAGAAACTAAACTACAATAAATATAAGTGCACTAGATTGACACAAACTTAACAAGATAACAACAATAAATTTACTTCACAGTAGGTTTACTCCACCATATCAACATGATTCATCAAAGTATTTTTCCTATTAATTGTTATCTACAGAAATTCTTAAACCATGAGTATTCTTCTTAGAAATTCTCAATTCTAACCTTAATTACATTCACTCGAATCTCTCTTAACAAATGAAAAATCAAGACTTGTTAATCTCTATTGATATTCTTAAATTTCACAAAACATGTCAAACTTCCTAATAATATCTCTATTAGCAAGAGTAGTTTATTCTAGCAAATCGATTTACCAATGGACTTGTTTCTTAACACATTCCATCGAGATCCACCGCAAGGCTGTGACGTATACTACACTATCTTAACTTTATTCAAATTCAATTCACTAGAAATCAACATTTAATAGGTCAGATTTCATATTTTTGCACTTTCATGTTAACATGAATTTGTAAACCTTAAGTATCTACTCACTCATGATGCAATATGAACATAAACACATAAAAGACATAATTAAAATAGAATACAAGATAAGAATAGAGAAAAGAAGGAAACCCATTTTATTGATTTACAATGATAGAGCTTTAAAATGAACAAAACAGCAAATCCCTTCTCCTCTCGAGTTCTTTGGGAAAATCTACTAATACCAAAGTTGAACACTGAAAATTGTACAAGAATGATTGTTTTTTCTCCAAAAGTTACCAAGAATGAACTGCTACGAGTGTGTACTAATGTAATGATTCGATGTTTGCGGAATGGGTACATTGCTTTTTATACCCATTACATTTCCTAAAGGTAACAATTGAAATTGTATGACTATTCACATGCAATATCTAATTATTATACTATTTGGGAAAAGTCGAGAAAGTGCATCGTCCTAGAAAACTGAGAATCACGGCATATAGATGCCCTTAGTAGCATTAAAGCGAGTTTCTTAGAAATCATGGGCATAAACACACCCTTATAAGCCTTTGGCTTTGAGTTTTTCTTCTTGATCTCATAAATCATAGGAGTGAAAGCGCCCTTATAGGCCTCTGGTCTTGAGATTTTCATGAATCGCTCCCATGATTCCTCCCTTAGAAGCTTATGGATTTGAGTTTCCTTCAATCCATCAGTAATCATGGGTAGAAAGTTGACCTTGCTAACTTCTGGAGTTGGGTTTCCTTCAATCTATGCCTGATTCCTTCCTTAAAACACACTGCCTTCAAGATTATTTTCCTTTGCTTAGAACCACTATCGTGATGTACATTATTCATTCGACTTTTGTTCCTTTGCATCATTTTTGATAAAATTCTCCTCAAATTCCTTCTAATATCTCCATTTTGCTTCAATTTGACCTAAAATGAATATATATCTTAACTAAGTATTAATTCTACTATGAATCTTGTTCATAAACTATAAATTGGACCTAATTAACTGTGAAGAACAAGGCTCAATCATGCCTATCATATATCTCCACACTTAAGCCTTGCTTGCCTTTAAGTAAGAGGCTGAAGAAAATATTTTGAAAACAAGGGATAAAACTATGGTGCTAGTTTATTTTAGTCTTAGAATTTAGGACTCTCATACTATTAACTCCTTAATGCTTCAAACAACTGACTAGAGTCACTAGACTAACCATAGTAAATTAGTCTTTACCCTTACTTTTAAAAGAAGATTCTAATACAAAAATTGCACATACTGATAAGGTCGTACAAAGGAATTCAAGTACTCTCTTTATTCTTTTATTGATTTTTAATTCAACACCAATTCAAGATTAGGCTCTTTAATGCAAGCATACACATCAATAGATCCCCTGGCTTTCTCCCCTCTGTTGTTTCTTCTTTTCTTTTTCTTTTTCTTTTTTTTTTTCTTTTTTTATATAAGTTTAGATTCTAAAGAATTTCACAACTCATGTAATCAGCTTTTAGTCGATAATCTCAAGCTCGTCACTTAAGTTAATAGACATTATTCCCTATAAAAGGCGTCTTGTGGACTTACTCATTCAAGTTACAAAATTCATTGAACTATTCTCTTTAAGCAAATTGAGTGTTGAAATGAAATCTTTGGTCGGTGGATCCCAAGCCAGACGACCTTAGGTGACCAGTTTTTAAAAGGAACCCTTCGAACCTCAAACACTGCAACACCTTGCATGCTTAATCCTTCATTCATTCATCATATACTTCTTCTTCTTCTTCTTCTTTTTCTTTTTTTTTTCCTTTTCTTTTCTTTCTTTTTTTAAGGGAAAAGAAAGAACATGATAACTTGAGGGGATTACCAAGTGATTAGTATCCTTAGAACTTGTGTGAAAGACTATTTAAACAAAATATTCAATTCAAGTTTGAGATTTACTAGAGAGTTTATGCTTAAATCCTTTAAACTCTAAAATTCTATGCTACTTAAGATCAGAATCCTAAGTTAAAAGCAAGAAATTCTACCCTACAATGATTCCACAGAGTTAACCTAGCCTTAGAAATATGCACACAAAGGAATCTTTTCTGCGATTTATTTCCTTATTCCAACACTATAAAAAAAATTAGTTTAAATCTCATGTAAGCACCATATCCTTCAGATTTTCTCAATTCAAACAGTTCAATGCACTTAAAAGGCATAAGATAGGCATTCATTATCACCATCTCGACAACTACAACTGGCATGCTCCCATCCCTATAATTAATGGAGTCATTGTCCCTAATGTCTCGGTTAATGCCATGAAAACTGAAGGAAAAAGGAAAAACAGAAAATTGAAATGCAAAAGAGAACTTGACTTCCTTGGTTAGTGTAGTTTGACTCTGAATCATAACATTCCAATCCATTCATTGAGTTCTAGGCACATATATCCATGAGCACCTCAAAATATGACCGGCTGTTCCTTTTCCACAATATAGACAACAACAAATAACAACGTATATTAACCAATTAAAAAAAAAAAATAAAAGATTAACACCGAATAAACTACATGCATTTTGCATGTATACAATAAGAGCCATCTTATGAAATCAGGTTTCCCAAAACAAGAAGATAGAAAAATCAACAAAGTTAGTGATCTATATGCTCTTCCTCAATCCAAGCTGCTCTCCTCTTCATCTTCATCATCCTTTTCATTCTGACTTTCTTCATCTTCCTCATCCCTTTCTATCTCTTCATTGTTCCTCCTCATTAGTGTAATAGACTCTCCTACCTTGAGTGCTTCCAAATCTAACTCCTTCAGTGGATTTGTTGGCGCAGCCAATTAGTGCATATCCCCTTGCGGTTGTGGTGGAGCACTAGTGCCGGGAGTATTTTCATCTGGCTACTCTAGGCCTCCCACTGAAACAAGATGAGATTTGTATCTTCAATTTCTCAGCTAATTTTTACAGCAGCTTAAGGATGATGTTTTGTTTCTTTTTTATTTTTGCCACATCAACTTCTAATCTTGTCAAATTTTTAACTAAGAATCTTGATTGGGATGAAAGTGGTAGCTAGACTTCTAGTCCTTCAGCATCAAAGAGAGGATCTTCAATGCTTAATGTCCCTCAACTTTGGAATGGATCATGTGCTATACCCATTTGTAAACCCCAAGATTTTACTATAGTTTTATAAGTGAATCTTAGAGCCGTAATTGAAATCAAAACCCTAAAGTCAAACTAAGTCAACATTAAGTCCTTGAAACCTTAAAACTGATCAGAAAGTCTTGGGAACCCTAATATATTAAATAAATAAGAAAATAGGGTAAACTTAAATTATGAACTGAATATGTAGTAGAAGTCCGAAAATGATTAGATTTGGAAAATTTTCAATCATTTCTAACCTGTACGGCATCTGTTTCCAAATTAAGATACTAACACGCATAATGAAGCAAAATTTTTTGATAGAAAATCTATACTAGTAATATAATAAGAAAATTATAAAATATTATATACAATTTTTACAGCTCATAAAAATGTTAGTTATAACTCATAAATGCCTATTTTATCTCTACCGACAATTAATTTGTCATTTCGTTTTACTTTTTACTATTCATCTATCTCTACTTTTTTTACAACCACTCTTATACCCATCTCTTACAACTTACACACTTATTTCTTACATTTACATTACCAACACACCTTTTTACCATACTTTACTTACTTTCTAGTTTTCTTAATCAAATTTTATTAATTTTACTCTCTCTCTTCTCTCATTGTGGTCGACGCACATCTCTCTCTCTCACCCTCTATTTTTCTTTTCTTTTTCATTTATTACATCTTTAATTCCCTCCAATTTTCATCTATAAATACTCCCTCCTCATTCACTTCTTATACACTATCTTCTACCTTAACAAAACTCTTGAAAAAATTTCCCTTAGTCTCTCCCTCTCTTCTTCTTGCCATGAGCCCCCTCCCCTTTTATGCCTTTGTATAAATTTCCATCTCATCTTTTATGAGGTAAACACTAAACCCCTCATATATATTACATTATGTCATATGAATATATGTGTGTGTGTGATTTTTTTCATGCTTTTCATATAAAATCCCCACGATGCAAATGCTAGGGAATGGAAATGCAAAATAACATAATACTCATATCATAATGTGTATATTTATTATTATGTGTTCATATTGTTCATTGTACTAACTTAACTACCTAAATGTTAATATATACATGTAATATATATATTTTTAGAGCTTAAAGTGCTCATTAATCTAACTTCTTTATTTGATGCTTTTATTACATGCACATTATTTATTTCATGCTCTTATATAAGACTAGTTAGCTTCTAGTCTTTGACTTGTCCATTTTCAAGTCAAAAGGAGACTGGTGTAATTCAGGTATCAAGGAGCCTTGACATAAATCTAAGATTTCTATGTTTTCCTTTTATCTATCTTGCTTTTATTTATGAGACTGAAAATATTTTAAGTCTCAGGAAGCCTTGATAGAATCTAAGACGTCTATATTTTTTTTTTTTATACTTGTTTTGCTTTATCTCCTATGGTGACTAGAATATTTCAGGTCTCGAGGAGTCTTGACAACAAGCTAAGACTCCCATGCTTTTGTTTTAGTATTTTATGTTCTTGTTTATCTATTTCTTATCTTTTATGTTCGTATAACTCCATGACTATTAAATTTTGTTACTACTATTTTAGTTTAAACACATTTATGGTCATAGATGATGTTGATTCTTATGACAAAAAGAATTTTCCCAAAATATAGATGCTGACAATTTTTTATTATGTAAAATTTTCTAGAAATCTTATCTACAATATATTTACAATTTTTTTTATTAAAAAAAATATAATATAATAAGTCATCTACCTAAGTTCTTAAAAACCAAACTTAAGGAAATTTTAAGGAAAATACAACTTAGAATATTTTATCACAAACAAATGAAATCCATGTCTTGTAAAATAAATTATTAAATAAATTTTTTGAATTAAGTATAAGGTAATCAAAATATTAAACCATAATCTTTGTTAATTTCTAAGTTTATAAGAAATTAAGAAAGAAGATTTACTATAAGTTGTTTTACATAAAAAGGTTCAACTTTTCTAACTTCCATAAGAGAATGTTTTGATAAAAATTTTATTTTTAAGCAACATCACTAAGATCATGCATGTAATATGAACTACTCTTGTTCCTATATGATTTCTAAAGGTGGATATATTTTATGAACTACTCTTGTTCCTATATGATTTCTAAAGGTAGATATATTTTATACTTACCTTAAGAAGTCCAAATGAAGCAAAACTTTGAAAATTAAAAAGAATCGAAGTCTAAAACCTTTAGGACATAATCTGTACCGACCTATTTAGAAACCTAAATGGCCTTAAACATTAAAAATAATCTTAAAAGTGGATAGAGCATTTGAAGTAGATAGAAAACGACTACTAATATGTGAAATTCCAAGTTAAAATGAGTAAGTTATGATCGTTTTAAGTTGAAACTTTCGTATAAGTAGAATTAGAAATTTAAGTAGAGTCTCTATAAAATACTCATTCTAGGTATTTCTTTTATTTAGGCAATGAGGATTTTGATATTCTTTTTCAGAAGACTACTTTGATTGAAGTACAAAGATGGTAAAGTGAGTTTTTCTCTTTGTTTTACATATTTATGTTTGTGTTTGTAGTACAAAAGCACTAAAATAAGGAAAAGATAAACATGGAATTTGCATATGAGCATTGTCATAGGATATGGTTGTGTTCGTGGTGTTTGTTGAAAATAAATTAAGTACATCGGAACTTAAATTATTGATTTTTCTTTTTTTGGCCTTTGAATTATTGATTAATAAACTTTATCTTCAATGCCATGTTATATTGTTTGTATTTATCTCTATGATCACCCCCAACATTGTTAATATCTCAAATGACAATTAAAATAATAAATGGTTAATGCATATCACGAAGTGAATTACATCATTTTCACTACTACACCCTCGTATGGGATGAGAGAATAGTAGTAGTGGCAAGTAGGGGCCAATTAATCTATTAAAATTTATGGCTTATGGAAGCCTGAAAGTCTACAAAATTTTTATTGTGGTCGTATGGGCTTGTAACACCCTAACCCTAAATGGAATTCATTCAACATATGATTTATGGTTAATTATATCTATTTTTTGCTCAAATGGATGTTGCATTTCATATGCCTGACTAACAATGACCTGTTTGATTTAATTTGTGCGAGTACATCATTTCGAGAATTTTTTCATTAGGATAGTTAAGCTTATACCTCCTTAGATTTTTGTTGTAGCATGAGTATTTATGGTTGAATCCTTGAGAGATTTTTACACAGGAACTAACCAGTTGACCTAAGAAGCTTTTGGAAGAAGTCCACGATGTAGTTTTGACGTGGACTTCCATAGAAAACTTCTTATGTAAATTTTATTTTTGGTGAAGACAAATTGGGTTATTGTGAGTTTTTGTGGGGGTATTCCTCTAAGATATGTAAAACTCCATGTTTGATTTACAAAGCTATGATTTATCATTCTTGAATGCAAATTATTGTTATCTCCTTAAACTACTTAGTTTCAATGGAAAATCTCCAATTGTTTTGTCAGTACACCTTACACCTAATATCAAAGCTTTGGCATGAGTAAGGTAGTCATTTTTGAGCTTTAATATTAAGTGTGGTGGATTACCACGTACTATACTCTTTAGGGCGTGACACCCTTGACTTTGCCATGCCATCCTGGGTATATGTGATGCAACTGTAGGTCAAAGCTTCAATTTTTTCAAAATGCAGGTGATCATTTAGCCTATACAGACCCTGTTCATCTTAGTGCCAACTTAGCACTTTATAGCATATGCCACAAGCACTCCTACATTGGCCTAATGTGGACGAATAACACAAGCCAATGGGAAAATATCTTCCTTAGTAATAGCAGCAGTGCTATCCATCTTGAAATTGAGTGTCCTAGCAAGGATGTAGTGGAATACTTTGTGGCTTGTTCATAGCATCTCTGAGATTGATCTAGAACGCATCTCTAGAGAATTCAAAAGGGGTGAGGATGGGTAGGTCCTCAAAGTTGGGTTTTTCCATTTCTTCCTTTGTATAAAGACCCATGCCTTTCACAAATTTTCACATTGGTATGCGATGATACTTCCCAAATGCATAGAAGTTGACCTTGAAATCTAATTTATTAGCAATGTTCCTCTTCTTTATTTAGTAGGATGCTAGGAAAGCCATCGTGGTCACCTTGTAGGCCTTCTCTTAGAGGTTAAAAAGCCTAAACCATGTAGGATAAGATAGTAATCACTTCATGGCTAACACCAACCCATAACTCTTTAGGACTTCCTAATTAATCACTGTATAGGATTGATGACTTTTTTTTTAATGGGACCATTGGTAGGTGGGTTGATGCTCTTCCTTTAGCCATAGTAGAGTAGGAACTGAGCTACTTAAAGTGCCTGCATCTTTAGATTGCATAGTTCTTGATCTTTTAGGTTACTATGGTGCCTTGTGAGAGGATTTGGATGTGCTCTTCTTTAGGGCCATATCTGTGTATGAAGAAAGCAATTGAAAGTTCAGCAATGGCTTAAGCACATCAACACCAGAATTTAGAACTTCTATATTTGAAGAATTTGTCATAATTGCAATAAATTTTTAGATAACTCTATATACCCCAATAAAAGAAGCATGGAAACATTGCACTTCATAGATGATAACTATAGTATAAAGGACATTCTCAACCTACCATTGACCACAAGACATAGGAAATGTGACAAATACTTAGTAAACACAAGTGACCAAAATGAAGAGTTTCAACCTTTATACTATCACTATTGTCAATTTCTATATAACATGTTTCACAAGACTGATTCTCACAATATGAACACAAACGCCCTAAATCCGAGCATACAATTAAAATTTCAAAATTTAGGGGTTCATAGATCTTCATGTTATGCAACACACAAATTGTATAGTATGCTTGTATAGCCTTGATCAGTGGATGTCCCTTAGTTTTACATAAACATGGAGTAACCTTATTCTACAATGGGTATTGCATTAACTGGTGCTACTAAATGTCAATCTATGAAACAAGAACAAAATCAACCTCCATTGCACAAGCCTAGAGTAAGTTATTCCATTCAAGCATTTCAATAAACAATTGGTGTGTACCATTGATCACAAGAGAACGAAAGAACATTCAAGTAGCAATTCATAACAAACTCTTAATACAAATTCTTTACTACATTATTTAGTCAACAATTAGCAAAAATTGTATAAAATCCGTAAATCTTAACTTATGATTGGATTTTAGAACCTAGGGTTCATAGCTGTTCATGTAGTTCATCGTTTACTATACTATCAACATTTTAAGGAACTAATACCATACATATAGTAGCAACAATGATGAGAGTCATATTAACACAACTATAACATTTCGGATCTCTTAATCTCAAAGATTATTACATAAAACTTATAGGGCAAATTTAAGGAAAGGAATCTAATACCTGTTTGTTGATGCAGATTGGTCAAACGACATGAGTTGTCGATGCTAAATGATGGTGTGGTGTGAGGTTTGCACAAAGATATTGAGAGGATTTAGCAAATTTTTGCTATGTATGATGTTTGAAATGAAATGGGGAGAGAGAAACAATGATATATATATATATATATATGGAGGGGTTTACTTGAGTTATGACCGTACATTTGCTAATCAAATTTACTTGGGCTAGAAATCACATGCGCGGAAAGGACTTAGTAGCCTGAGATCAAGTGGGTACCTTTTTTCCTAAATCACGGGCACGAACCACCCTTAGTAGGGTCTGAGATCAAGTTTTGCATGTTCACTCTAAAATCGTAGGCACACAAGTGCCCTTACTAGCGCTTGAGTTTGAAGTATCCTATTTGATCCATAAATCCTTGGTGGGCTTTGGAAATGAATTTGTCAGCCTCTTACCAAATCATGGGCGTAGAGTGTCCCTTAGTATCCTCTGGGGTCAGAACTTTCGTGCTCACTCCGAAATCACACCCGCGCATATGGCCTTAGTAGAGTCTAGAATGACTCTTGCTTTAACTCATTTTCATGGCTGTGATGATTTTTTTATGTACATTTGTATTACATATAAATACAAATTGTAAATAAATAAATATTCATATGTATATTATCTAATCCCCATACTACAAACATGATTCACAAAAGTTACTCCTTGCGCGCACGCACACACACACACACACACACACACACACACACACACACATATATGGTTCACAAATTTAGCATAGCAACTAATACAAACTCAATACTATAACAATACATAAAACTTTGTAACAAAGAATACATGCTAGTTTATTGTCTCTAGCTTGACATTGTAAAGACTTCAATCCTCAATTCTTAAATTAGAGGAGTCTCAACTCCTCCCTATCTTCATTCAGATCCATTCCACTATGTTATAACTTTAACCTCTGTCTGTTCACCTTAAAAGTCCCCTTCTCTGAATGAATGACTTTTATTGTCCTATAAAGAAACACTTTAGTGACAGTAAAAGGACCAGACCACCTATATCTCAACTTCCTTAGGAAAAGCCTTAATCGAGAGTTGTATAAAAGAACATAAGTCCCCTCGTTAAATTATTTTAGATGTCTAATGTGGGTATCATGAATGTGTTCAGTTCTCTCCTTATACAACCTATTGTTGTCATAGGCCAATCTCTGTCATGCCTCAAAAGGGGGACTAGTAGGATTGCCCTACAGCTATCATACCATGTGTGCAACCGTAAGATGAGAACCATCTTACAAGTCAAATACTATAAGACTCTATCTTATTTATTTATATTATATAATGTAGATATAATATCTTTATCTAAACGCATTATGGATTCCGATTTTTCATAATCTGTCAAGATCGCAGAGAGTTGATATCTCCTACCAAATATTGAAAATGGGGTTTCAAGCTTACAACATATAAATTTCAATTATTTATATAATTCAACTAATTTGCATTGTTCGTTTAAGATAACCTATATTTCTATCTTCAATAAAGTCTATTGAAGAAGCTTTCTTCACACATTCCTAGCCCAATCCCAACTAGTATTAATCTTGGACAAAAACTGTTGAGGGGTGAGCGAACCATGGGCTCAGTGAGATAATCAAACCGGACCACACATTAAGTAATAACATTCAAGTTTAATTATAAGCATATGCTATAAACCGCTCAAATTCTAGGGAAAAGTCGGAATAAACCCTAATCATAGTTAAACCGAAATTTCAAAAGTCAACTATAATCAAGACAATCTTGCAGTTTCAACTCCAGCAATCCTATGCTCGAAACCTAAGAACAATAGAAATAAGTTAATGGTGGATTGTAGTTTGGAATAATATAAATAGATTAAAAAGATCAACTTTGTCAAAATTCGATTCATTTTGAACCCGAACGAGATCAGTTCTCGAAAAACGTCCATTGATGCCTAAAATTGTAAAAATATTTCAATAACACCAAAAGACTCGGAATTATATAGGGATTTCAAAAATATCAGTTTCATAATTTTTCGATAACTAAAAATATCAGATATAGCTCTTTTATGCGTATTTTTATTACTATAAATTATTTATTTGTCTAGTCTACTATTCATAGTACTAGTTCTACTATTAATTACTATTTCACTATCTCTACTTTTTCTTATGATCTATTCTTAGTACCTATATACCTATTTTATTACTTTTTACCTTTCCAATATTTCTTATATCAAATCATATCTTACATATTAATTACTTTTCTTACAAAATACAAATTAAACAATTTTTCTCCCCCTCTTACTCTTCCAAAACCGGCCCCTCCCCTTGTTTCTATCTCTCAATTTTTCTTTTTCAATTTATTTTATTACACACAATTTCCCTCCATCTTCAACTATAAATACCCCATTTCTCTCCACTTCTTTCACACTTATCATTTTTTCTACCAAAACTCTACTAAACCCTCTCCTTAAATCCTCTCTCTAAATTTCTCTTCCAAACTTTCTTTTCTCTTTGCAAAACTACTACTCACATATTCTTACAGCCATCACTTTTTTTCTTCATCAAATACACACTTTTAGGTAAAAACTTTCCTAAATTTATTTTTCCCATATCATGTAACTTAGCATGACCATGCTATTGTTTCTTAAAGCTCATATGAGTTATGGAAGTAACAACATGTTTAAGTTTTTTTATTTTTTATTTTTTTGCATATGCCAAGAATTCCGATTATGTTATTTTATTATTATCATGATATTATGTCGATATTATTGTTATTATGCTTCTACTCTAACTTTGTATATACATTATTAAATATATGTATATTTATATAATTCAGAGAGCCTTAATGCTCACTAACTCTTACTAACATGCTCTTATTATTATTGCTTTTATTATTATGATTTTTTCTTTTCTTGTTGGGACTAGTCTATTCTTATTCCTAGGAAGCCTTGATGAAGCTAAGGCTCCCAATACTTGACTATGATACCTTGATGAAGCTGAGGTTCCCAATACTTGACCATATTATTATGCTTATTTGCTTATTATATTTCTTTCTAGCTTATTATGTATTATTCTTACCCTTTTTCATTGCTACATAATCATATTCATGCATGATTAGAATATTGTTGTCTTAATAAAAATAAAAATGGATTCTTTCTTTAATAAAAAAATTAAAGTAAATTTCTTATCACTTAACAAAGGATTTTTGAACAAAAGATTTAAGTATTATTTTTAATAATTTTTTTTTAAAAAGCTTAGACAAGCTAATCACAAATTTTAAAGTATTAGTAATGAAGATTTCATCAAATAATAAAAGAACTCATTTGTTTTATAAATCGGAACTAAATACTCCATAAAAATATAATTTTTAACATCAAACTTAAGATTTTAACCCAATCATATCTTTTATAAAACTTAAATAGGTTTATCAAGGACTTTGAAAATCACTTACTAAGTAAGCTTCTACAAGACTTAATTTTGAGTATTGTTATCCCCTTTTCAAAATTAAAATGAATTTTTTGCTAAGTTCTAATATTGATAATTTTTTATTATGAAAGATTTTCTTATAAACTTATCTAAAAGAATTATGCCCTCACTTGATAAATATTAAGAATAAAACAAGTTTTTTAAATCAAGGTAAAATCAACTCACTATTTTAGAAACCAACTTAGAGAAATACAATTTGCCAAGAATGTAAGGTTTTAAAAGGGTAAACTTATTTTCTAAAGAAGTAGAAGAATATAAAAATGAGAGGAAAACATACATTTAACACAACTCCAAATTTAGATAATGTCGACGACTTAAGAAAAATTTTGAAAACCTTATTTTTCAATCATTAGAAATAAAATTGATAGATAACTTAATGGACCAAATTTTTGGAAATTAATTTATCTTTGAAAAGTTAGGAAATGAAATTATAATAGGAAAACACTCACTTATAACAACCCAAGAATTTTTAAGTTTTCCTTCTAGCATTTTAAAAAGGAAAAATTTTCAAAGTTTTCATCTTTTAAAACTCTTAAAGACAAATTGTTTTGTGAAAGATTAATGTTGAGACAACACTACAAAAATCATGCATACAATATGAGTATATATATCTATGTTCAAAGGGATTTTCAACTATACAAATATCTATGTATTTGTTTAAGGGTTTTTGGATGAAGGAAAGTTGGAAAAATTGTATTTTTAAAAGCTGAGAATTTTGTGGCTATTCTGTACCATGGTGTTTTGTAACCCAAATGGTTTTTTATACAAAAATTACCTTAGAAATGGATAGATTTTTTTTTTAGTAGGTAGAAAAAGATATATAATATACGGAATTTTGAGTTAAAATGAGAAAGTTATGGCCATTTTAAATTGAAATTTCCTTTTTATTCGAATTTTAACACAAATAGTAGAATATAATTAGAAAGTTCAAGTAGAACTTCCACGAAATAATCATTCTGGGTATTTCTTTCATTTAGGTAATAAAGCTTAGGAGGATCTGTATTTGGAGGACTATTACGAGTAAAGAATTTTAGCAAGGATGGTCAAGTGAGTTTATCTCCTGCTTTTACGTACTTGTTTGTGCTTGTAGCTAGAGGCACTAGAAGTAGGAAAAAAATAAAAATGGATTATGCATGATAATAATGGTTGAAAGTATACTAAGTATATTGAGACATGAATTGTTGTTAACTAAATTTTGTTTCATTTTCATGATGGAGTGTTTACAAATTCTATGATCGCATTTAAATTATCTTAATTATATATTACGAGTTATATTAATTGATTCATTTATATCAAGTAGTTAGTCTCATTTCATTAGCTACTATACTCGATGGGAAAAGAGTATAATAGTGGGGTTCGTGGGAACTTGCAAGTCTACAAGATGGGCCAATAGGAGCCCGAAAGAACTATTTCAAGATGGCAAGTAGGAGCTCGAAACAAACTACATAATTAGATTTCAAAGATGGGTTTTAAAGAGCCTGAAACACCTAACCCTGAACAGAGGAGTAAATCCATTTAAACATATGATTTCCGATATATCATATGTATTACTTGTTCACTTGTTTGATACATTTCATTTTCTTATTTAATAACTTGTTTGAACTTATTGACACAAGCACGTTAATCCAGAAATATTCTCACTAAGCTAATTGAGCTTGCACCTCAATAGACTCTTGTTGAAACAGGACCGATATCTCTTTTGCCCAAAGACTTCATATGCCTGAGTAGAATTACGTTTTTGGGAGCTTTTGGGAGAAATCCTTTTAAAGATCTTAGAATAGATTTCCTTTAAAATCTTTTGGTTCTAGTATTGTTTCTTTATATGAAAGACTAAGCTGATATTTTATTCTTTGGAGATTTATCGGGGGAATACCCCTAAGACGATGTAAGGGCTATATTCCTATAATGTTGAGGTTAGATATTTATTTAGATTTCTTGTATGCTATATTTACTATCTCGAACTACACATCTCATCGGAGTCTCCTATTGTTGTGATAGACGCCTTACATATGGTGTTAAAGCTTTCGCATGACTTCGGGAAGTCATTCTTAAGTTTTAATACATCTAGGATACTTTTTGGGGCATGACATATGCAATGTAATAGTGAATCGAATGTACTAGTATAAGTTTGGAGATGTGGAATTCAAACAGGATGAAGCTTTATGCCATCTCATCGGGGTTGGAAGGAAGCCATGAAGAGTGATATGCCGTGCCTTGGAGAATTAGAGAACCAAGGAAGAATGGGTATCTTAAACTCTCACAAATTATTTTAAAATATTTCACTCTTATCCTTGGAGTAAAGAAACACCATTAAGAATCAGCCGTTTCATGTTGATACTATGAGCGGTGCTCCTTCAATACTAGTTAGTTCCTATGGAATAGAACAGAACAAAGGTGATCTTGGAAGAACTAGGAAATTTACATTTAGAAAAACCAGCACATCACCAGAGAATTGAAATGCTAATACGAGAAGGTCATCACTCCTTTTTAATGTAGTATATGCAATTGATGTAATGCATGTCCATTTTTATTTATGATACCAATAGTTTTTAGTCAGGTTTGAGGTGATCATACAATTCACAGATAATATCAACATGCTTCATACAGTAATTATCATACAATAGAATTATCACTTATAATAGGATAATTTGGCAATCAAGCATACACCAAACATCATGCAATATACGCAATCCCTGGTGCATATCAATTAAGTATATTATTATAAGTGCAGCTATACTATAAGCACAAACAATGTGATAATGTCAAAGTTACTCACCTATTGTCTTCGCTAATTTGTTCTAATATGCTACTGGAAGTCCAAGAATTGATCTATCTTCCCTATGAAATAAGATAATAGGTATCTATCACTATATTGTTATTTTATATATCGATATTGATGGTATTCTTTCAGGTCCTTATTATCAATCCTAATATATTTCCAGTTATTTAGTTAGGATCTTTAATTTTATATAAATTATGTTCATATAGTAAAGTTTTAAAATTTATATTTATATAAGCGAAATCTTCTTAAACTTATAAAATACCTTGAGTTGTAATTGATAATTGTGTTATTCAAGCTTTTACTATTTATATGGTCTTTTTACTATATCTTCCTTAAGGTAATCGGTATTTGTTATCTATTATTTATTTTCATTTTTCTTTTCTTGATTTTAATTGATATTTATATTTTTTTAAAGGTGTTTTCTTTGTTCTAAATTTACTTAAGTTCCTCTCTCGTTAGTGTCCGTGTTGATAGTGGATTTTATTATTTTCTTTGTTTGCAACCTTATCTATCTTATGTTAATTGAAATTTCTATTTATATAGTTACATTTATTTTTCTAACATATTCATGGTTTCCTAAGGTTTGAATATATATCGAATATTTACCAAACTTAAATTTTATTTCATCAAGTAATTATAGAGTTTATGTTTAATAGTTTAATATTTTATTATAATCGTCATTATTGTTTTCATATTGTTCGTTAGTTTGACTACTTTTATGGTAACTAATCATTTATTTTCTTTCATCGTGTTTCTCTTGATCTCACTTCATTTTATTATCTATTATTTATGAGAATCACTTTTATTCCTATTTATAATTTTTTTGCATTTTACATTCTTGTATATTTATCTATATAATACATTTTATCATTAATTTAATCTTTTTGTTTAATATACAAAAGTATTTCTTACTTGTAATATTTACTAAAGTTTATCACTTAATCGATTATCTAAACATACTAAAATTTATATTTATTTATTGAATTAATACATTATATATTTCTTATTAATACATATATATACTTTTATTATATACATTTATGAAATTTGGACGAAAACAGATTTCGTGAGAAATTTGCATGTACGTCAGCTTCAACACAGTCGGTATTGAACTCCAATGTGTTGGCATACGTGTAAATTTTACATGTTTTGTTCCAGGGTAAGCCGATCTTAAAGGTTGCCTGCTTAAGCCTGTACAACACCGATGTAGACATTTTACGTTGTTGGCGTACGTTCATTTTGGTGCAAACGAAATTTTTATGTAGCCTTTATTCTATTGTTCACCATCGTGAACACTGCCGACCTATACTACATAAGTTGCTGGTGTTGAACGGTACACAGCCGGTGTACAGTACTATTCATCATCTTTTCAGTTCCTCTCTGTTTTGAAACTTATTTTTCTTATATTATATATGTATTTATGTTTGTAGTACTTCTAAGTGTTTTTTTATACTTTACATGTATTATATGTGGCATATCAATACATATAGCATCTTATAATCATCATACTCTATGATTTCCTAGCTTTTACATATTATAATATGTATAGGGAGTTTTAGGATGAGATATTACCTTGTTTGAGCTGGTGTGGTGTTGCCAAACCCTTTCTCAAGTTTGATACGAACCTAAGTTCATTAAACATTATTTAAGCTAGTATTTAAGACATAAATTAACTCAAAATGAATTTCTTACCTTAGCTTGATGGTTTCCTTAGCTTTGTTTTAATGGCTGTTTTTGTGTTGTTGTTCTGAGCATGTTTGTTGGTCCCAAAAATAATCAAGAAGGGGGGGGGGGGGGGGGGGGGGGGGTGGGTGTGAATTGATTATTTCAAAATTAAAGATTTTTGCCTTTTAAAAACAATCTCTTTGATTTTAAGAAACGAGAACGATATGAACGATTAAACTGCTATAAAATAAATTGCTGAAATATAAATAGAGAAGGGATAAGAAGATCAGGCAAAAGATTTATAGTAGTTCCGCCTTGTGCGTCAGTCCACTCTTCCAGCTCCACGCCGGGATCCCCATTATCTTATGGGTTGTGTTTCACTATATCAAATCAATTCCAATTACAAGCTTGTACAAATCTCTCTGCTCGATTCTCACAACTGTCCTCTAGCTACAATCGATCTACAGAGTCCAAACTTGTAAAAGAACTATCACTCAAGAAGGTAACAACACGTTCCTTCTATAAAAGCAAAGTAGAAAGATACAATAAAAGCTATATGCACAAATTCGGATTTTTTAAGATTGTAAGAGAGCAAAGTCGGTTGTATTTTTTTTTAAAAAATTCTTGCTCGCTGCACATATTAATATTTCTATCTCTAATGTTCCTTGTCTTTCACGTCCATAAAAACTGGCTTGAAAAGATGATATCACGCCCCGAAGGGTACCCTAAACGTGGCAGCCGCCACATATAATATCAGGCTTAAGGATGGCTACCTTAGTCATGCGAAAGCCTTAGTATTATAGTAAGGCGTTAAGCACGGATAATAGGAGACGCTTTTGAAGCATAGTTTAAGCAAGTAAAGATGAACATACAAGAATCCATAAATAAAAATATCATATCATTAATAAACAAAGGGCTTGTTACATAACTTCTTAGGGGCATACCCCCGCTAATCCCAAGGATCGTGATAAACTTTATAACATCCAAAATACTACATTAAAGATTTCAAAGAAATTCTAATCTAAGTCTTCGAGTAGATTTCCTCCAAAAGCTTCAATATATAAAACTTACACGGATACGGGGAGACCTCGAGCACAAAATTAGGTGTTCCTGAGAATACAAATATCTATAGGGGTGTAAGCTTATGGGCTTAGTGAGTAAATCCCAAAATTCATACTCAAGGAAAATTTTCAATCAAGTTTATTATTCAAACCTATGGATGCAACAATCACGTGAGCATACAAGGCATATGACTTTCCGGAATTATATGTTGAATGAATTACGCCCTTCATTCGGGGTTGGGTTTCAGGCTAATTACAGCCACAACTTTTAAAAACACTTTTATAGATTTTTACCAGCTCCTATACGCCATCAAAAAACATGTAGTTATTACAGGCTCCTACTAGCCACCAATTTTGTAGTTTTTACCGGCTCCTACTCGCCACTTACATGATAAATACCGGTTATCTACCACCACTATTATACACTTGTCCCACCCATTTGTATAGTAGTGAATGCAATGTGACTCAACATATGAAGTGCATGAATAATTTCTTTAATTAAAGTCTAGTAGTTACATTTAACTCTTTCAAGTGATCAACCAATTTTCAAACACTTCAGGATATTAATGCACATAAAACTTTATTATAAACAAATCGAGTTTCGATATACAGTGTTCTTTCAACATATTATCATACACTTCCTTTTGATTTTGCTTAAATTCTAGTGCAACTAATTTTACAGGCACAATCAAGAGTATGAAAAATAACGGGGAATAAACTCACTCGGCCATGATGACACCTTTCTTGAAATGGATGAGTCGTTCGGAATTTCCACTTAATCGTAGTAATCCTCGGGATACGAACAATCCTCCTCGTGATTATCTAATCAAGAAGAATACCCAAAATGAGTATTTCATGAAATTCTATTCCTGAAGATTCTAAACTTTCCTTAAAAATCGTGGTAAAATCGTATAAGGGGAAATTCCAACTTAAAATGGCCATAACTTGCTCATTTTAACTCGGAATTTCGCGTATAATATACCGTTTTCTACTACTTGGAAAGATCTATGCATTTCTAAACTTATTTTCATAAAAGCCGTTTGGGTTCCGAAAAGACAGCAACCAGATTTGCCACGAATTTGCAAACACTTGTTTTCCTTCTTGTAAACAAAGCTCATTTGAAAAGATAAATATTTCAATTATTTTGTAAACTTTTGAAAGGTATATATATATTTGTATTGACTCATAACAAATGTATGAAGTAAATGAAGTTGTCTCAACTTATGAAAAGTAAGATTTTAAAAGACTTTGAACTTGAGATTCTATTGAATATTTATTTTACTTTTGAAAGATCTTGAGTTATTGGTGATATTCTTTTTCTAAATTTAATCTCTCGTAATTTCTTTATCTTTCTAAAGGGTGGTTTTATTTTCTAAACTTGGATTCAAAAGTAGTAAAATGACATTTTTATTTCTTGTAATGATTCCAAAAGAATTTCTACTTCTTGATGAAAGATAAGTTTGTATAAAACCTTTTGTGTAAAAAATCATTCCATGCATTTTCATGGGTTTTTAAGAAATCCATCTCCCATATTTATTTTTTTAGAAAGAATCTTCAATTCAAGGAAACACTTTCTCATTTATTTTTGTCGAGACAAAAACATTATGTTCATGCATGAATATGAATCATAAGCTATAGAAATGTAAAGTAAAATAATAACTTGAAAGCTTAAGTAAATAATAAAGTAAATCAAGTATTGGGACCTTAGCTTCTTCAAGGTACCCCGGGACTAAGAAAAGACTAGTCCCGAAAAAAGGAAAAGAAAAGAATTGTTTTGACTTAATGAGGACAAGTCTAAGACTGAATAACTAGTCTTAAAATCAACTTGAATTAAATAAATTGCAATGAAGTAAATAAATTGCATGAAAGATAAATAAATTGTAAAACAACGAGCTTATATGCTGTAAATAATATATAAGTTATAGGTATATATTAGATAGTAAAGAACATAAAAGAACATAAATGAACATAGATGAATTATTTATTAACAAAAACAAAGCATGAATCTAATGTTGCTTTCTTAACCTTCATGGTTTTAGAAAACACACACTAAGCTCATACTAAGTAGATGAACATGAAGAATTCTTAATAAATTTCTTACCTAAAGGAAGCTAAACTAAGGAGACTTCTTAAAAGAACTCTTGAGAGAAATTGGAGAGAAATTTTTGTAGAGTAACTTTAGAGAAGAAGAGGTGTGAAAGAAGTGAAGGTATGAAGGGGTATTTATAGGAAAATGTGGGAGATAATTTGTGTTAATTAAATAAATAAAAACAAAATAAATGGATGCATGAATGGGGGGTGGCCGGCGCTATTCTTGAGCATGGGGAAGACCAAAATTTATTTTTTTTTGTTATTTTGTTAATTAAAAGTAAGAAATGAGAGATGTGAAATTGTATTGGAAATGAAAAAGTGTAAGAGATAGGTGTATGGTTTGTAAGAGTAGGTTGTAAGAAAAAGTAGAGATAGATGAATAGTGTAGAATAGTAGAAAATAGTGTAATGTAAAGGTAGACATGACAATTTAATACCGGTAGTAAGAAAATACGCGTATAAAAGCGATATCTGATATTTTTAGCTATCGAAAAATTATGAAATTGATATTTTTGGAAATCTTATATTTTTACGAGTCTAACGGTATATTCGGAATATTTTTTCCTATTCCGGGCTTCGGACACATTTTTCAAGAACTATGTCCGATCAGGTTCAAAGGACACTCGAATTTTGAAAACAGATATTTTTATAAAACCTATAACTATTACGAACTATTATAGCTAATTTTTCAACTTCGTTTTCTAGGGTTGAGAAAACGGTAATGCCGGACTAAGCGGTTACGGTAAACTAGGGTTTGGTTGACTTTGGAAATCCGGTTGTCTTTCGTTTTGGTTTTAAACTATAATTCGAATCCAAAAATTTCGGGGATTTACAAATGATATCATATCCCATGTATCTCCGCAAGAATCTGTTTCATCTTATCTGATTTAAAAAAGATCTAGCCGCTTCTTCCTCGGTAATCAAATCATATGATAAGTGTTGTTGAGATTTTGTTTGTTGAAATTTGTTGAAAATATCTTGTTGAAATAAACTGGAAGTCCGTGATCTCTCTTTGATTTGAACAAGATATAGCATATCTTCTTCTTGATTATTCTTTTGTTTATGCGTGATCTTCTCTTGTCAACTTTCTTTGAATAAGCTCCAAGATATTTGCTGAATTTTTCCCATAAAATCTGGATTATGTTATTTATCCAATAAGGATAATAACAAAATAATATGTATCATATCTTATCCAATAAATCATATCAACCTTATCTTTCAAGATATTTGTATAACAACCATATCTTAAAAAAACTTTTGTCTTTTCTCATCCAATCCTTAATACCCGATCCTTAATTTCCGAAGGCTCCAAAAATAACTTTGATATGTAAATAACTTTCAATAAAGCTTTTACATATAACTTTGTTAAAAAAATCCCATGATATCAAATCCAACTTAAGTGAAACACATCAAGTATATTACCCAAATATACTTGACAAGCGGAGTTGGGTCTTGAAAAAAATATCATGATTTTAAACAATATAGGCAAATCTGGAAAATTTCGTATTAAACCTGAAGATTCTGAAACAACTTCTAATAGACTTATTTTTCATCGCTGAAGGTTCTGAAACATTTTCTGACTAACGTATTTCTCACTTCCGAAAACTTATTTTTCATTTCCTAAGGTTCTGAAGAAACTTCTGACTAACATCATCAAAGCTTAAGCATAACTTCTGATTTTCCTTCTGACTTTAATAAAACTTGATCATGCTTTGTTTTCGTTTAAGATGAAGATTCTGAACTTGCTTCTGTCTATATAACTATCATCAAAATGAAGATTCTGAACTAACTTCTGTATGGAAGACCAAATAATATTCCAAATAATATTAAACATATTCAAAACTAATAAAATATATATAGATGAAACCTTAAACAAATATTATCAATTAAATTTCATCTCTTTTGTTATCATCAAAATTATATTAGAATAATTCCAACAATGTTTTGTGTGGGTTTTTGGTTGCTATTTTGAGTTGTTTTGTGTGCTGTTGTTGGCTACCAAAGGGTGTTTAATTGCTTTATTATTTTGTTCATTATGGAGTCTTATATATATAGAAGAAAGGGAGGTAGCAGCTTCAATTTTCAGCCAAGAGAAGAGCAATTTGTTTCCACCGATTTTCACTTGCATGCATGTTTCAAAATGCATTAAATGAGGTGCTTTGGTAGGTAATTTTCATTGGTCTTTTCCTTTAGTCAAATGACCTTGTGAGTTGCAAATTTAGGCAAGTTGTTTTATCATTTTCGGCTGGTGATTTGGGCAAATTTTCTACCATATATGCCCTCTCCATTTGCATCGAATTTGAATCATAATTATTATAATATTATTTATTTAATTAATTAACTTAGTTTTATGATACTTTATCAAGCTAAACAGGTTTATATGTACAAGTTATTTAGGAGTTATAGCTCCAAAAAATTACTTAAATTTTCTACAAATTTTCTAGGTTGCCTTTAAGTTCAGTTTTGAGTTTAAAGTTTACACGATTAAGATTTTCTGGGTTTGGTAAGCTAGGTTAGGACTTTAGTTCCTATAGGTTTAGAACTTCCTCACTAGAATAGTGGTGTGATCCAAAAATTTTTCTAAAGTCTAAATGATTAGTTATGGATCTATTTTCATTTTTCTCGCGTATTTATAATATTAGCGGTTCATCTTTTAGTTATCATTTTATAATCAATATGTTCTATAAAGATGTTTTCTTTAATCGACTTTGAATTTTAGGGTTACTTTTATTTATATCTTGAGTTATTTACTAAAGATACAAAATCTTGTCTTTGATATCTATTAAGATTAAAGAATCTTCTATTCGAGTTTTTAATTTATAAATGAGTTTATTATTACTCATAGGTTATTCTAAAGTTTCTATGTGGTCATATTTTCAATATCTATTTATATTTATTTACTCTATTTATTTTACTAGTTATAAAGATTCTTAGGTTACAATGGTTAAATTAGGATTTTATTCTCTATAAACTCAAAATTTTATAACTAAATTATTGGTATAATTTAATTATTTAATTAGGGTTTAGATTCTTTAGTGTTGATTAGTTTTTTTTTTTTTAATTTTTTTGAATATTTTATAATTATATTGATTTATCTATAAACTATCTTTTTATAACCAATAGGTTCTAAAAATTAATTGTCTTTTATTATAATTGAAGTTTAAGGTCAAATATGATTATTTGTTGATTTATTGATTCTTTTTCATAGAGTATTATCTTTTAATGAATAGGACTTATTTATTCTAATTATTAATAATAGTAAATTTTTCTAGTGCTGTTTTATAGTTAAAGATAATTTGAAAATCATTGTATCATTATTAGAGTCTTATTTTTCTAAATATTGAACTTAAGGAAATTGATTTTAAATTTTATAGTAACAATCTGCTTATCATCTATCATTATTTATTCATACTTTAATAATTTTAATTCACGAAAAATTGGGAGTGATTTCTATGACTTTTTATTATAGTTTTTTATGATTCTATATTATATTTTAATTATTTTAATCAGGTTAGGTAAAATTCGAGGGATTACGGTCTCCATTCTTCTAACTCCTTTAGTTGAAGCTTTCTTTTCTTACTGATTGCCTCCAAGTTAAGATTGGCAGTCTTGATAGCCCAATAAGCCCTATGGTCAATCTTAACTGGCAAGTGGCATGCCTTGCCATACACTAACATGTAAAAGGTTATACTTAAAGGCGTTTTGAAGGTAGCCTTGTATGCCTAAAGGGCATCATCTAACCTATTTGCCCAATCCTTCCTATTTTGAGCAATCGTTTTCTCTAAAATTCTCTTTAACTTTCTATTGGAAACTTCAACTTGCCTACTTGTTTGAGGATGATATGGAGTGGCTAGCCTATGGTGCACTCCATATCTCCTAAGTGCTTTTCCTATTTGGCTATTGCAGAAGGGTGTTCCTCTGTCACTAATTAATGCCTTTGGTGCCCCAAATCTTCAAAATAATTTATTTAAAAACTTGAGCACCACTTGGGCATCAGTAGTGGGTAAAGCTTAGGCTTTAACCCACTTAGAAACATAATCAATAGCGAGTAGAACATACCTCTTTCTAAAAGAACTCGGAAATGGCCCCATGAAGACTATTCCCCATGCGTTGAAGACTTCGCACTCCAATATGTACTTCTGAGGCATCTCATCTCTTTTTGATATGCTCTTGGTTCTCTTTGATACCTGTCACAAGTTAAGACAAATGAGTTTGCATCCTTAAAAATGGTAGGCTAGTAAAAACCTGCTTCCAGGACTTTGTGTGCCATTCTATTCACTCTATAATGGCCTCCAATGGGGCTACTATAGCAATGGAACAAGATCTTCTGCCTTTCTTCATGAGAGACACAACGCCTAATGATTTGATCAGTACACATCCTAAATAAATATGGGTCTTCCCAAAAGTAGTATTTCAACTCTGAGAAGAACTTTTTCTTCTTATATGAATCGAAGTTTGATAAAATCATTTTATATTCACTTTTTATCATATGATTCATGCCTAATCATTATTGATTTTATAAGAAATCATGACGAAATGGTACTTAAGTAAGCTTAATTTGATATTTCAAGTCTTCAAAGACTTATATGACAAATACAAGTAAATGAGAGGAGATTTATGCAAATTTGGAGACATGGACAAAGTAAGCTGGCAAAAACAAAGTGTAAGCCACCAACCTATAATGTATATCGACCATTTCAAATGCAACATAGCCAGCTTTCAATAAAAAGCAGATAGCCTTCGACAAACAATCTATATGCTGACAAATACTGAAGCAAAGCTAACAGCTTTTAGGCGGTGTAAAACATTCTATATATATTTTCGCTTGAACAAAGGCCGACTATTGGAGATTCAAGGCCGCTGGCCTTGAGCCAACGTGCATTCATCATTTCTCTCTAAAATAATTTTTTACAATGAAGATCAGCCAATTTTCAGTCGAGGCTGCCGACCTTCATGCAGGCCTATGTCTCCTATGACTTTTCATTTATATATATATTGTCTTGTTGGATCTTGAAATTAAAAGAGTGGAACCCTAGGCATGAAATTGAAAGCTAAATTCTTTGTTCCTAGATCTAAGAAAGGTTTTCTTTTTTATTTGATTAAGGATTCCATACTAGGATCAACTTAGAAACATCATTTGAATTTGGAGTCAAGAATGGGATTTTCTTAACAAGGTGATTTCGTTCTTTTCTTATATTAATATTGTGGATTTGTTGAAGACTTGTTCTTTTGTACTTAAAATGGTCTTGAGTTGTTGATCTAAATCATCTGATTTATTTTTATCTGCTGTTGATTGATTCCTTGCTTGTGTTTATGTTGTTGATGCTATTTCACCGATCATATGTTTTGAATTGATTTTGGAATGCATGATAGATTAAGAGTATAACTGGAAAATTCTTTTCTAATCGATTCTGTGATTAGGTAATCAGGATTATAAATCTCATAGACATATGGATTTGATTTTAATTAAGGTTTAATAATTTTTATAGATTAGTCAATTGATCACTTTTCTAAGAATAAGGAATATTGATTGGTTAATTTTTGATAATCAATTTCGTTGGAAAAATGAATTTTTATTTGGTGCTTGATTGATTAAAAAAGCTAAACCATTAGCAATATAGATTTGCAAGATATTATGGTCATAGCATACATTCAATTGATTCTTAGATCTATTGGCTGTAAATTAAAATCAATTACAAGTATTGGAAATCCCATATTTTTGTAGATTAGTTTTATTTAAAAAATAAAAAAAAATTTCTTTTTGATTTTCCTAGCTATGATAAGGACTAATACAATTGAGAGCTAGTCCTCACTCCCTATGAACATGACTTAATACTTACAGAAATTTTATTACTGCACACGTACCCGGTACATTAGCCGGTAAATATCTATGCATTTAAAGGAATTTAAAAAGAGATTAAAAGGAGTTTTAAAAAGCACATATAGAAAGAAGCGTGATCAAAGTTTTGGGGGAGGACCTTCCCTACTAAGTAGTTTGCTATGTCAGCAAACCATGGAACTCCTTGATCCTCCGCTGTGTGGATTGCATGAAGGCTCTCTTCTAAAAATTTATCATTGATTTCTTCCTCCTTTAACTCCTCCAAATGAGGGTTATCTAATCTAAAAAAATGGTCTACTGCTAAATTGTCAACAACCTTCTTGTCCTGGATCTCCAAATCAAATTCTTGGAGTAGCAAAACCTATCTTATCAACCTTGGTTTAGCGCCAAACTTAGAAAAGAGGTATTTCAAGGCCAAGTGGTCAATGTAAACTACCACCTTTGACAAGATAAGGTATGGTCTAAACTTGTCAAATGCAAATACAATTGCTAATGACTCTTTTTCTTAGTGTTATAGTTCTCTTGTCTGGCTATTAAGAGTTTTACTTGCATAGTAGATGGGCTATAAGTGTTTCTCCATCCTTTGTCCAGTACGACCCCAACAGCGAGTCACTTGCATCACCCATGAACTTAAATGGTAGATTCTAGTTAGGAGCTACCATTATAAGGGTGCGTGCCAACTTTTCTTCAAAATGTTGAAAGCCTTTAAATACTTGTTGTCAGAATGGAAGGTGATATCCTTCTCTAACAACTTAGTCAATTACCTTGCGATCTTGAAGAAGTCTTTAATGAACCTCCGGTAAAAACCGACATGTCAAAGGAAGCTTTTGATCGCCTTGACAAATGTTAGTGGAGGCAACTTGGAAATCACTTCCACCTTGGCCATGCCCACTTCTATCCCTTTCCTAAGCATCTTATGACCCAGTACTATGCCTTGCTATAGCATAAAAGGGCACTTCTCCTAGTTTAACACCAAGATGGTATCTTCACATCTTCTTAACACCTTCTCCAGATTACACAAACACTTCTTAAATGAACTCCCAAATAATGAAAAGTCGTCCATGAAAGCTTCCATTACACCCTCCACCAGAACCCTAATTATAGCTAGCATGCACCTTTGGGATGTTGTAGTGAATTACATATCCCAAATGGCATTCTACGATACATGAAGGTATCGTAGTGGCAAGTGAAGTTGTCTTTTCTTGGTCTTCTGGTGCTATTGGACTCTAAAAGTACCCAAACATCCCGTCTAAGAAGTAATAGTACTCATGACCAGCAAGTCACTTTAACATCTGATTGATATACAATAGTGGAAAGTAGTCTTTCGAGTAGCATCATTGAGCCTCCTGTAATCGATGCACACCTTCTATCCTATTACAATGCGCATCGGGATAAACTCATTGCTCTCATTTGGAAAAACTGTCATGCCCCCTTCTTTGGGACCACTTGGACTAGACTTACCCATGGGCTATCCGAAATTAGGTATATGAATCCTACGTCCAATAATTTGACCACCTCTTTCTTAACTACCTCTTTCATGTTGGGCTTTAGCTTCCTTTGTGGTTGTACCATTGAACTAAATCTACCCCCCAATCAAAAATTATGGGTGCAAAAGGAAGGACTAATTCCATTGATGTAAATCCCTAAATTTTAGAGTAATTTCGAGTTAAAACCCTAAACCAAAAAGTCAACCGGAAACCCTAAGTCAATAAATTCTCAGGAAACCCTATCAGTTTAGATCTTGCAACCTGTGTTCGTAAGCTAAGAAGTCGAAATATGAGGGAAGAGTGTAGTTTGGTTTGTAATAATATTAGAATGCTTAAAAAAATTAGATTAGTGAATTTTCGATCTATTTCGAATCCGATCGGATACAGACTTTAAAAAGCATGTCTCGGGGCTCGAGATATTAAAAATATGATATTAGTATCGTTAGATTCGTAATTTCATAAGATTTCCAAATATATCAGTTATATAATTTATCGGGTTATAAAAGTTACAGTTATAATCTTTTTATCGTATTTTCTTTACTACCGGTGCTTTAATTATCTAATCTACTTTTTGATTTCTTTCACACTATTCACAAGTACAACCACCCATACTTTATCTCTTATATCCTATTTCCTATAATTTGCTTTTCCAATACAATTTTATTACTTAAATTACTTATTTAATTTTGAAACTTACATAACATAACACACATATCTCTCTCTCCCTCCCATACTCTCCAAAACCGGTGCCCCATGTACCTTCCCTCTCTCTCCAATTTTTTTTTTATTTTTCTTTTATTCAATTAAAGCAAACCCTAATCTCATTTTCTATAAATACCCCTTTATGTCTTCACCATTTCACTTTCTTTCTTTCTTCATTTTCACTTTTGGAAAAAATTACAAAACTCTCTCCTCCTCTCCCTCTCATTGCCATGACACACACTACACACACACACATACTCTCACAAGTTTCTTTTTCCTTTAAGTTTATCTAGCTCCACGCATCTAATAGGTAATAGATCTACACCCCATCATCTTAAAAACATGCAATGGTAAGATCATTCATGTGTGATTCCACTAAAAAAATCCCCATGAGCTTTAAGCTAGGGATGTGGACACACTTGAACATAAGATCCTTACCATCACAATGTTGTAGATCTTGTTATTTATATTATTTTGTTATTATTTTTCTTTATTATTAAGTTATGTTGTTATTATTAATGTTTTGTGCATGTCTTCATCATTCAGCCATATCTACATAATGATCATAGTGCATATAGACTAATATAATAAACTAGATCTAGTTGTTTTGAGTTCATAAATGTCTTAGGTTTTCGTTTTATGTACATAAAAGACTTGTAATAGCATAATAATAGTAGAAAAATGTTAGAAAGCTTAAGATCTATTTTGGTTTCAACAAAAATGGATTTTTGAAATTCGGATAAAAAAGGAACCCTATTTAGAAAAGCTATTTTTCAACTTCAAAATGAGTATTTTGCATTAAAAATTAAAGGCTTAGGGAATAGGTATCATAAATGAGTGGTTTTGATGAATAAAGCTTAGATCTATTAAGGGATATTTTCAAAGCAAGAAGTGTTTATAAAAGTTATGTTAAAATTTATGTTTTAATCCCAATAACCAACTTGAAATTCGTAATAAGGAAAGCTTGGGATGTAAACACCTATTTTTCAACCCCAAAACAAGATTTTTGTTAAAGAAATGGAAGCCTTAAGGAGTAGGTTTGATTAGGAGTTAGTTTTGGAAAGGTTAAATGAGTTTTATAAAAGAAACAACCCCAAATATATATTTCAAAATTCGGATTTGAAAATGATCTCTCTTTAAACACTTGTTTCCAAATGCCAAAATGAGGATTTTAATAGAAAAATAGAAGTCCTAGGTAGTACATGTAATAAAGACCTAATTTTGACAAGGATAAATGAAATTTATCAAAGTATAATCCTAAAACAACAAAAGGTTCCAAAGTATAGATAAATCAATATTTTCATTTTCTAAAAATCTTGTAAAATTCGTAATTAGGTAGACCACCTATTTAAACATCTATTTTCCAACTTCAGAATGAAGAATTTTATTAAAATAATGAAGGTGTTTGGTATATAGGCCATTAAGGTTGAGTTTTGATAAAAGCAAGTGTAATTTTGCAAGAGATAGAACTAGTTTCTTAAGTCTAGAGATTTCAAAAGTTTTGCAAAGTAAAAGTTTTCTAAAAAGAATTCTTGGTATCATCTCATTAAGGATATACATATAGATAGATCATCTCATGACATTCATGACAATAGCATATAGGTATTGCATGTACTCGTAATGCACTTGGTGGAAACAAAGCTAGGAAAATAGTGTATTACACATACCATAGAGCATTATCTAAGTACATGAGGAAATAGATTGACCCACATCCATAATCATGCATGATATTGAGTTATATATGTATATAAAAGAGTCTTTCAAGATATAATGATAGCTAAGTATCTATCAAAACTTTGGGATAATGCTTGTATTGAAATTAGGAATTGATTTGTGGGATGGGAATTTCGTGTAGCATTTGTAACCTCTGTGGACCAAATGACCTTGTTTGATGGAAATAACTTTAGAAATAGATATCTCTCATCGAATAGGTAGAAATCGGTATGTAATATGCTAAATTTCGAGTTAAAATGAGCAAGTTATGGCCGTTTTAAGTTAGAATTTCCTCTTAGACGAACTTTGACGAACTTGTTAGAATAGAATTTATAAGTTCACTCAAACTTCAGATAAATACTCATTGGAGTTATTTCTTTTGATTAGGAGACTTGGGAAACGAACTAGACCTCTCGAAGACTATTACGATTAAGTGGATTTTCGCGCCATGGCAAAAAGTGAGTTCACTATCTTGAAATTGTATGCTTATGATTGTGCTTGTAATGACAATGGCATTAGAATTAGGGCAAGATAAAATTGGAATGTGTGTGTGAATTCTATTTGGGTAAATCGATGATAAGAATATCGAAATGAGATTACTATAAATATTTGTATGATTTAGTATAGAATTAAAGTGTCTGCAATATCTATGATCACCCATAAATTGTTAATTAATATGCCATGACCTTATAATTAAATTGACCATACATACCATATATTGAGTCACATTACATTTGTTATTATACCTTTATGAAAAGAAGGCATAATAGTTGGGCAACGAGGGGCCTGTAAACTTTAATGTTGGCGTAATAGCTGGAATTGAAATAGTAGTGCTGTAAGCACTTGTATCAATTACAAAATTTTTGTGGGTGGGCACCTAAATCAACCATAATGTAAATGAGAAAAATTGAAATCTATGATCGTATGGGCCTGAAACACCTAACCCCGAATGGAGGGCGTAAATCCATTCAACGTAGGACTCCCGGAAAGTCTTATGTATTGTATGCTCACGTGCTTATGCATTTAATATAGTTGTTAATATAACTTGCTTGATATATTGCTTGTTGAAGTATTTAATTTTAGAGGTAAAACTCATTAAGCCCATACGCTTATACCCCTATAGTTTCCTGTTGCTGTATGATTATTTGTGGCTATCCCCGAGAGGCCACTTTCCACAGTATATCTTTTGGAAGTTAAGGAGCTTTTTGAAGAAATCGGGACCTAAATGGTAGGCATAGACTTCTAGTTAAATCTCCTTAATCTTATATATGATATGTTGTTGTAAGAGAATTTTGCAAACCTTAGGACTCTTAAAATTTTAACGGGGGTATGCCTCTTAGATCTTTGTAATGGATTAATCTTGATTATAACTGTTATGATTTATATTCTTATCGCTATATATGTCTCTTAAGTTATTTCGATTCAAAGTATGATTCCTATATGTTGAACGTGAGCCTTACACCCGGTGTCTAAACTCATGGAGTGACTAAGGTTATCATACTTGAGTTTAAATATAGAGTATGGTGGACTGTCGTGTTTAGGATACCCTTTGGGGCGTCACACTTGATGTCATATATCTTTCATGCAATTGCCATCTTATGTTCCTTTGGCACATACAAGAGTTCCTCTTTCTGGCTTGAGTCTGCAAACCCTAGTTTTCCTAGTAACCGAGTAAACTTCGGAAATAGGAAACCAAAACCCTAAACCGGATTATTTTAAGCTTGAAAGGGAAACATAGGAACCCTGGATCCGGATTTTCTTCGATTTCAACTAAAAGAATTTTTGTGAAATAAATTAATGTGGAATATTGTTTTAAAGTATATTTCAACCATAAAAGGTTTTGATTTCGAAAAAAATTCTATTATGGGCCTTCCCGAGCTCCATTGCGGAAAAGCGAGCCTGAAACTAGAAATTCAAAAAAATATTCCGGAATATTCTTTAGAACCGAAATTTTATAAGGATTTCAAAAATATACGTTTTATAATTTTTCGGGTTATAAAATTTCAGTTATAGTTTTTTTCTGTATTTTCTTTACTACCGGTAAAGTACATGTGTTGTCTACTATTTATTACTATTCACAAGTATAACCTACTACACACACAACCCATACTAGTCTTACATCCTTACAAACACTCAATTATATTTTCTTTTCCAAGAAATTTTTGTCTCTTAACAAATTATTACATTTAATACTTTTATTACATAAATTACATGTTAAAACAAATTCAAATCTCTCTCTCTCTTCCTCCTTGTGGCCTGCGCAACCCCCATCCAATTTGCCTCCATTTTTTTTTTATTTTTTCTTCTTTTTATAATGCAAACAAACCCTAATTTCACTTAATATAAATAGTCTTTTACTTTTCTCTCTCTTTCACTTTATTTCATTTGTTTCAAAAGCTCTCAAAACCCTCTCTTTTCTTCCTCTTGCCGTGACTCTCTTCCCCACACACACACACACTCACACAAGTTCATTTCTTCTTCATTTCTCATCTATTTCAAGCTTTAGGTGATGAATCTCAAGCCTTTCTACATTTAATCTTGTAATGACAAGATTATTCATGAGTATTTTCACTTTAAGTCCCCATGAGCACTTGCTAGGGATAGGAAAATACTAATACATGAATATCAAGCCATCACAAGATGGATCTTGTGTTTGATTAAGTTTTTGTTGAAATATTTTCATGTTCATGCAAGTAAAAGTAAAGTAGAGATCTTGCATAAAAATCCATGTTCATGCTTTTAAACTTCATTTCATGCATTATAAGTAGTAGATCTAGCATTTAGATACTCATACCATACTTGACATTCATGATCACATGGATATTTTGTGCTTTCATGCATTAATGCTCATTAAGTCTTTGTTTTGTGTATATATGTCATGCCCCAAGGGGTACCCTAAATGTGGCAGTCCGCCGCATATAATATTAAAGCTAATGAATGACGACCTTAGTCACGCAGGAGCTTCGATATCACATGCAAGGCGTGCTTCCAAGATAGTAGGAGACTCAGAGGGGTATTACGTTTAAATAGATAGCAAAAGCAAGCATGAACTTAAATAGATAAACATAAGATCTTCATTTAATAACAAGTTCATACATCATCTTAGGGGCATTCCCCCACCTTAAAGTCTTTGTTCAACTATACTAATAACAAAATAAACATAACTACCACATAAGTCTACTATAGAGATTTTTCCTAGAAGTCTATGTTCCAAAACTAAAAATACATAAACTTCTTCCAAAAACTCCTAGTAGCATAAGCTCGTACCTGGCACACGGGGCTCCTCGGGGCCAACCATAGATAATCATACTGTAATAGAAAACTATAAGGGTATAAGAAAATCTAGCTTAGTGAGATAATTCCTAACTATATAACATTTCCATATGACAACCAAGTTATTTAATTCAGGCATATGTAATGCACCAATCACATGAACAACCAAATACATAAGATTAACCGGAAATCAAGTGCAGCATGGATTTGACGCCCTCCATGACAAGGGTTGGGTGGTTACAAGCCCGTACGACCATCAATATTTGCAGATTTGCCGGCTCCTGCTTGCCCTGTAGACTTCCTGGCTCCTACTGGCCCATGTAGACTTACCGGCTCCTACCAACCACCACTACCACTTCCTCGTTTCCCCACACGAAGAATAGTAGTGAAATAAATGTGACTCACAAGTATGATATGCATGAATAAATTTCAATTAAACGTTTAACCATATAAGTTGAATTCATGTTAAAGGTGATCAACCATAATTTCATCATATCAATACAAGAGTCACACTTTTATTTAACATATCGTCTTTCGATATACTTAATTTTCATTCAACAATTATTTCATAACAATTGTTCATTTATCTTTTCCTAAATTTCTAATAGCCACTAATTACAAGCACAAATCAAGGAAATGTAACTTAGGAAAAGAATTAACTCACTCCATAATCGGTAGGTCTAATCGAAATAGTCCTCTGGATAAATGATCTCGGGTCCCTCGTCACCCAAACAAGATGAAATACCCAAAATGAATCTTTCATAAAACTTCATTTCTTGAAGATCTTAAACTTCTCTTAAAATCGCGGTAAAATCGTATAAGAGGAAATTCCAACTTAAAATGGCCATAACTTGCTCATTTTAACTCGGAATTTCGCGTATAATATATCGTTTTCTACCTACTCGAAAAGATCTATGCATTTCTAAGCTTATTTTCATCAAACTATGTCGTTTGGGTTCCGAAAAAGCAGCGACCAGATTTGCCACGAATTTGAAAAAAAAAAAATTGTTTTCCTTCTTGTAAATAAAGCTCATTTGAAGAGATGAATATTTCAAGTATTTTGTAAACTTTTTGAAAGGTATATACATATACGTAATGACTCATAACCAATGTATGAAGTAAATGAAGTTGTCTCAACTTATAAAAAGTAAGGTTTTAAAAGACTTTGAACTTGAGATTTTATTGGAATATTCATTTTACTTTTGAAAGGATTCTTGGTTATTTGAGATGAATATTTCTTTTTCTAAAATTAATTTCTTGCAACTACTTTAATTTCCTAAGGAGTGGTTTTATTTTCTAAACTTAGATTCCAACAATTTTAAAAGTAGTAAAATGATAATTTTTGTTTCTTGTAATGATTTTTAAAAGAGTTTCTAATACTTTGATGAAAATAAGTTTTTATAAAACCTTTTGTTTATTTAAGAAAAATCATTTCCAAATATGTTCATGAGTTTTTAAGAAATCTATTTCCTACTTTTATTTAACAAGAACCTTTAGTTTATGAAAACACTTCCTCATTTATTTTTATTGAGACAAAAATATTATGTTCATGCATGAATATGAATCATAAACTATAGAAATATAAAGAAACATAATAACTTGAAAGATTAAGCAAATAAGAAAGTAAATCAAGTATTGGGACCTTAGCTTAATTAAGGTACCCCAAGACTAAGAAAAGACTAGTCCCGAAAAGAAAAGAAAAGGAATTGTTTTGACTTGATGAGGACAAGTCTAAGACTAGAAAGACTAGTCTTAAGAACAATTTGAAATTAAATAAATTGCAATGAAGTAAGTAAAGTGTAAGAAAAGTAAATAAATTGCAAGATAATGAGCTTATATGCTCTTAAATAATATATATAGCTATATAGATATATTAGATAGTAATAACATAAAGGAAACATAAAGGAACATAAAGGAATTTGTGATTATGAACAAAAACAAAGTATGAACCTATTGTTGCTTTCTTAACCTTCATGGTTTTAGAAAACACACACTAAGCTCATACTAAGTAGATGAACATAAAGAAAGCTTGGAGAAATTTTTACCTAAAAGAAGCTAATCTAGGAAGAACTTCTTGAGAGAATTCTTGAGAGATTTTGGTATAATAACTTTAGTGTAGAAGTGGTATGTGAAAGAAGTGAAGGTATGAGGGGTATTTATAGGAAAATATGGGAGAAATTTGTGTTAATTAAATAATGGAAAAAAAAAAAATAAATTGAGGGAAATTGGAGGGGGCCGGCGCAAATTTCATGCATGGGGGGGAAGAGAAATTTTAATTTTGTTATTTTGTTAATTAAAAGTAAGAAATGAAAGATGTGAAATTGTATTGGAAATGAAAATGTGTAAGAAATAGGTGTATGGTTTTTAAGAGTAGGTTGTAAGAAAAAGTAGAGATAGGTGAATAGTGTAGAATAGTAAAAAATAGTGTAATGTAAAAGTAGACATGACAATTTAATGTCGGTAGTGAGAAAATACGCGTATAAAAGCGATATCTGATATTTTTAGCTACCGAAAAATTACGAAATTGATATTTTTGAAAATCTTATATTTTTACGAGTCTAACGGTACATTCGGAATATTTTTCCTATTCCGAGCTTCTGGACGTTTTTCAAGAACTATGTCCGATCGGGTTCAAGGGACACTCGAATTCCTCCAATATGATATTTTTATATAACCTATCGCTATTATGAGCTATTTTAGCTAATTATTCCAACTTCGTTTTCTAGGGCTAAAGAAAATGGCAATGCCGGACTTAAGCGATTACGGTAAACTTGGGTTTTGTTGACTTTGGAAATCCGGTTGACTTCCGATTAGGGTTTAAGCTTTAATTCGGATTAAAAAAATTTGGGGATTTACAACCTACCCCCCTTAAAGAAAGTTTTGTCCTCAAAACTTTGAATTCATACCTGATTCCTTGAGCAGACTCAGGTATTTCTGGCGTATGTCGCTTTCTGCCTCCTAGGTTGCTTCCTCGTGTGAGTGGTTTCTCTATAGAACCTTCACATACTTGATCTCTTTGTTCCAAAGTTTATGCACCTTGCGATCCAAGATTTGAACTGGGTGCTCCTCATATGTGAGATTCTCTTTTAACCGAACAGGTTCTAGCTCTGTAATCCTGGTAGGGCCTAGCACATGTTTTTGTAAGACTGATATGTGAAACACGTTATGGATTCCAGATAGGTTGGGAGGGAGTGCTAGATGATAAGCAAGATTTCCCACTTTTTCCAACACTTCAATGTAGCGTGGGCTCAACTTTTCTTGTGTTCATACTCGGTGAATACTCTTGATGGGGTTCACCTTCAAGTATACGTGGTCTCCAACTTCAAATTCAAGCACACGTCTCTTTATATCCGCCCAGCTCTTTTGCCTATCTTGGGCTGCCTTCATCTTTCTTTGGATGATCCGTACTTTGTCAGCCGTATCTTGCACCAAGTCAGGACCAATGCTTAATTTCTCTACATCGTCCCAGAATAGCGGGGATCGACATCGTCTTCCATATAACGCTTCATAAGGTGGCATTTGGATCGTAGAGTGGTAGCTGTTGTTGTAGGCAAACTCTACCAAAGGTAAAAGTGCGTCCCCACTATCTTTAAACTCTATCACGCAGGCTCTTAACATATCTTCCAAGGTTTGTATCGTTCTTTCCGATTGACCGTCCATTTGAGGGTGATAAGCAGTACTGAAATGTAGCTTAGTTCCCATACATTTCTGTAAACTTGTCCAAAATTTGGATACAAACCTTGGGTCTCGGTCGGATACTATTCCAGCAGGTGCTCCGTGTAAGCGTACTATTTCTCTTATGTACATTCTTGCCAACTTGTCCATAGAGTACGTCATGTTCATTGGAAGGAAATGTGCCGTCTTCGTCAATTGATCTACTATAACCCAAATTGCATCATATCCAGCCATCGTCCTTGGTAATCCACACACAAAATCCATCGTGATTTGGTCCCATTTCCACTCGGGTATTGGCAAGGGTTTTAGAAGTCCACCATGCCTTTGGTGTTCTACCTTTACTTGTTGGCATATGGGACTTTTCAACACATAGTCCTCTACGTCTCTCTTCATGCCGTTCGACCAATAGTGGCTCTTTAGATCTTGATACATTTTCGTTCCTCCTGGATGCATGGTGTATCCGGAGTGATGTGCTTCTTCCATGATTTCCTTTCTTATGTCCTCGTCATCCGGGACACATACCCTGCCTTTCATCCTTACCACTCCATCCTCATCTACGGTGAAATCAGTGTATCTTCCTTCCTGCACCTCTTTCTTAATCTTCATAATCGCCTCATCATATCGCTAGGCCTCTTTGATTCTTTCTACTAAGGTGGGTTCCATGACAAGGTTGGCAATCTCCACTTTCGCACTTTGCCCTATGAATTCAATGCTCATTCTTTAAAATTCCTTTATCAACTCGTTCTTATCAGTGAGCAAAGAGGCTACTTCCCCATAATTCTTTCTGCTTAAGGCATCTGTAACTGCGTTTACTCTCCCTGGACAGTAGTTTATTCCAAGGTCATAATCCCTGATGAGCTCTAACCATCTCTGTTGTCGCATATTCAACTCCTTTTGTGTGAATAGGTACTTGAGGCTCTTATGGTCTGTGTAGATTTCGCACCTTTGTCCATATAGGTAGTGTCTCCATAACTTAAGTGCGAAGACAACAGCAGCTAACTCTAGATCGTGGGTAGGATAATTCTGCTCATGAGGTCTGAGCTGTCGTGATGCATAAGCGATCACTTTTCCATCTTGCATCAATACGCATCCAAGACCATTCCTAGAAGCATCGTTGTGCATTGTATAAGACTTCTCGGGGTTCGGTAGAATTAGAATCAGGGCAGAGACAAGTCTTTTCTTTAGTTCCTGGAAACTTTGCTCCCTCTTGTCTGTCCAGATGAACTTCTCCCCTTTTGGGTTAACTGTGAGGGGTTTGGCGATGGTTGAAAAATTCTTACAAACTTCCTATAATATCCAGCCAAACCGAGAAAACTTCTCACCTCAGTCACAGTTTTAGGTTGTTTCCACTCCATCACTGCCTTGATCTTCTCAGGGTCTACCGATATTCCTTCTCCAGATATCACATGTCCTAGGAAAGATATCCGATCCAACCAAAAGTCACACTTAGATAGCTTGGCGTACAACTTATGCTCACGCAAGGTCTGTAATGCCATCCTTAAGTGTTCCTCATGTTGCTCTCGCGTCTTTGAGTAGATCAGAATATCGTCGATGAAGACTATCACGCACTTATCCAACAGGGGCTTATATACTCGATTCATGAGATCCATGAAAGCTGCTGGTGCATTGGTTAATCCAAAAGGCATCACTAGAAACTCGTAATGTCCATAGCGAGTTCTGAAAGCTGTCTTCGGTACATCCTCAGGTTTAATCCTCAACTGGTGGTATCCTGATCGTAGATCAATCCTTGAGAAGACGCTAGCTCCTTGAAGTTGATCGAAAAGGTCATCTATCCTTGGGAGTGGATACTTGTTCTTGATGGTGACTGTTTAGCTCTCGATAGTCGATGCATAAACGCATGGAACCATCCTTCTTCTTTACGAACAACACTGGTGCTCCCCAAGGTGATACACTTGGTCGGATAAAACCTTGATCTAATAAGTCTTGTAGTTGAGTCTTTAACTCCTTCAGCTCTACTGGTGCCATTCGATAGGGTGCCTTTGATATCGGCTCCGTATTGACTAATAGATCAATTTCGAAATCTATCTCTCTCTTGGGTGGCAATCCAGGCAATCCGTCCGGAAATACGTCTGGGAATTCCTTTACTACGGGTATAGATCCAAGCTCAGGCTTTTCTTCTCCTTCTTCATCCAGGTTACTAAGGTTGATTTCATCATCGTCCACTAATTCGAATGATTTAACTTCCGTGGATTCTCTAAATATTACTTCACATCCACTTGGTCTTTAAACTTCACTTCCTTTTGTTTACAATCCACTAAGGCTTTGACAGATGTCAACCAACTCATACCCAAGATTACTTCGTATTTGCTCATCTCCAAGATTATTAGGTCACACTTAGAGTGACTTCCTTGTATCTCCATTGGACATCCTTTAAGCATTTCCTTTGTCGTTACTATGCTTCCGGTGGGGGTTTTAACTCGAAAACCAGTAGCAATAGTATCTATGGGTAACCCAATTCGCTTGGCCAGGCTAACGGTGATAAAGGAATGGGTAGCTCCCGTATCGAACAAAGCATAAGCGGGTTGACTAGCTACGAGTATGTGTCCTGCACTCGAATTTTATACTAATTACGAGACTGGTACTTAAGCTAATCGCGGGTATAAAACTTTACACTTGTATCATAGGAATTGAACGCAGGAAACTTAATGAATTACATCAAAGAAAAGGGTTTCGATTCTGACCTGTCACCAATCCAAAATCTGAGCCATAATCTCCATCTACGGCTGCTAGCTCCGCTCCTTCGTCATCGGACTCCTCGCATACCCACTGTCCTTCCAGGTTGTATATCCTCATTCCGTGAACAGCTGCTCCAGATCGGCTTGGGTTGCTTCCTCCGCTTCCATTCTTCGCCGATGCCACTCCTCCCACTGACCCAAATGGTCTAGCTGGGGCATTCTTTCTTTGTGGGCATTCATTGGCGAAGTGCCCGGTTTGCTTGCAAACGAAGCAAACAGTAGAAGCCTTCTTTGGGCAATCACTTATCTTGTGGCTGGGGTCTCCACAAAAGTAGCACTTGTGTTGCAGCGGGCACCTCTTTGGATAGTGCTCTTCCTTGCATTTCCAGCAGGTCACCTTGACCTTGGATGTTTCCTTATTACTAACAGCACTTCCTCGGAAGCTGTTGAAGGGCTTGAACCTTTTACTCTGGAAACTGGGGTTATAGCTATCCTGAGCTCTCTTTCCGAACACGAAGGTCTTCTTCTCAGGGGCTTTGCTCTTCCTTTTCTTTGCTCCCTCAATGATACGAGCCCTTTCTACCAACTCTCGGAGGGTCCTCAGATCTAACTCCTCCAGACGCATCCTTAAATCTTCATCCAGGCCACTCAGAAATACTTGCCTCTTCAGCTCCTCACTATGCTTGAAGGACTCAGGCGCGTATTGAAGCAGTCGGCTAAACTCCGTCTCGTACTGCTCTATTGTCCTTCCCTTCTGGGATATATGGAGAAAGTCTCCACTATACTGTACTCTTAAGCTCCCAGGGAAATAGTTGTCCAAAAACTCTCTACGAAAAGCTGCCCAGGTCACGGGTGGCAACAATTCCCTGCTTTTCGACTCCCACCATATTCTGGCATTGAACCGCAACATGTATGTGCCATAATCCAGGCGTAGATGATGGGGAACTTCGTAGGCGGCGAACGACCTTTCAATCTGGGCTAGCCAGTCTTCAGCTTCGTCTGGCTTTCCAAAATTTCCGTCAAAATATCTGTTGCTTTTTATGAAGTCCGGCAAGGAACTTCTGTAAGGTGGGGGTGGTGGTGCTGGTAAAGGGACAGTATGTGACTCAGCTTCTGGGGCTGCAGGTGCTTCAACGGTTGCTTCAGGTGCATTTGCAGCAGGTGGTGGCATATTTTGTGCATTTTGCATGAAATTATTGACCAACCCTGCTAGTTGGTTGATGGCGGCCCACACATCTCCTTGTTGATTCGGTGGGGGATTTGGTGCTTGTTGTCCTGCCGGAGGATTCTCCGGTTCTGCTGGTATATTATTAGAAGCGCGACGTTCGCATCTTCTACCTCTCCTACCACGTCTGTTAAATTTTATACTTCTTAAATTTTCGCAACAAGGAAAAGATCGAAATAGAAATTCCATAGAAAATATTAAGGCAATCAAATCCAGAAATCATCAAATCAACATAAAATTCTTGCATTAAGAGGAAATTAATAATCCTTACATAACCTTGAGAAGGTAGAAACCATTCTCATCAAAAGATAATTGTTCATAAAAAGCAAAACATTAATGCATTAAAACAAAGATAAGCCTAGGAAAAGGCTATGTTGGACTCGTCGGGTTATGCTCCTTTCTTCCTTCATTCCTTCCTTCTTCAAACTTCTTCTTTTTACGGGGATGGTGCTGGGTTCATACTCCTGCTGGTGGATCCTTTGTGCCGTTTGACAAATTGTCGCAGATATTGACTAACCGTCATCCTCTTTCCTCGGTATCGTGAGGTGATCTCTTGAGACGGCCAAACTTCGTCATGCACGGAAATCCTCTCTCCACGGGTCGTGCCATTCGTTTCCTCCGGTCCTTCTTCTTCCTCGGTGCCATTGCCATTGTGGGGGTCTGGGATCTGCTTCTCAGGAATCTATTTGGATCAAAAGCATTATCTCTTCTTCTCTCCCCTTCGGAATCAGAGATCATTACTGGGTTATTCCTTGCAATGGTCTCCATGGGTACATCTTGGCTCAGCCTTCGGGGAGGTGCTTGACTGGGGATCAAAGGGCTGTCTTCCCAGAGGGATGCAGACTGGGTCTCCTCAGGCTCTGAGTCTTCATTCTGATCTCCTTCCGTGCTACCATTTGTCTCTCCATTCCCTTCGTTTGCTTGGGCCTCCTCCATGATGAAGTCCTCATCTGGGATAACGTCTAGCTGCATTCCGACGGAGTTGGGCTGGGTATTGTACTCTGATGGCGTAGGGACAATCCGTCGGTAAGCGGCATACCAATAAAATCGCTCTTCAGCATCTGCCTTCAGCCAGTCCGTATGATCCGCTAACTCATCATGTGCGTAGATGTATAGAGGTCCTAGCTTATTCCAAGTCCGGAAGTCTGGTTCCTGTCGCCCATCTTCCGCTTTCAAGATGAAGGTCATTTGCTGCAGCATGGTCTCCCGGTACATAAAAACCATCATTCTTTCGACCACATAAATAACTCTACATCACTCCATCCGATTGCTTACAGTCGAATCTCAGCTCATTGGGCAAGTTCCCACAGGGAATGTCTCAATCCTTTCTTCCATAACTTGAACATTTTGGCGGTCCTGGGCCTTCCGACTAATGCGAACTCCTCACACAGGACCCTTAGTCTAAGACGGTAGTTCACGAAGGTCTCGTCATGGTCTTTAAGGAATTGTCGGGATTTTTCTTTGACCTCAGGGAAAGTCAACTATCAAGTAAAACAAAAGGGGATCAGATCTTAAGCTAGAGTTTCTATCTTGTTACTATCTATCTTAAGGTCTATTTCTACTATCTTATGTCTAAAACTTGCGCTCTGATACCAACTTAAACTGTCACGCCCAGAGGGTATCCTAAACGTGGCAGTCCGCCGCATATAATATTAAAGCTAATGAATGACAATCCGTAGTCACGCAGGAGCTTCGATATCATATGCAAGGCGTGCTTCCAAGATAGTAGGAGACTCAGGGGTATTACGTTTAAATAGATAGCAAAAGCAAGCATGAACTTAAATAGATAAACATAAGATCTTCATTTAATAACAAGTTCGTACATCATCTTAGGGGCATTCCCCCGCCTTAAGTCTTTATTCAACTATACTAATAACAAAATAAACATAACTACCACATAAGTCTACTATAGAGATTTTTCCTAGAAGTCTATGTTCCAAAACTAAAAATACATAAACTTCTTCCAAAAACTCCTAGTAGCATAAGCTCGTACTGGCACACGGGCTCCTCGGGGCCAACCATAGATAATCATACTGTAATAGAAAACTATAAGGGTATAAGAAAATCTAGCTTAGTGAGATAATTCCTAACTATATAACATTTCCATATGACAACCAAGTTATTTAATTCAGGCATATGTAATGCACCAATCACATGAACAACCAAATACACAAGATTAACCGAAAATCAAGTGCAGCATGGATTTGACGCCCTCCATGACAAGGGTTGGGTGGTTACAGGCCCATGACCATCAATATTTGCAGATTTGCGGCTCCTGCTTGCCCTGTAGACTTCCTGGCTCCTACTGGCCCATGTAGACTTACCGCTCCTACCAGCCACCACCACCACTTCCTCGTTTCCCACACGAAGAATAGTAGTGAAATAAATGTGACTCACAAGTATGATATGCATGAATAAATTTCAATTAAACGTTTAACCATATAAGTTGAATTCATGTTAAAGGTGATCAACCATAATTTCATCATATCAATACAAGAGTCACATTTTATTTAACATATGTCTTTCGATATACTTAATTTTCATTCAACAATTATTTCATAACAATTGTTCATTTATCTTTTCCTAAATTTCTAGTGCCACTAATTACAAGCACAAACAAGGAAATGTAACTTAGGAAAAGAATTAACTCACTCCATAATCGGTAGGTCTAATCGAAATAGTCCTCTGGATAAACGATCTCGGGTCCCTCGTCACCTAAACAAGATGAAATACCCAAAATGAGTCTTTCATAAAACTTCATTTCTTGAAGATCTTAAACTTCTCTTAAAATCGCGGTAAAATCGTATAAGAGGAAATTCCAACTTAAAATGGCCATAACTTGCTCATTTTAACTCGGAATTTCGCGTATATATCGTTTTCTACCTACTCGAAAAGATCTATGCATTTCTAAGCTTATTTTCATCAAACTATTCGTTTGGGTTCCGAAAAAGCAGCGACCAGATTTGCCACGAATTTGAAAAAAAAAAAATTTGTTTTCCTTCTTGTAAATAAAGCTCATTTGAAGAGATGAATATTTCAAGTATTTTGTAAACTTTTTGAAAGGTATATACATATACGTAATGACTCATAACCAATGTATGAAGTAAATGAAGTTGTCTCAACTTATGAAAAGTAAGGTTTTAAAAGATTTTGAACTTGAGATTTTATTGGAATATTCATTTTACTTTTGAAAGGATTCTTGGGTTATTTGAGATGAATATTTCTTTTTCTAAAATTAATTTCTTGCAACTACTTTAATTTCCTAAGGAGTGGTTTTATTTTCTAAACTTAGATTCCAACAATTTTAAAAGTAGTAAAATGATATTTTTGTTTCTTGTAATGATTTTTAAAAGAGTTTCTAATACTTGATGAAAATAAGTTTTTATAAAACCTTTTGTTTATTTAAGAAAAATCATTTCCAAATATGTTCATGAGTTTTTAAGAAATCTATTTCCTACTTTATTTAACAAGAACCTTTAGTTTATGAAAACACTTCCTCATTTATTTTTATTGAGACAAAAACATTATGTTCATGCATGAATATGAATCATAAACTATAGAAATATAAAGAAACATAATAACTTGAAAGATTAAGCAAATAAGAAAGTAAATCAAGTATTGGGACCTTAGCTTCATCAAGGTATCCCGGGACTAAGAAAAGACTAGTCCCGAAAAGAAAAGAAAAGGAATTGTTTTGACTTGATGAGGATAAGACTAGAAAGACTAGTCTTAAGAACAACTTGAAATTAAATAAATTGCAATGAAGTAAGTAAAGTGCAAGAAAAGTAAATAAATTGCAAGACAATGAGCTTATATGCTCTTAAATAATATATATAGCTATATAGATATATTAGATAGTAATAAAGGAAACATAAAGGAACATAAAGGAATTTGTGATTATGAACAAAAACAAAGTATGAACCTATTGTTGCTTTCTTAACCTTCATGGTTTTAGAAAACACACATTAAGCTCATACTAAGTAGATGAACATAAAGAAAGCTTGGAGAAATTTTTACCTAAAAGAAGCTAATCTAGGAAGAACTTCTTGAGAGAATTCTTGAGAGATTTTGGTATAGTAACTTTAGTGTAGAAGTGGTGTGAAAGAAGTGAAGGTATGAGGGGGTATTTATAGGAAAATGTGGGAGAAAATTTGTGTTAATTAAATAAATGGAAAACAAAATAAATTGAGGGAAATTGGGAGGGGGCCAGCGCAAATTTCATGCATGGGGGGAAGAGAAATTTTAATTTTTGTTGTTTTGTTAATTAAAAGTAAGAAATGAAAGATGTGAAATTGTATTGGAAATGAAAATATGTAAGAAATAGGTGTATGGTTTGTAAGAGTAGGTTGTAAGAAAAAGTAGAGATAGGTGAATAGTGTAGAATAGTAGAAAATAGTATAATGTAAAAGTAGACATGACAATTTAATGCCAGTAATAAGAAAATACGCGTATAAAAGCAATATCTGATATTTTTAGCTACCGAAAAATTACGAAATTGATATTTTTGGAAATCTTATATTTTTACGAGTCTAACGGTACATTCGGAATATTTTTTCTATTCCGAGCTTCCGGACATGTTTTTCAAGAACTATGTCCGATTGGGTTCAAGGGACACTCGAATTCCTCCAATATGATATTTTTATATAACCTATCGCTATTACGAGCTATTATAGCTAATTATTCCAACTTCGTTGGCTAAAGAAAACGGCAATGCCAGACTTAAGCGGTTGTGGTAAACTAGGGTTTTGTTGACTCTGGAAATCCGGTTGACTTCCGATTAGGGTTTAAGCTTTAATTCGGATTAAAAAAATTCTGAGATTTACAATATAAATATTGTAGTTGGTAGATCCTTAAGTAAATAAGACAAGGAACTTAAAAAGGTAAAGTCTTTGTTTGAAATGTTCAAAGGCAAATTCGTATGACTTCAAAGCTATATTTTAAAAACCTTTTTATCAACTCTAAAACTCATGTTTTATGTGAAAAATGAAGGGTATAGGTAATAGATATCATTAAGTAATGATTTTTATAAGTTGAAATGAGTTTTGATGAGATTAATAGTAGAAACAAGATAGGAAATTTTGAGTTACTAGTCAACTTGTGAAATTCGTAATTTTGGGTGATGACCATAAAAACACCTATCTTCCAAGTTCAAAATGAAAATTTTATGTAACAAATGAAGTCCTTAAGGAATAGGATAGTAAAGTCTTAAATTTTAATGTATTAAACAAGTTGTTCTCAAAGAAATCATTCAAAAACAAATTTTTCAAAAATTCGGATTTTGGAATGACCCCTAATGAAAACATGTTTCCAAAGCATAAAATGGGAATTTTTATGTAGAAATGAAGGCCTAAGTAATAGGTATAATGAAGACTCAATTTAAACAAGGATAATTTGATTTTCTTAAGAAAATAAATCCAAAACAAATGGAATGATCAAAGTTAGGAAACTAGTTCTCTTGAAAGTAAATAGTCATGGAGTTTTACAAATAAAAAGTTTCTTAAATTTCCTTTTAGTAAATAATGTCAAGAGCATGCATGCATCAAGTTCATAACATGTCATTCATGATAGGAAATTGTCAGTATTGCATGTATGGTTGATCTATATGCTAGGAACATCACAAATATTCACAAAACTATTTTTCGGAATTGGAAATTTCGACCGATCAGAACTGATCAGATTATTTTGTGACCTAAACATTTTCAAAACTTGAAAATAATTTAGGAATAGATAGATCTTTCAAAGTAGATAGAAATCGGTATATAATATGCTCAATTTCGAGTTAAAATGAGTTAGATATGGTCAATTGAAGTTAGGACTTTAACTTATGCGAAAATTGACGAACTTAGTAAGTAGAATTGTTAAGTTATTAGAACTTTATAAAAAATACTCATTTCGGTATTCCTTGTACTTAAAGTGAATTGGACGATAGATTTCCACTCCCTAAGGACTACTACGACCAGTGGATTTCTCTCATGGTTGAGTGAGTTCAATTCTAAATAGTCGTGCTCATGTACGCGCTTGTAATCGTAGTGGCATTAGAATTAGGGAAAAGATAAAATTGAGATGAGTTTGTGATCTAATCTGGTTGAATAAATGTTAAGAATATCGAAACAAGACTTGTTGTGAAAATATTGTATGAACTAGTGTAGACTTGAATTTTTGAAATTCTCTATGATCGCTTTTAACTTACCTAATTCACATGCCACGATTATATGAATAAACTGTACATGCATATCACAAAGTGAGTCACGTTGCATTAGCTGATATACCTTTGGTGGGACAAAGGTGTATTAGTGAATAGGTGAGGGGGCCTATGTTAACATTAAGGATGTGAGATCGCTTAAGTTAACGGATATGGGGTAGACACATAAAACCATCACAATTAAACAACAGGGGTTGTATAATCAAGAGAAAGAGATCGGAAGTATGCTTGCATGACTTATGGACCATCCCACTCAATATTGGAATTATGGTTACATGACTTATGGACCATCCCAATCCCGAATGGAGGGCGTAAATCCATTCACATATGGCTCCCAGAAAGTCATATGCTTGTATGATCATTTGCTTGTGCATTTCATATGGTTGCTAATAACTTGTTTGTTGTATACTGTTGTTGAGTATTAAATATTTGGAATTGAATCTCACTAAGCCTGTTAGCTTACACCCCGATAGTTTTGTTGTGGCATTTCCATTTTTGGTTGTTTCGAGGGAACACTTTTCATAGGTTATCTTTTGGATGAAGGAGCTTTTGAAGAATCGGGACCTAGCTAGAGGCATGGACTTCTAAGCAAATCTCTTTAATATAAACCCTAGTGTTTGTAATATAGATTTAGAATGGATAACTTCCATTATTAATTTGGTGGGGGTATGCCCCCTTGACTTTTGTAAGACTTAACTTGTTTATCTTGTTGTGATTTTTATTCTTAATGCTATTGTATGTCTTCTTAAGACTATTCGATTCAAAGTGTGATCCTAAAAACTGTGCAAGTACCTTATACCCGATATGTAAACTTATGGGATGACTAAGGATGTCATACTTAAGTTTAAATATTAAGTGTGGTGAACTGTCGCGTTTTGGGTACCGTTTGGGGAGTGACAGAGTCAAGCTTCGGTGATATAATCACTGATAGCCAAAGAGATGTGCTTTAGGAAGGAGGGTAATTTTTTCAGTTGTAACTTAAGGGGTTCATCTACTAAAGGCTTCAACCGAACAATGTTGCTTCGGTCAATCTCCTCAACCTTAAAATCTATCCTTTGCTCAGTACAAACCTCGACCTAAGTAATCATATTCTTCACCTCTTTAACTTCTTTAGAACCACTTCCCCTTGTCAAACATGACCCTAAAAGGTCATTACTTAAAACATCCCACAAACAATCAGAAATGGTTAAATCAAAAGAATCAATAGCAAAGCATTCATCATCATTGCTTGTTGATTTCCTGATGACGTTTGGCATTATGATGACCATCTCACACCACTAACCTGGAGGACCAACTTCCTATCCTTAACATTAATAACAGCATTGGCAGTTGCCAAGAATGGCCTTTTATTATAAGTAGAACCTTCATATCTTCACCCATGCCTAGAACCACAAAATCAAGTCATGTAACTTTACCAGAAATCTTCCACAACACTCTTGGAAACCTCATAGATCTGTTAGCCAGTTGAATACCCATTCTTATGCTCTTGGGTTCTCCTAAGTTCAATCTCTTGAACATGCTGTAGGGCATGAGATTGATGCTAGTTCTAAGGTCTACTAGTACCCTTTCCATTGGTAGGTATCCTATCAAACATGGAATGGTAAAACTGCTAGAACCTTGAGTTTCCTAGGTAACTTATTCAAAATAACTACTGAACATTCTCCACTAAGGGTGATAGTGGAAAGTTCCTTTAATTTCCTTTTGTTCAATAGAAGCTCCTTAAAAAACTTTGCATACTTAGGCATCTGGCTTAAAGGTTCCACTAAAGGAAGATTAATGTGCAACTGTTTAAAAAGTTGGAGGAACTTCTTGTAGTGCTCATCATCCTTGTCCCTCCATAGTCTAGAGGGGTAAAGTAAAGATGGTTGATATTCTTTTACTATAGCAGGCAAATGCTTTCCAATTGATTTCTTGTTTTTCTCTACTTATTCCTCAATTTCTATCTCAACTTCTTTCTCCCTTTCCTGACTTCTCTCTAAGGATTGTAATTCCTTCCCACTTCTAAGAGTAATAGCCTTAACTTGTTCCCTGGGATTTGTCTCAATGTTACTCAATAAAGACCTAAGATCTCTTTCTATAAGCATCTTGGAAATTATCTAAGTTGATTCTCTACATTATGTATATATGCTCCTTGATTTCTTAAGGCTATTTCTGTAGCTGATGGTGATTCTTTGAAGCCTTGATGTATTGAGCCAAATGTCCTTAACTGACATTGGCTTGTTCTGAGGGGGAGGTGCTTGTCTTTAAAATCTGAGAGGCTGCAAGTAGAAGCTTTGATCAGTATTGTTGCTCCATCTAAAATTGAGGTGTTTCCTCTAACCTGGATTATACGTTTTGCTGAATGGGTCATTTCTTGGTGCGATTGAGTTCACGATGTAGTCAACTGCTCTACTTGATTAACCTTTGATGAACTTGCTAACATCATAATCTACTGCTACTTAAGCTTTGTTTTGACCTATGGTGAGACTATCAAGCTTTCTAGCTAATATTTCCACCTTATGTGCTAAGGTAGAATTGGTATCCAACTCATGTTTTCTTGCAGGCCTTTTCTTTCTAGCTATGGCTGATGACCACTGATAGTGGTTGTTGTCCATGTCTCCAAATAGCTGGATGCATTGCTTAGGAGATTTATGGTTTAGACTCCCTCAACAGATGCATCGATGAGTTACTTGGTCATATAGTTTAAACTGTTATGTGGAAGGTCTCAACTTGATACTACTCTAGGAGTCCATGATGGGGACATTTTCTTAGCAAATCCTTCCACCTATCCTAAGATTCACATAAGGTCTTTGAATTTATCTACCTAAAGAGGAGATATCTACTCTCAACTTGGCTATTCTTGATGGTGGGAAATACTTCATCATAAACACCCATCTCATGCCAAGTATTAATGGAATTCCTTAGCATGGAGTTAAGCTATTTCTTTGCATTAGTTCTCTAAGAGAACGAGAACAACCTGAGGTGGATGGCATCCTTTGAAACACTACTTATCTTGAATGTGTTGTAGATTTCTAGAAATTGCGGCAAGTAGGTATTCGGATCTTCATCATTGAACCTATCAATTTGAACATATTGTTGGATCATCTGAATAACACTTGGCTTTATCTCAAAAGTTTTCACTGTAACGTTCATCTTGCAATACTTATCCCAACACCATCTAAGTTAGGTCTACAATAATCCATCATTGTCCTTCAAGCTAAGGCGGATTAGCTCTTCGCTCATTTCTAGGGGCCACTTCATTCCTATCCCCCTAGTAATGGTGGGTTCATATTTAAAGGTTGAATTTGTTTAACTCCACCATTTGGGTTCAATGCACCAGCAGGTGCTATAGGGTCTCTAACTATATCTTCTATTTATGAAGATTCCAATTTCTCTCTTCTAATACAGGGAGGTGACCTTTCAATATTTCTCTTATCTTTCTAATATTCTTTTCGATTGTTCTCTTAGGTTTAGGATCGAAACTGCAAGTTCAGAATTGCTACTTTAGCTCATAAATGCAAAAACAACAATGAATTCAATATTAGCACAAGCTTTCAAAACAATAAAATAACAAAAAAAAAAAATGCTAGATGCACAAGAATTTTAATTCTCCTAATGATGAAGCCATTCCCCATCAACAGCGCCAAAAACTTGATCACCTCTAATTAGAGCTACCAAGTCTGATAATTCATAAACCTATATTCTATCATTCACTCAGTTTGATAGCTAAGTGTACCTATCATTTATTAGTATAAATGAGCATAGGATCATCTCTACCGGAAACAAATGTAAACACTAGTACCAATTAAACTTCCTATTAACTAGCAATCAAATCATTCAGTTAAGTAAATTGAGTCTAAATTGATTAACTAAACTACAATAAATATAAGTGCACTAGATTGACACAACAACTTCACATGATAACAACAACAAATTTAATTCATAACAGATTTACTTCCCCATATCAACATGATTCATCAAAATGTTCTTTCTATTAATTGTTATTTGTAGAAATTCTTAAATCATGAATATTCTTCTAAAAAATACTCAATATTAACCTTAATTGCATTCACTTGAATCTCTCCAACCGAATGGATAACCAAGACTGCTTTATCTCTATTGATATTCTTGAATTTCACAAAACATGCATCAAAATTCCTAATAATAGCAGGAGTAGTTTGTTCTACAAATCAGATAGGCTCAATGGACTTATTTCTCAACACATTCCATCGAGATCTACTACAAGACCGTGCCGTGCATGATACTATCTTAACTTTATTGAAATTCAATTCACTAGAAATCTATGTTTAACTAGTTAGATTTCATATTTTTTCACTTTCATGTTAACATGAATTTGTAAGCCTTAAGTATCTACTCACTCATGATGTAATATGAACACAAACACATAAAAAGACATAATTAAAATAGAATACAAGATAAGAATAGGAAAAAGAAGGAAAACCTTTTATTGATTTATAATGGTAGGAGTCTTTACAACAACAAAACGATAAATCCCTTCTCCTCTCTAAAGTTCTCCAGGAAAATCCACTAATACCAAACTTAAACACCAAAAATTGTACAAGAACGATTGTTTTTTCTCCTTCGATATTTATCCGAATGGGTAGATTGCTTTTTATACCCAGCACACTTCCCTAAAGGTTACGATTGAAATTGTACGACTATTCACATGTAATATCTAATTATTATACTATTTAGGGAAAAGTTGAGAAAGTGTGTCGTCTTAGCAAACTGAGAATCACTAGCATTCAAATGCCCTTAATAGGGTCTAGAGCAAGTTTCTAAAAATCATGGGCATGAAGACACCTTTGCAAGCCTCTAACTTCGAATTTTTCTTCTTGATCTCACAAATCATGGGCATGAAAGCACTTTATAGGCCTCTGGTTTGGAGATTTTCATGAATCACTCCCATGATTCCTCCCTTATGAGCTTTTGGATTTGAGTTTCCTTCAATCCACCGGCAATCACAAGCATAAAGTTGCCCTTACTAACTTCTGGAGTTGGGTTTTCTTCAATCCACGCCCGTAATACCTTCCTTAGAAGACACTGCTTCAAGATTGTTTCCTTTGCTCATAAGACACATTCTTCACCTTATTTTTTGTTTTATTTGCTTCATTCTTGATAAAATTCTCCTCAAATTCTTCTAGTATCTCCAGTTTGCTTCAATTTGACCATAAATAAATATGTATCCTAACTACGTATCAATTCTACTACGGATCATGTCAATAAACTATAAATTGGATTGAATTAGGTATTAAGAACAAGGCTAAATCATGCCTACCATAATCCTTGTCAACATGTCGTACCAAGCACATTGAGATTGATGTTCATTATACTTGTAAGAAAATTCTAAAGGATCTTTTGTTTTGTTTCATGTTAATTTGAGTTCTCAACTTGTAGATATGTTAACCAAGTTGCTTCCAGCACATCATCTTATTACATTTTGTTGCAAGTTGGGAGTTCTTCAAGATCTAACTATTTTTTTTTTTTTGTTGGGGGATGGGGGTAGCACTTGTATATATTTTAGCTATTGTTAGTTACTTAACTTTTGGTTGTTGTTCTGTTACTAAGCGTTAATAGTGTGAGTATAAATAGCTTGTTTTATATAGGTTGTAACCAACTCAATAGATTCACTCTATTTCATTTCCTTCTTCATTATTCTTCTTCATTGCTCACCATGGATATGATACTGCACGCGACATGAATCTATATACATTCTTTAGGATGTCTAATTGAACTATTTATAAGACCCTATAGAAGGATGATATTAAATGATATTGATTTGTCTCAACATTATCAACAAGGAAAAAAATTGAGTGGCGAGTAAAACCAATAATGTCATCATATGACTAAACGTAATCGTTTTGACACTTTTGAAACAGATAAAGTTAGTGTAACACCTCTTGTGCATTTGCTTGATTTCTCTCTCTCACTCTAGCTATAACCAACAACTAACTTATATATCATTAAAAAATTTCCTTCATTCCTACACCATATAATAATGAAATCATGAAACAAAAAAATACTACTCTCATTTAAGAAGTTATTCAACAACAGCTACATCCAACTTGTTAGGATATTACACTGTAAAACATATTTATCATTGACACATTCTACATTTTGTTTTCTACTATACCCTAAAAGATATTTATCGTTAACACACTTTACATTTTTTTTTTTTTTTTTTTTTTGTATAGTAACATGCCAATTTTCTAAAATAAGCTATCTTAACGAATATTGGTGCAATAACTACCCTATATCCTCTTATAGCTCTATCCTAACTTCAAAATCCTGTCCTTTTCTAATTTAGTACATCACATCGGATAAAGCTAATTCCTCAACTCATATATATTTTTAGCTAATCCCTCCACTCATATTCAAGGTAAGTATAAATTGAGTACACAACAAATAGCATAACAAGAATAATATACACAAGCTCATAATCAATGGGAAATTCTATGTACCCATCTTTAATTTTGATGGGACTGGTCTCGTCATTATCAAATAGCTCATATCATACCTAACCATGATCGAATTACTAAAATAGTTAATATTTCAATTACTATATTTATTTTAATGGTTAGTTGGTTGACTGGATGGTCTCCTAACATATACAAGTTTCAATCAAAAGACAAACATAATAGTGAACTCTTACACAACACACAAATGTCATATTAATTCACATGAGATACAAGTTAGAGAATATACGGCACTACCCTCCAAGTAGCAAAAAATGTGGTCACGCTTCTTGATTCGATGCATTTACCTTGCTTTTCTGCTCTCTCACCTACTTCTTTTACCTTCTTGTGTGATATTGAAGTTTCCCTTCTCTAGTCACCAATGCTATCACTTGCTCGTGTGTGACATCATAGTCTTTCCATGCTTAAGCCAAGTCATCTTTAAGTGACTTTGACTTAATGCTAAAATCTTGGTTGTAATCTTCTAAGCTTGCCACTTACCCTTTGAGGACCACCCACTCTCATCTTCGTCCTCATGTTACTCGATTAGGTTGGCAACCTTCTCTTTGACACTTTGTTGTGCTTTGACCATCTACTATTTGAGTTAGTCAAGCTCATTCTTAGCCTTTGGAGCTCTTTGTAGGAAAAACTTTATGTTAGCATTGAGATTGGCACTCATACCTAGAAAAGAATAATGCCTAGCTAACAAAATCTTTAGTTTAGCATGGAGAAAGCCTACTTTCTCCAACTTTTCATCTCCTTCCTCAGCTCTACTATTTGGCCATCCATAAAATCAATCATTTTGATAAAGTTTAAGATGATTTGAGGCTAACAAATTTATGTAGAGAAGAAAGAGGTTTAAGGAGCTTCAAGGACGCAACAAAGTTAGATTAAAGTCCGAAGAGGAAGATTTGAAGAAGTCTTAATTTAATCTATCATACCCTAAAGGGTACCCTAAACGTAGCGGTTCACCATACACAATATTGAAGCTAGAGAATGACTACCTCAGTCATGCAGATGCTTTGATATCATGCAAAGACATGCTTTCGAGATAGTGAGAAGACTCCAATGGGGTATTTTATTTTAAGTAATATCAATAAATAACATTCAAGAATTTTTGAACATAAATACATAGCCATCAAGATCAAGTCTTACACATCTTAGGGGCATTTCCCCTATAAACTTAAAGGATTACAAATCTTAAAAGTCAAAGTACTCTAAGTCTAAAAAGAGAAGCCTACTATAGAGATTTTTCTTAGAAATCTATGCCAAAACTTCCTCACACGAACTTCCTCTAAAAGTTCCTAGCAATCTCAATACCTACTTGGCATACTAATCCCCTTGGGGCTAGCTGTAAGTAGTCTAACTGCAACAAACATCTAAAGGGGTATAACAATATTAGCTTAGTGAGATAATTCCCTTCCTAAAAAACATTCTCATAATTCATACTAGTATTTGGGCAAGCATATGTATGCAACATTCATATGAACAAACAACTACACATGATTAATAGAAAATCATGTGCAGAATGGATTTGCGCCCTCCATGTCTACGTTTGGGTGGTTACGACTCATGCAACCATCATATTTTTGTAGATTTCCTAATTCTTACATACCGTGCAAACTTCTTGGCTACTACTGGCTACCACTGAAACTCTTCGTTTCTCCACATGAAGAATAGTAGCGAGATGCATAATGAGACTCACTTCGTGTCATGCATTTATTTTAATAATTAATTTCTTATAATATTAGTTTCCAAGTTTAGGGTGACTAAACAATGTTCCATACAAACACTCACAATAAAGCAAGAATTTAAACAATAATCCAAGTTTCAATATGCTTATTCCTTATTTAATGAATACAAATGTCACATACATACTCCACATGCAAAACCCCATTTCCATCATTTCCTATTAGTTAATACAGCTAACTTACAAGCATAAGTAAGGAAATGTAATGGGTAGATGAATAACTCACTCCATTTCGATCACGCATAATCAAAGTAATCTTCAAGAAATGGAAGATCAGGTCCTTCGTCACCTAAATAAAAGAAATATCCATAATGAGTATTTCAAAAGGGACATATTTAAAATTCTAACTTTAATTATACTATTTGCATCATTTTTTGGCTATGAAAGTTCTAACTTAAAACGTCACAACTTACTCATTTTAAGTCGGAATTTTGCATATGAGTAGTGATTTTTTACCTACTTCGAATGCTCTATCCATATCTAAGGTTATTTTAAAAATTTAAGGTCATTAAGGTTTCAGAAAATCTAGGAAAATATTGCTTTCCGGAAGTCCCAAATTTTGTACTTTTCAACTTTTGAAATTTTTACTTCATTTAGACTCGATAATCAAGTATATAAAAAAAAAAATGCTCTCACCTTTGAAACTCATATAATTACATTAATTACTTATATCTCATTCATGATCCTAGTGATGTTAAAAAATAAGACGTTGTAAAACAATCTTTCATGGAAAGTGAAAAGGTTGAGTTTAAGGAAAACTTTCCTTCTAGTTTTTCAAGGCAAAGCTTTAAATTTTTGTAACCATGAAACTTAACTAAAAATTATTGTTTTATGTTCATTTTAAATTCATGAGTGTCCTACATTTATCTTGAATTTTATTCCAACTTATTATTTTTACAAAACATAAACCTTCATGTGTTTGTTGAGAAAAATTCTTGTAAACGATACAAAAATGGTTTAAGTTTTGGTACATGAGAAAAATTGAGTAGTTAACTTATTCTAAAATTTTTATCTTTGAAGAAAAGTTTGTACAAGCATTGTAGTTTAGATTTCTTAGAAAAGTTTTCATAACATAGAGTTATCAATATTTATGTTTTTGAAAACACTTACCTTACCATGTTAACATCAACATGTATATTTTAGAAAATCTTCATTTTTGGTATAGTAACAACATCACAATGAATGAGCAAGAGTCTAGTAATTATTATGTTGTAAAACAAAATTTAGGAAGACAACATTATATCAAGAATAAAGAAAATATGTAGGAACATTAATAGAAATTATGGGAGTCTTAGCTTGTTGTCAAGACTTCCCCGTAACTTGAATTTTATCTCCAGTCACGATGATAAATAAAATAAAGAAAGCATAAAGAAAATAAAATATGGAAGTCTTAGGCTTTATCAAGGCTTCTTGAGACTCGTATTAATTCCAGTCTCATAAACAAAACAAGATAAACAATAAGAAAAATATATGAGTCTTAGATTATATTCAAGGCTTCTCAGGACTTAAAATGGACAAGTCTCTTTTTGTTTTGACTTGAAGATGGATAAGTCTAAGACTAGAAATTGACTAGTCTTATTTAATAATATGAAATAGATAATGAGCATGAAATAAAAGCATTAAATAAGAAGTTAGATTAGTGAGCATTTAGGCTCTAAAATATATACATATTACATATATATATATATATATATATTACTCATAGAAAGTTAATGTTAGAAACTAGAACACAACATAAACATAAATATGAACACAAAGTTAAACATGACAGGAAAATATGTTGTTTCGATATTTCCATTCCCTAGCATACACATCATGAGGATTTTATATGGGAACATAACATACATATTTTTCATGTTATCTAACTGTAAGCCCACGTCTTCTTAGCAAACCGAACTCGGTTTCGGAAATCGGAACTGAAAATCGAAACCCTAAAAGAATTGTAAGCCTCGGAAAATTTCAGTAAATAATTCCAAAATAAACATCAAATTAAACTCTAAAATTGACTCCAAATTAAAACCGAACTTCGACTAGTCCTAAATCACGAATGAATCTAGAAATTTCTTAATCTTGAGAAAATGAGATTCTTTGAAAATAAAATAAGTACTCAACTGTCTTCAAATTCAAAACCACTACGTACAAAAATTCCATACTTAACTCTAAATTGTAAAATCGGGTAATATAGAACCCAAAAACAAATTATTAAAAAGTAAATAACGATAAACCTTTGAAATAAAACTCAATTCAAGAATTCCAAAAATGTTGAGAGATATTAAATACTTACAAAAATAAAATTTAAAGTAAATTTCTCAAATTAAATATGTTGTATAAACATAAAACATCAGTTTCCAAGTTGGCAAAGATCTAAACCGGAAAATCACCTGGGAATCTTAAGTGGAATATAGTAGTTTAAGTCCGGCAATCTCGCGCTCTTAACTCTAGAGGCTGAGGTGTGCTTTAAGTGTGTAGAGTAGCTCATAGTAATATAAGGTCGCTTAAAAATATCAGATTGGTAAATTTTTGACTTATTTCGAACCCGTTCGGATACAGACTTTGAAAAGCATGTCCCGAGGCTCAAGATATCGAAAATATACCATTAATACCGTTAGACTCATTTTTTCATAAGGATTTCTAAAATATCAATTTTATAATTTTTCGATAACTATAATTATCTGATTTTTCGATTATATTCGTATTTTATTACTACCGATAATTAACTAGTCTTTTGTACTATTCATTACTATTCATTACACAATTTTACTATTCTTATAAAGCCTTATATTTTTAGATAAATATTTTATATATCATAGAAAATTCTGTTTTTCTAAAATTTAGTTAGTTTCGGGTTTTTACAGATTAATTTCTATTTAAGACTCGATATTAAAAATAAAATAAATTAATTTAATAATTAATATATTGAAAAATATTATTATTTTCATAAAATATTTTTAGAATTTTTTGGGTTATAAAAATATAAATTATAGCTCATATTCGCGTATTTTGATCATACCGATAACTTATTTGCTAATTCACTAAAATAAATAAATAAATTATCTTATTTTAATTATGAAAAATTTGCTACAAATATTTGGAATGAATCTTCTATTTTTTTATTTTTATTTTATTTTATTAAGGAAGTACTCTTGCAACCCATACCTTTAAGTACACCTTTCACATATAACTTCCTTTTCACTTCAATCTTTGTACACTTCATTATCACTTCATAGCAAATTTTTGACTTCTTTTGCTGCCTTTTGTCCTTTGATTTACTCCCAAATTGATTAAAATAAATCTCTTCCAATCATTCTTTAAGTAGTAACACATACACATTAATTACACATTACAATTTTAAGTTAAAAACCAACTAAACTCTCTTCCCTCACTCCTCCAAAATCACGCCTCCTATAGTACTATCATTGGCTGCCATTTATTTATTTTTACTTCATTTAATGTGTCTTTAACTCATTCTCTCTCTCTCTCTCATTTACACCTTCAACCCTTTACCATTCCTTATCTTTTTCTCTCTATTTTTCCTCTTTCTCTCTTCATTTTCTCTTGTTCTTACAAGAAAACCTTGCTACCCCTATTCAATAAATGAGCACCCACACTTATTTCTTCAAGATCCTTTGATAAAACTCTTGTTCAAAACTTCCATAGATGATATAGGTAAAGTATAGTGAGAGTTTCATACATCAAATGATCTTCCATGAGCTTAAAAGCAAAGGATGATAATGCCAAAATGAAACACTCCTCTTATCCATGATTATTATCGTTTATTATTATTTTCTTGCTAAAAGTAGTTATATTTTGTAGATCTAACTTTTTTTGTCGCTTTAATTTTGTTTATGTTTTAGATCTTGTTATTTGAGTTATTTTACTATTGTTTTGTTTTATTTTCGAGTTATGTTGTTATTGCTAATGATTTGTGCATATATTCATCATTCACATAACCATCATAGTGTTCATGCATTTATAACTAGTATAATAAACTAGATCTAGTTGTTTTAAGTTCATACATGCATTAGACTTTTGTTCTATGTTCTTAAATAACTTGTAATAGCTTGATGGTAGTAGGAAAGTATTAGAAAGCTCAAGATATATTTTAGTTTCAACAAAAATTATTTTTGAAAATTCGGATAAAAAGGGAACCATATTTAGAAAAGCTATTTTTCAACTTCAAAATATGTATTTTTCATTTAAAATGAAGGGCTTAGGGAATAGATATCATAAATGAATGATCTTGATGAGTAAAGTTTAGATCTATGAGTTTATAATTTACTACCATGGATTTCTTTTATATCTATACTCATAGAAAGTGTAGATCTTGGTTCTGAACTTAAACAAAAATGGTGAAATTCGTATCTAGGCAAGACCCATTTTTAAAAACCACTTTCCAAGTGTTAAAATGAAATTTTTACTTGAGATAATGAAGACTTAATGTATATATATCATCAAGACTTCATTTTATATGGTTCAAAGGTGATTTTCAAATATTATTTTTCAAAACAGAACTCTATATGTGGATTTAGGCCAAGGCCTAGTTTAAAAACATGTTTTCCAACTCAAAAATGAAGTTTTTATTCAAGATATGGAAGGCTCTTAAGATAGGATATGTAAGGGATGAATTTTCATAAGTTTAATGGATTTTATCAAAAGATATGTCCAAAAATAAATTTTGTAAATTCGGATCTCAACAAGACCAATTTTGAAACCCATTTTTCAACACAAAAATGAAGGATTTGTTAAAAAAATAAAAGGCTTATGGAATAGGTATCAATAGGAGATGTTTTTGATAAGCAAATGGTAGATCTACTAATAGAGATTCTCAAAATAGGAAGAGATTACAAAATATAAAATTTGAGTTTTATTTTAACCTTATGAAATTCGGATGGTTTCAAGACCATGACTTAAAAACCCTTTTATCAACTCCAAAACTTGTGTTTTATATGAAAAATGAAGAGTATAGGTCATAGATATCATCAAGTAATGATTTTTGTAAGTTGAGATGAGATTTGCTAAGAAAAACGTGTAGAACAAGGAGTAGAAATAAAGTAGGAAAATTTGAATTGTTGTCATTTTAAGAAATTCGTAATAATGGAGTATTGTATAAGAACCCATACTTTTCAAACTCAAAATAGAAGTTTTATTAAAGAAATGAAGTCCTTAGTGGCTAGGTATGATTGAGCCTTAATTTCTAAGTATCAAATGAGTTTACTTAAAGGAATCACCACAAAAACAAATTTTACAAAATTCGGATTTTAGGATGAACCATATTTAAAACATGTTTACAAAGTGTAAAATGGAATTTTTTGTTGAAAAATAAAGGCCTTAAGGATTATACATAATAAAGGCTTAATTTTAACAAGAATAAATATATTTTATCAAGGGGTTTTTCTAAAAACAAATGGGGATTGTCAAGAATACAAGACTAGCCTTTCTAAGTTGATTTTTCATAAAGTCTTACAAGGAAGAAGTTTTCTAAAAATTTATTTTATTAAATATCATCATGAACATGTACATATATATCTCATGAAATATCATTTATGTTAGTAACCTTTTCATACTGCATGTATACTTGCTTTGGATAGTAGAAACTTCATGAACTTTTATAAATCAATTTTCTAAAATTGTTTTCACTATCTGAACTGGTCAGATCTTTTTGAAGCTTAAACGTTTTCAAAACTTAAATATGATGTTATAATTAGATAGATCTTTCGAAGTAGATAGAAATCGGTATATAATTTGCTAAATTCCGAGTTAAAACTACCAAGTTAGGGCCATTTTAAGTTGGAATTCCCGCGTAAGGCGAGAATTATGAATTTACTAGTTTTGTTAAACAGTTTGGATAGATAAGTGATGAAATACTTTTAGGATATTTCTTCCTTTTTACGTGACCTCGAAATTGACGATTCCCTACCACCGGATTACTTTTACTAAGAGATCAGTGATCCAATGGTCGAGTGAATTTTCTTCTTATTTTATTACCTTGTTTGTGCTTGTAGCTAATTGCATTAGAATTATAGTAACAAGATAAAAAAAAAAAAACCGATATGAATGGGGATGGGATAGATGATGAGACTTTGATGTATGTATGCCAAAGAATACTAAAGCATATCGAAACCATATTTGATTGGATAACTGCACTGTTCATATTATTTTTATTTATGTGTATAATATTGGTTGATCACTCTAAAGAATGTATGAATAATTTGACCTAAGCAAAAACAGATTGGTCATCCATCGCATCGGACACATTGCATTTGGTAGCGTGCTACTCCTACGCAGGTCGATTGGTATGGTCCGAAGACTTGTTTGGATAATGAGACCTGGTATCAGAGCTCATTCATAGGGAACTAAGGCACACCGGGGATGCATTCCATGTGTGAGCCTAGCCGAGTCGAGTGCTATGAGCCTGGGGGGCTTCGGGGACGAGTAGCGGTCATGTAGACTTTCAATACCATCCTAACCCTTGATATGGAGGGCATAAATCCGTTCTGTGTATGGGTTCCGGATACCCATACATAATTGTCTGCTCATGTGTTTATTCATGCATAGCATATGGATGATTTATAACTTACTTGTTATGGTTCAAAATTAAGGAATTCTCACTAAGCTAGTATGTAGCTTATACCCAATAGATGTTTGAATTAAATAGGTTGACAAAAGAATGCTACCTGGGGACTAAGATGGTTGAGCCGAATATGACTTCGGGATTTCGGCAGGAAGTAAGAATACTTGAAGATATTAGCTAGGTTTTGTGAATTGACTTGTAATAGTATGTGTAGTGAAATCTGTGGATGATTTGTAATTGAAGTATAGTGAATTGTGTTTCCTTTACATTATTACTCAAGTTGTATCAATATAAAATGTATCACTTCGATGTGTCTCCTCCATGTGTTAGACGCCTTGTACATAGTATGGAAGCCTCGCGTGACTGAGGTGGTCATTCCTAGGCTTTAATATTGTGTACAACGGACTGCTACGTTTAGGGTACCCTTCGGGGCGTGAGAAGAATACTCTAGGATTAGTTTGGACCTAGAAACCTAAGTCTTGCAATCCCGAGAACGAAACCCCAAAATAATAAAAATGAGTTAGCTTTAGAATATAGTCCTAAATAATATATCAAAACATAAAAAGATCAAATTTCAGAGAAATCCATCGTTTCGAACCCAATCGGGATTGTTCTTGAAAACCGGTCCTTAGGACTCGAAAATAAAAAAAAAATATTATATAGGATTCTTTAAAACCGAAATTCAATAAGGAATTCAAAAATATAATTAAGAGAATTTATTGGTTTATAAAAATTATAGTTATTGCCTTTTATTATATTTTCATTACTATCGGTAATTTAATTATCTAATCTACTTTTTGATTTCTAATCACACTATTCACAAATACATCCACCCATATCCTATTCTTACATTCTTACAACCTATTCTTACAATCTTACATCATTTTCCTTGCAAATTTATTTTTTTAGTACATTTTATTACTTAAATTACTTATTAAATTTGAATTTAATTACCCAAAATAATCAAACTCACATCTCTCTCTCCCCTTGCTATAGAATCAGCACCACCCTCCCTTGTCCTCTCTTTCATTTGTTTGATTTTTCTTCAATTAATTAACTACACAAAAACCCTAATCCATTTCCCCACACAAATACCTTTATAGCTTTACCTTCACACTTTCTTTCTATTTCACAAAAATCAAACTTGAAAAAGTTTTTCTCTACTCTCTTTTTCTCTCCTTCCCGTGAGCTCCCCTTCCCTTTACACACACACACTTTTTTTTTTCAAGTTTTCTAGTTCCACATACTAAATAGGTAATAGATCTTGACCCTACCAAATAAAACATATAATAGCAAGTTCATACATGCGTGGATCCACTAAAATACCCATGAGCTTTATGCTAGGGATGTGGAAATACTAAAGCATGATATTGTTGCCATCACAGTGTCATGCCCTGGGGTACCCTAAACATGGTAGTCCGTCGTACACAATATTAAAGCCTAGAATGACTACCTCAGTCACGCAAAGGCTTCCATATCATGTACAAGGCGTACATCACAACCAAGGGAAGCATCGGAAGTAACGCAATTTATATTGATAATAAATAAGTAACAAGGCAAAGAGAATACTTATCATAAAACATAAACATATTAAATTACAATTCTTAGGGGCATGTCCCTCTATTGTCTTCAAATAAATATAAATCTTAGAATCTCCAAAATACTAACATATAATTTATTACATATAAAGAACCTTACAAAATTACTTCATATTATGTTTCCATTTCTTTCATAGAAGCTTAACATTCGTCCATGACTTCCTTAATGTCATGATCTTCAATTGAAGCCACTAGTATACTGTTTCAACAAAATCTATAGGGGTATAGGCTACAACTAGCTTAGTGAGATATTCCTTTTCATTCGCACCATATTTTCAAACAAGTTCATTTAGATTTTCACACATATGCTATGCTTCCAATACAATAATCATGTGATTACGCAAATATATATAGTTATTCGGAAACCATATATAGAAAGGATTTACCCCTCCATATCGAAAGTTAGGGAATCGGTGTTGAAGATCCTCGATCTCCTATTGCTAGTCCCCAGGTTCCCACCCAAAGCGTTCGATTGGCTCGGCTCTGAACCTAGAGTCGCATTCTCTGGGCGATTTGGATTCTCTAGGAAGGAACATGGCCTGTGTCACAGCACAATAACAGCCAATCCAACTCAACGCGTAGGAGTAGCAGCCTTCCGAAAGTAATGTGACTCGATGGATGCTATGCGTGAGCGTTTCATTTTTCTTAAGCCAAACCTTATTAAGGTTTATTCAGGGGCAATCAATCAATTTAGCAAATAATACGCAGTCATAAGTAGGTAAACCAAAATACTTAAATAGGCAGTTTGAAGTTGCGATATTCTTAATTCTCATTTCACGCATAAACATAGAATCACATATATATACATAACCCCGAATTCTCCAGATATATATCCATTTTTGTCTTTTCTTAGTATACTAGTGCTACTACTTTACAAGCACAAGCAAGGTAACGAAATTAAGATGAATAACTCACTCGTCCATTTCCCGATCTTCTTAGTCGTAGTAATCCTCGGGTAGGGTATTCTCGTATCCTTTGTCACCTAGGCAAAAGAAATACCCAGGATGAGTATTTCGTAGAAATTTTACCTAAACATTCTAATTCTATTTTACTATGTTCGTCAAATTCGTATAGAATAAAATTCAAATTTAAAATGGCCATAACTTGCTCATTTTAACTCGGAATTTCACATATAATATACCGCTTTTCTACCTATTCGAAAAGATCTATCCATTTCTAAGGTTAACTTTGTCATATAAGGTCATTTGAGTTCCGAAAACATTGGGTACATATTTAAAATGAATATTTCTAAACTTTTGCAAATCCATTTTCTAACTCATCTTCATTCAAAAATCCTTTAGTGAAAATATAGATATATATATAATTGATAAATCCTTTGAGTATATAGATAAGCTCACTTTATATGCAAAATTTCTAATGGTAGTGTCTCAACAATTTATTTCATGAAATAATTCTTTTTAAAAGTGTTAAAACTTAACTTGATAAATTTCCTTTCAAGTATTTTGAAGAAAGTTTATATTTTCATAAGTTATGAGTATATTCTTATTTTATTTTCTTCATTCTTTTTTCAAAAACAAGTAAATTTTCCTTTAACCTTAGTCTTTCATAAAAGATCAAATTTATCAAAACTGTATTTTGTATTAGAATGGTTTTAGGAAATTAGTCTTTTCTTCATATATTTCTTGTTTAAAATACAAGTTCTTGTTTTTCAAAATTTAATATTTCATTTCCTCTATTTTATTTGGAAAGAATCCTTTTTATTGATAAAAATCATTTGTTTTTTTTTTTTATCTTACCAACTTTGTATTCTTTGGAAATAAGTTCCTTCTTTAGAAACTTGAAAATCATTATTTTTCTAAGTGGGTTTATAACTTTATGAGTTAATTTTTATCTTAACTTTGAAACTAGTTTGTTCCTTGGTTTTGTCATGGAGTTGAAAATAGTTTAATCTTTAAGCTTTTTGCAAGAACTTTGCAAACTAATAAATTATTTTACTAAAACTTAGGTTACTATAATATATAAAGAAAGTATTTATTTCTTATGTTTCCTTAGTAAACTATCTTTGTTATTTAAGAAAACTTTGAGAAAACTCTATTTCTATGTTGTTGATAATAACTCCATTATTTTGTGATAAGTTACATAATAGAAAATTTAATTTTAAGTTCCTTTAATAAAGTAAAATTCTACTTTTAAATTAGTTGAGACAATATCTATTGATTTCTCTCAATAAGGATTTTGATGATAACAAAAAGAGTTAAGTGTGTACTAACAAGTTTATTGAATGTGCAGTAAGTAAGTATTGTGAAATTGTTTGAGCAAAAGAATACAAAACAGAAAGTAATTCAGAAAGCGTTCAGAATGATTTTTCAAGGGATTTAGAGTTTTCAGAAACTCATTCAAAAAGAAAATCACATGTTATGAAGATATATATATTTATCAGAAGGCATTTCAGAAACAACTTCAAAAAGACTTGAGATATGCAAGATTCACGATCAAAATTAAAGAACGGATCTCTTTCAAATTATATTTGAAGACCCAGCACCAAAGTGAATGTATTTGGGAAATACATTCAATTATGTTCCACAAAGTTGGTTCAATTATCCAAAGGGGATTCAAATCATTTGAATTAAAGTTTGAATTTTTCAAATTATTACCAGATGGATTGAAGAAGCATCAGATGAATAAATAGTGTCAGATATTCCATATTAAGATTCGTTTTGGACATTATCAGAAGGATATGATATTAAAAGACGTCAAGGACAAGTTTATCCAAAAATCAATTGAATTCAAATTTGAAATTTCAGAAGCGTTATTTGCTATTTTAGTGGAAGATAAAGATGCAACCAAAAATGTTATTTTCAAGTTTATCTACAACAACAAAGGTTGATTCAAATTAGAACGTTAGAAGAAGATTTACATCCGAAATTCAAAAGATCGGAACCAGCAAAAAATACGGGATTCATATCTATCCAAAGCTGAAGAAAGAAGAAGAATGAACAGTAGTCTATCCGATTTTATTGGAAAATATCTGGGACTAATTCCTTTCAAGACGTTGAAGGCAAATAATAAATATATGAAGATAAGAAGGAAGAAATAGTGATCGAACAAGCAATCTGATATTGAATACAAAGAAATTCTGATTATTCGAGCAAATACTGTTTCACATATTTTTCTTTATACTGAAATTAGAGGATGCACTTTACTTAATTCCTCAAATTGATTTGTTATTACATCTTGTGAGATTGAGAGTTACAAGTAGGCTCAGTAGATTGATTAAAGCTTGTGGAAGGAGGAGGATCAAGCTGAGTGCATATTATAGCCAAGTGCTTTGGCAAAAGACAACTTGTAACTTGTTTGTTTTGGATAGTGGAACATACCGATAAAGACAACCGGATCCCCAGCTTGGTGCTGAAGAGAGGACTGACGCTCAAGGCGGAACCTCTATAAATTGATTTGCACTCTTCTAAACTCTATCTCTTTAATTTTCGTGCATAATTGTTTGTTTATATGTGATATAACTTGAATGCAGAAACTATTTCAGAGAGTGTTGATCATAGCTCAGAAACTAAATCAGGAACTAACATCTAGGAGTTTTCTTTGATATAAACTTCACGAGTTTAGATTTTTTGTTCTCTTTAGATTTCAACTAACGAAATTGTTTATTGATTTTGTCTTCTTTCAGTGAAAATAAAAAGCCATTTTAATCATTTAATCAAGTTTGTGAATTTGGAAAAGAATTTCAAAAGTTTACATTTAAATAGTATAACCAAACACACACCCACCCCCCCCCCTTCTTGATTATACTTTGGGACCAACAATATCATTATGTAGATGCAAGTATTATAAGCATATAAAATAATAAGAACATGAAAAAAATACTAGAAACAAATAATAATGAGCAAAATAATAAATATCAAGTATTGGGAATCTTAGCTTCATCAAGGTATCCCGGTCAAGTATTGGGAGCCTTAACTTCATCAAGGCATCTCGGGACTAAGAATAGACTAGTCCCAAAAAAATAAAGAAAATAAAACAAAGAAAAGATTGTTTTGACTTAATATGGACAAGTCTAAGACTAGAAAGACTAGTCTTAAAGAAATAGCATGAAATAAATAAATTGCAAAGCATGAAACTAAATAAATAACAAGTGAGCTTATATTCTTTAAAGATTATATATAAATACATAAATATATATAGTTAGATATGAATAACAAAATCAACATAACAACATAATAAAATAGGAAGTTCATGTGCAGAAACAAAACATGAATATGTTGTTGCTTTTACTACTCATATGAGTTTCAAAACAACACTATAGTCATGTTAAGTTACATGAGATGGGTAAATAAATGGTTGGAAGAAGTTTACCTAAAGTGTTTATGTGGTATGAAAGTGGTAGATGAAATGGGTATTATGTGAGTAGTGATATGTGGTAGAAAGTTTGTGTATAAGGAATGATTTTTGTGAAGAATTGGTTTAAGAGAGTTTTGGTAGAGAAAATTCTTGAAGAGAGGATTTTGTTGAGAGATTTTGAGAGAGTTTTGGTAGTAAAATGAATTGTGTGAAAGAATGAAGGAGGAATGGGGTATTTATAGAATTTTGGAGTGAAAATTAGATGTAATTAAATTAATTGAAAAAGAAAATAAATGAGAGTGAAGAGAGAGAGGGGGTGGACGGCAAAGAGGAGGAAGGAGAGAGAAATTTGATAAAAAAATAATTTTAGAAGAAAAGTATGAGAGAAATTTAGTAATATGTGATGTAGAAATTTTATGGGAAAAGAAAATTGTAAGAAATAGGTATGTAGGTGTAAGAATAGGTAGTGAGAAAAAGTAGAGATAGATGAATAGTAGAAAAGTACTATGAATAGTAAACTAGACAATTAAAGTACCAGTAGTAATAAAAATATGCGTAATAATGCGATATCTGTAATTTTTAGCTACCGAAAAATTCTAAAATTGATTTTTTTTAAAAACCTTATATTTTTATGAGTCTATTGGTATTAACGGAATATTTTTGCCATCTGGTGTACTGGAGCATGGTTTTTGAAAACTGATCCTGTTTGGATCCAAAGGACACTAGAAATTTGAGAATCTGATATTTTCAAGCTTCCCTATATTATTACGAACTATTATCAACAATTATTCTCATTTCGTTGTTTAGAGTTTAAGAGTGCGGTATTGTCGGATCTTAAACACTAGGTTTGTTTGTATGCTTTGTTGACTTTTAAGGTTCCGGTTTGACTTCCGGTTTTGTTGAGTTATTCGCAAGGTATAATTTTGGAGTTTTTATCTTATTATATTTTTAGTTCGATATCTATGGTTTATCTCATTTTATTTGTAATTATTTAATAGTTTTCAGTTCTCGGAATTGTTTAACCGAGTCTAGGGTTATAAGTTGACTTAGTTTGACTTTTGGTGAAAATTGAAATTTTTGATTCTAAAATTCACCGTAGGTTTTAAGACCTTAGCATTTCGTTGTTGAGCGTTTATTTGAATATATCATTTTGATTTGTGTTTTAGGAATCGGATAGGTGATTTGATTGATATACGAATGTTGATTCAACCGATAGTTGGATTTTCTTATTTTGTTTTTGAGGGTTTTCCTTTTCTCAAATTAAGAAGTCTCATTTTTTATCTTATTTAGAATTAAGTTTTAACTTGGCTTGATTTTTGGGGTTTCAATTTTGGTGTTTGACTCTTGGATTATTTTCTAAAAATTATGAAATTTTCAAGGGTTTATACACAGTATTGTGGATCTCTATATTTAAGTTGTTCTACTATTATTTTGCTATATTATTGATTTATATTATTCTTATTGATATTTTGTGCATATATCCTTTTATTAAACTCATCTACATAATGTTCATGTTGCATTTGCATTCATAACTTGCATGACATCATAGATGTATTTGTTTTGAGTACATAAATGCCTTGAAAACTTTGTTTTATGTGACTAAAGGCTTGTAGTAGTATATAATAATAATGAGAATATGCCAAAAAGTTCAAGGTTTATTTTAGTTTCAACAAAAATGATTTTTGGAAACTTGGATGGAAAAAGAAACCTATTTAGAAAACCTATTTTCCAACTCCAAAATGAAGATCTTACATTTAAAATGAAGGGCTTAGGGAATATGTATCATAAATGAATGATTTTTATGAGTTGAACTTAGTTTTACTAAGAGAAATTTTCAAAATAAGAAAAATGTTATAAAAGATAAGTTAGAACTTGTTTCAACCCTAATAAGAACTTGGAATTCGTAACTAGGGTGAAATGTCAAGTAAACACCTATTTTCCAACCCTAAAACAAGAGTTTTGTTGAAAAAATGAAAGCCTTAGGGAGTAGGTTTGGTTAGGACTTAATTTTAGAAAGATTAAATGAGTTTTATACAAGAAATAATCTCAAACACAAATTTCAAAATGCGGATCTAGAAATGACCCCTATTTAAACACCTATTTCCAAATGCCAAAATGAGGATTTTAATAGAAAAATAGAAGCATTAGGGAATGGCTGTAATAAAGACTTAATTTTGATAAGAATAAATGGACTTTATCAAAGTATAATCCTAAAACAAAGGAAAGAACATGGATCAAACAATATTCTCATTCCTTAAAATTTTGTAAAATTCTTAACTAGGCAAAACCCTTATTTAAACATCTATTTTCCAACCCCTAAATGAATAATTTTATTAAGATAATGAAGGTATTAGGTATATAGGTCATCAAGGCTTTATCTTAGTAAAAATATGGATGATTTTCAAAGAGATAAAGCTAGTTTTTCTCAACAAAGTGTTCTTGAAGTTGTTGCAAAGTAAAAGTTTTCCAAAAATTCTTTTTAACCAAAAATTATTAAGGATATACATATAGATAGCTCAGATCATGTCATTCATGATAATAACTTGTAGATATTGTATGCACATATAATATACTTGGTAGAAACAATGCAAATTTCACAAATAATTCCGAAAATGTGATTTTTAGCTACTGATCAGATCTGATCCGAGCTTTCCAAGGCCTAAAAGTTTTCAATACTTAGTAATAAGATCATAAATAGATAGATATTTCAAAGTTGATAGAAATCGATAGCTTATTTGTAAAATTCCGAGTTAAAATGACCAAATTATGGCCGTTTTAAGTTGAAACTTCTGTTTACCACGAAAATTACAAACTTAAAAGATTTTGTTTAATAAATCAGAAATAGTTATGGTTTGAAATACTCATTGGGGTATTTCCTTCGTTTAGGTGACTTTGAATCGAAGGAATTCTTGCATCTAAATTACTACGCTAGAGATCAGTATCCATGGTCGAGTGAGTTGTACTTCCTACTTACTATTCCGTATTGTGCTTGTAAATTTTAGTTACACTAGAACAATAGGCAAAGATAAGAATTGGAAATGCATTATGGGTAAATAAGGGACTATGTATACTATCTTGATGTGTTGAGAAAAATGTGCTAAGAATATTAAAGCCGAGTGATTAAATCGATGTATGATTATATTCCATGATTATGAGTGTTTGATAATTGATTGGTCATCTATGAAATTGAATTAATGATTACTCGGACTAACAAGTAATACGGACATATTCACTTCATGATGAGGATGGTGCATTTAATCATGGTTGGTTCTCCGTAATTCATAAACAATATGAATGAGATAGGTTTCCCGTGAGCCATAAAACGAAACAGTAATTCAAAGTAGTACCGCAGGATTCGTTAATCTGCTAATCCCGAATGAAAGGCATAAATCCATTCAACATAGGATTTCTGGTTGATCACATGTCTTGTTTATCCATGTGGTTGTTGCATTTCATATGGATGGTTAAATCAACTTGCTTGTGTGTATGTATGTATGTAATTATGGGATATGTGTGTTCTGGAAGTTTTTACTCACTAAGCTAGTGTAGCTTATAACCCAATAGCTTCTTTTTAATGCAGTTCTCGTACCTATGGTTGCACCCCCGGACTTAACCAACTCAAGTAATGTGAAGCTAAGAGTTTCCACTAGAATTTTATGGCTAGCTTTGTATAGACTTCTATAGGAAACCTTAAACGCTTGGGATGTTATTAAAAACTAATACTTGGATTGAATATTATTTTTGTGGGAATGCTTCTTAGTATTCTGTAAATGATCCTGAGATATCTGTGGTTTATATTTTTATGCTTATTCTATTAAGTTAAACTATCTATCTCCGATTGCATATGTATTCTATTACCGTAAGGGAACACCTTGCATCTAATACAAGACTTTTGAATGACTGTGGTAGTGATTCCTAAGTCTCGTTTAGCATGCGGCGAACTGTTACATTTAGGGTACCCTTTAGGGTGTGATAGTTTAAGTTGGTATCAGAGCAGCAAAAATATAAAGCATGGCAATAGAATTTAAAAACTTAAAATGTGAAAATAAATAAATCTTAAGTTAGGAAAGGAGTTAGAAGTCAAGACTAACTAGAAATCTTTTCTTGATATAGGTATCCTTAAGGGAAACACAGGAAAGAGCTAGAACATTTCTAAAAGGGACAGAAGAAACATTTGTGGATTACAAGCTGAGACTGAGAACCTTATGTGAGGAATTCTCTTTGGCGGGGAGACTAGGACTCTAAGAGAAGTGTATGTAATCTAGAAGAGAGGCCTTATATATACCAAGTGGGAAATGGTGGTTGATCAAATAATAAGAAGAAGGAGATGGACAATGTTGGAGACAATCTATACGGTAGAGAGAATCATGGTAGACTATGGAAATGAGCCTATGTTGAGAGAGGCCACTTTTATCTTGAAGAAGGAAGATAATCCCCCACATCCTAATTTTCGAGTATGGAGGGACATAAGACCTTTATATGCTTATGCCCACGATGATTTGATGATCCATAGGTAGATCCAAGCCCCATATCTTAGCAATGTAGGCATGTAGTTAAGGAATGCCCCAAGAGAGGAGAACCATAATGAGGATGAAAGTGAAGAGGAGAAGGAGGAAGAGGACCCCGAAGAGGATCCGAATTAGGTAGATGAGGAGGAGAATAGGATACCCTAACCAACTAAGATCGAGGAAGTTCCAAACCATGAACCAAATCCACCCAATCTAGACTTTGATCAAGATTTGCAAATCCCAGATAGCCACAGGGTAGAGCCCGAATTTGAACCTAGTCTTTGGAGAGACATACATGAATATGGTGAAAGCTTGAGAGTGGAAAATGAAGCATCCATTAATCCTATGGAGAATGAAAATTCTGAAGAGATCATGATGAGAGAAGCTCGAGAGAATGTTAGAAGGATTTAGAGGAAGCTGGAGAGGAAGTGATGAGAGAAGAGAATAGAGAGGTTGAAGATAGGGCCAAAGAAGAAGGAGAAGAAGAGGCTAAGCAAGAGAAATAGGCACGGCCACTTAGGAGGAGAAGGATGACTGTAAGGGAATATTTAAGCCTATTTGTTAGAAGAGATGATGGGAGCTCTTCTAGTGGGGATCGTCCCTCCACCCTTAACCTGGGAGACTCGTAGAAAAGGAGAAGAAGGAAATGATGAGCACAATTCCAATCAGTCCAACAAAAATTTTGTAATAGGCAATGAAGGATGCTAAGTTTCCTTAATGTCATCCTTAGACGACTTTATTGTGTTTTATCTTTTGGTTTTTCCTTTCTCGGTTTAGTAAGAAGTTGTAATTTTGATAGGTCTAGATCGGTTAAGTAGCATGGTTTTCATGTTTTGTAAGCTTAATGTAAGAAACTCGACCGAATATATGGCCTTGGTATTATCTAATGAAATCTTATATGCATTTGTTTAAAGGAAAATTTATGTTTTCCTAACAAATAACATAGACAGAAATTAAAAATGCAACTAATGAGGAACACTATGCACGATATACTCTTAAGAACTGTAATTAATAACAAGACACATGCGCATCATTGCATCCATTGCATCATTGTGATTGATTTCTTTTTGCGCGATTTCATAATTTGAATTATGATTTGAACTCTACAATTTGATGAGGATGTAAAGATAAGGATGAATTCTACTACAAAGAATCTGCCACGTCAATGAATAAAATCGTCATGATTTTTGTGCCTCTATCTTATAAATAAACATGTACAAGCATGTGATAGTATCATAATATACATAGAGTATAATTTATAAAAATTTCTAATGTAGCGTAGAGAGAGAATTCTTGCACAAAAGAATTGTTTCTTCTTGGTTGTGAAATCTCGAAGTTTTCTCGGTAAATTCATTATAAAACCGACATTTCTTTTTTCTTTTTTTTTTTTTGCAAGGACCTATGCTTAATTTGTAATTTCATCTTCAATTACATATTATTTCTTCAAGAATTTTATGCTTAATTTCTACATCTATGGAGAAATAATCATTTAACTTACGGTTTGTGAATCTAAAACCTGATTCATGTGATTTCAATGTGTTTTAACGATTATCATTGGGTATTTGAAACTAGTAGCTAAAACTCAAATTCATGAGTCTAAATGTATGGTGTACCTTTTAGTTTCATCTGACGTCAACTGAATAGATTAAGAGATCATTTTTCTAAATAGATGTAGGCTAAATGGAGTTGCCCATAATCACCTTAAGAAAGGGATGGTGAAACTTTCTATCGCTTGTTTTAAAATTCATTGGGTAGGTTTTAAAACAAAGGATTCTTAAAACTTTATGGGGATCTAGATCGCTGATAACTTGTAAAGAAACTGGTCTGGTCTAGATCTAAAGTTTCTAACCTTGAGAGATACTTTAATTTACATTCATGAATCCAACAATGCAAATATACCATTGAATAACTCTATGAGTTTATTAAGAAATCAAATGATAAGGACTTGGTGAAGCAATCCTTAAGGCTTTTTCTTGCATTAACAAGCTTATCTTATGACTTACCCTTAAAATCTATGTATATTCATTAACCCTAGTGTAACTTATGTTTTCAGTATGCTCTTCTAAATTTTCTTTAGCTAGATAATAGATGAAATGTGAGTAAGATAGATGATAACGATCTCTTGGAATATGACCCAATATTTTCTATACTACTTGCCTGATGTTGGTAGTTATTTCTAAAGTTGAATAGAACTTATTAGTTTTATCAATTTTTGAAAACTTTAACTTCACGTATCTTTAAAATGCTTTCAACCCAATGAAAACGAATCGACCAATTATAATGTTTGAAATGGGGCCAACATGGCCATGTCTACCCTATGTTGCCTTAAATATAAATAGAAAAGCCTTTTTTTCAAAACATTCCACTGTTCCTCTTTCTCTCGCTATTTGACATAATCACCATACACATCCTTAGACACCCTCTCTCATTGTAATTTTTGCATGAAACCTTAGTAGATCATCTCATGTAATCACCATATAGCAATGTATGGCCTTTTGCTCTCTCTTTCTCTTGAATTTCATTCATGATTTCATGTGGTATTTATTTATGGAGTGAAATAAGGTTTCTTATGCAGCTTTATTATTATACATTGCTTGATTTAGGAATATAATTCTAGTGATTGAGATGTTATCCATGCTATTTAACACTTTATTTTTTTTTTTAACACCAACATGCCTTAATCACATGATGCATGCTAACCCCTTGAATATTGGAATTTTTTGTTGAACATTTTTGTGGCATGCTTATGATCACCTTATGTTAACACTAACTCAATTGACCCATTATATAATCATGTTACAGACTAACAAAGGATTACAATTAAAATTTTTACTCAAAATTATGTTCACATATGTATAAGAGAATTGAGCAACTTTATTTTTTTTTATAGTTAATCTACACATAGTTTCCTTCTTTGTATAACATGCTATCTAATTGCAAATATTTAGCCTGTGTGCACATTGGTTTAACATCAATTGCCATATGATTTATGTTATCAATTAATTGATGTGTGGTTTTACCTAAATCATTTTTTTTCTTATCTAATGCCATGGTTGCTTTGTTTTTAGGATGTCATGCCATAAGCTCCCAATTGCAAAAAGGTCATGTTTTGAATGAGGCAATAAAAGCTTAGGGTTTAGGAGTCCTTTACAACCGTTGACCTTAGTACAACAAAATTCTTATGACCAATTGAAAGGAATAGAATAAAAAATTACTTAAATTGATAATTATTGGGGAAATATGGGTTTTAAGAAGAGTACCTATTGTTAATTTCTTTTGGTACTTAGGACTGTTTTTTCAACATCAAAGGGAAGATTTATAGGCAGATGAATTTAGAATTCCTAGCTACTTTTTGGATTGACAAGCTTCAATTACACTGAGGATTGGATAACATGATATCATTCAAAGTTAATGGGCACCTTAAGAAACTGTCCGTGGTAAGTTTTTCAAGCATATAGGCCCTAATGATGTAGAGTACATTGCATTTAAGGAGTTCTAGAACCTCCTATCGGTTAGCCACAAGGTGAAATTCCAACTATTTACTAAGGCAACTTGGTGATGTTGTAGGAAATTACAACCTCAAATCCTTTAAAGCATCTACTTTTGCACACAAGAGCTAGATGGCAACTTGGTGATGTTAGAAATTACAACCCTGATTCCTTCATAGCATGTACTTGTGCACAACAGAGCCATAAGATCATTTATTGGATCTTGACACTGTATTTAAGGTAAGGTAAGATACAACATTATTGAGAGGTACCTTATCAATATAGGGGCATTGCATGCCTTTTATATCAGATACCAGTCAAATGATTATGAACTTTGTAGTATTCATTGTGAGGCTTATATTACCATACTGCTAAAGAAGTTATGCGTATTCCCTAATCAATAGCTGGGTGATTGGGCTTCTAATTTTGCACCGCTAAACAAGTCCACCTTTGGAAATTGGCACTAGGTGCTAATCATACGAGTATTACCTCAAACTACACCATTCTAGCCAGCATTTGCATCTACTTCTACTTTTTCTACTGATTAGGGCACTCCAAAGAAGTTGATTAGAGATTAGCCCAAAATAATGAGAATCTAGCAAAAGTAGAAAACATTTTTAAAACATCTAAGTCGGTTTAGTAGGTCAGAAGAAAGACATTAGGAACATTTGTACTCCTATTTGAAGTCTCTTATAGATAAGTTAGAGGTGACACTATAATGGATAGGTGTCACACCCTAAGGGTACCCTAGTAGTAGCACATAAACCACACTTGTATATTATTACTATTTTACCTTTAGAGAATGACATATTTTAAAACAATAGGATCTTTTACTTCGTTCGATAAGAAATGACAAATACATGTAAGCCATAAATTAGTAAAATAATTGTCATCATAAGTCTTGAGTAATATAATATTACAGACCAACTACCAATTCTATAAGTCTCTAAAATATAAAAACTGATAATTCAAATACTAACTAAATAACAACTAGGAATTTAAAGTAAACAACTTATCCTACATATTCAAATTCTTCCAGCTTGTAAAGTCTTACCAGAGCCATGCTCCTGGAAGATACTAGCCATGGCCGTAGTGCCAACTTGAAAGGTCTTTAGGGGCGTGAGCAAAACCATAGGCTCACTGATAACTAGACATATTACACGTCTAGCAAGTTCATTGACAAATCATATGTAATGCAGCAATCAAGCATATGTACAGATATAAGCTTGGATGATCTAAAATCTAAATAGGAAAAAGATTTACACCCTCTTTTTAAGGTTGAAGAATATTTACTTAATAACCTACCTACCAAGGAGAGACTAAGTACACAGGAAAATCAATGATTTCTCATTTTAATATTATCACTTTAATTTTAGGATATTTTAACTGACCATTTCCTACATAATCCATTAGAAACTCCCTAAGTATTAATCGTTTCAAAGCGATACCATGGATAGTGTCCTACATTGCTACTTAGTTTCCGTGGAACTAATAAACAAAGATAATTTTGGAAGAACTAACGTTTTAGGAAAATCGAGCATTAACAGAAAACCTAAATTCTAATACGTAGCAGGCTATCACCCATTAAGTATATGCAATAGTTTAGTTCGTGTAATGCATGATAGTTTTTAATTATAAAGACAATAATTTTTAGTTTAGCTTATGGTAGTCATACATTACACACACGACATATTACATGCTTTTCTCAAATCATCAAACAATCTGTATTATCACTTTTTATTATCTTAGTTTATCAAATAAACAAACAGCTTGCAACACATGCATAGTATATTTCAACAACGACCATTTCATTATCTTCGTATTACATATGTGACCAGTTGCGAGCACAAACAACGTAATAGATGTGAGCTACTCACCTGCTAATGATGGTTAATCGTAATAGTCAATTGGAAAGTCCTCAATAGTATCAAGATCACTTAATGAGATGAATAAAATTATTCTAAACTCCTATGAGTGCCTAAGTGTTCTATATTGGTATTTGATTTAATTTCTATTACCTATATTGGTCTTTTTAGGATAAGGATCCTATGATAACAATTTTTATTATTTAACATTTATTTCCATTTTTCTTGTCTTAATCTTAAGAATATTTATTTTTGTAAGGTAGTTGTAGAGTTTGTATTTAGTAAGTTAGTATTTTATCATTACTATTATTATTACTTTTATATCATTCCTTAGTTTACCCATTATGATAATTAATATTTATTTTCTATCATTTATTTTCATCGTGTTTCTCTTGATCTTTGTTCATGTTATTATCTGTTTTTTATGGGTATCACATTATCTTTAATTATAGCTTATTTGTGTTTTTCATTCTTATACATTTATCTATATAAAACTAGTATCAGGCGATTATCATAATCTATTCATATTAGTTTAGTAAAATAAAAGAATTTTCTATTTATAATGGTTACTAAGTTTAGTAAAAAAAAAACTATTAAATTTACTAACTCTATAATTTTTTATTTATATTTATTTAGTTTGTTCTATTTCTCTTCTTATTCTTTTTTTTATTTTATATATACTTATGTAATATGTTACAAAAAAAAAAAAACAGATTTCGTGTAGAGAAAATTGGCACGTACATCGATTCCAATGCCGCCGGCATTGAATTTGAATTGTCAATGTTCGTGTAATTTTTACATGTAATTTGTTCTAGGTACATTGGCTTTGAAGACCGCCAGTGTTATAATGTACGCCACCAGTGTTATAATGTTCGTGTAATTTTTACATGTAATTTGTTCATCGTCTTCTTCTCTTTTTTTTTGGTTTAAACTCTATTTATCTTATAATTTGTATGTATTATACTTAGTGTTTTAAATATTTCAAGTGTTTCTACATAATCCCTAGCTATTGTTTATGATATATTAGCATATAACATTTCATAATCATTGAAACTCATGATATCCTAGCTTCTAAATATACCATAATGCATAAATGGAGTTTTAAGATTAGATATCACTTTGTTTCAGCTATTATGAAGGTATTAGACTCTCCTCCAGAGCTTGATACAAACCTAGGTTGATAGAAATATTGTTTAAGCTAGTATTTAACACATATACTAACTTAAAACGAATTTAATTACCTTACTTGTTTGCCTCCTATGCTAGAGCTTGTTACTTATGTGTTTGTTAGCTGTGTTTGTGTGTTTTATGTTGTTGTTTTGAGCTGTTGTTGGTGTGGTTTATGTTGTTCTTTTGGTGCATATTATTGTCTTTGTTTGTTGTTCATTAATGGAGGTTTTTATAGAAGAAGTTGTAGGAGCTGCAAGGGATTATTTTGGCTAAATAAGGGAAAATTTGCCGACAAAAACAAACTTTTGTTGCTTTCATTACTCAATTTCCTTCAAATTTCGATTAGAGTTTTTCAAGGTGATCCTAACCGTATATTGCATCGAATTTGCACCAATTTTGTGTAACTTTAATATAATATTATTTAGTTAGTTAATTATCTTAGTTTTAGGATAGTTTATTAAGCTAAACGGGTATAAATATATCAGTTATTTAAGAGCTTTGTCTCTAAAAATTTCTTAATACTCTTACAAATTTCTAGATCATCTTAGAGTCCAAATTTTGATTTTAAAGTTTACGTGATTAATTATTTTTTGGGTCTTATCCTCCTCGATTAGGGTTTTATAAGCTTAATAGACCAATTTTTTGTTTTAGTCTTTAATAGCTTTAGAATACTTAAACTAGAATAATGGTGTGATCCAAATATTTATTTGGAGTTTTTATTGTTAGTTATAGATCTATTTGTGTTCTTATTATGTATTTATAACCATAACTGTTTATCATTAAGTTATCGTTTTCTAACTATTGGTTTTATCAGTGATTTACTCTTTAATGAATTTGAAATCTTATCTAAATTATTTATATATCTTAAGTTTTTGATACCCACTACGAAATTTTGTCTTTGACATCTATTACTATCTAGAGAACTTTGTTTTAAGGTTTAAGTTATATATACGCTCACTATTACTCGTAGTTCTATTATAAGCTCTTTGTGAGTCCTATATTGACATTCTATTTTCTATATTTCTATTTCTATTCATTTCTACTTGTATGAAAATTCTCAGGGTTTACATTCTCCTGCCCTTAAAATAAGCTTTGTCTTCAAAGCTTGCATGCGTATCTTAGTTCTCAAAAAGATGAGGATCGCTTTTCTTGATCTCATTCTCCAGTTCTCATGTCATTTCTTTAGTTCGAGATCCCATAGTACTTTGACATAGTGAATCATCTTATTCCTGAGAGTTTGCACTTTACTATCCAATATCCGAACATGGTGTTTCTCATATGTTAGGTTTTCCTTTAAGTCAATTACTTCCAACTCAACCACTTTATCAAATCTGGTACGCATTTCCTTAGTACGGATACAGGAAAAACATTATGTATACCAGTTAAATTTGGTGGCAAAGCCAAAGATATGCCAGATTTTCGACTCATACCAAGATCTCAAATGGTCCAATATATCTAAGACTTAGTTTTCCTTTTGTCTATCTACTATGAAGACTTTTGATTGGGCTTATCTTCAGATTGAAATGATCTCCTTATGTAAATTCTACTTCCTTTCTTTTTAAGTTTGCCCAGCTCTTTTGCTTGTCTTGAGTCTCTTTCATCTTCTATTATCACAGTGACCTTATCGATTGTTTCTTATAACATTTTGGGTCCAATCGTTACTTTCTCTATGCTATCCCAGAACAATGGTGATCTTCACTTCCTACCATACGGTGCTTCATATGGTGGCATCCCAATACTTGAGTGATAACTGTTGTTGTATACAAATTCCACCAATGGCAAGTGTTGATCCCAATTTCCTTTGAATTCTAAGATAGATGATCTCAACATATCTTCTAATGTTTGAATGATCTTTCTATCTGTCCATCAGTATGAGGATGATATGTTGTATTGAACTTTAGTTGTGTTCCTAAGGCTTTTTGTAATCCTTGCCAAAATCTGGAAACAAATCGTGGATCTTGATCTGACACTATACCAGCAAGTATACCATGTAATCTCATAATTTCCTTTAAGTATATTTGTGCCATCTTTTCCAATGGATATGTCATGTTAATTGGTAAGAAATGGGCTGATTTAGCAAGTCTATTCACAATGACCCAAATAGAATCATATCATGCGTTCATCTTAGGTAACGAATATACAAAATCCATGGAAATTGGATCCCATTTGCATTCTGGAATTAGCAATGGTTTCAACAATCCATTGGGTCTTTAGTGTTCAACTTTTACCCTTTAACATACATCCTACTTAGCAACAAATTCAATGACATCCTTTTTCATTCCATTCCGCCACTATACACTTTTTAATCCTTGATACGTCTTTGTTTCTCCTAGATGTACAAAATATCCAGAATATATGCCTTGTGCATTAATTCCTTCCTCAAGCTTGTATCATGTGGCACACACAATCTGTTGTTCATTCTCAACACTCTTCTTTGTCCATATAAAAATCATTATATTTTGCTTGTGGTATTCCTTGCTTAATTTCATGGAATTTAGTATCTTCCTTCTTAGCTTCCTGGATCTTTTAAAGTAATATAGGCTCTAAGATCAAGTTCCCTAGCTCAGCTCCTAAACCTTGCATGAAAATTCCAAGTTCAATATCTTAACTCCTTAGTGAGTTCCTTCTACTCAGTTAACAATGAGGCCAATTCCCAATAACTTTTCTAACTTAATGCATTAGCTACAACATTCACTTTGCCAGGGTGATAGTTGATGGTTAGATCATAATCTTTAATTAATTCCAAATCTCATGTTCAACTCTTTTTGTGTAAATATATACTTCAAACTCTTATTATCCGTATATATTTCGCATTTTTGTCCATATAGGTAATGATGCTAAATCTTGAGTGCAAAAACAATAGCAACTAATTCCATATCATGAGTGGGGTAATTCATCTCATGTGGTTTTAGATATCTAGAAGCATATGTTATTACTCTCATTTTGCGTTACTACACACCCTAGACCATTCCCGGATGCGTCACTATACACAACATATGGATCTTTATCATTTGGCAAAACTAATACTGGTGCTGATACCAGTCTCTTCTTCAATTCTTGGAAACTTTGTTCTCGTTGATCAATTCCATTAAAATTTCTCATTTTTTTCATCAACTATGTGAGTGGTGGCGCAATCTTTGAGAAATCTTGTACAAATTTCCAGTAATATCCCGCTAGTCCCAAGAAACTTCTTACTTCCGTAGCTTTTTTCTGGGCTTTTCCATTCCATAATAGCTAATCGTTGCAGGGTCTACAAATATTCCTTCACTAGAAACAATATTTCCAAGAAATAATATACTTTTAAGTCAAAATTCACATTTAGACAATTTGGCATAAAGTTTATTATCTCCCAATATCTGCAAATACACTTCTCAAGTGTTCATCATGTTACTCTCTAGTAGATGAGTATACCAATATATCATCTATGAATACAATCACACAAATATCCAACGAAGGTCTAAAGATTTGGTTCATTAAGTCCATAAAAACTGCAGGTGCATTTGTTAATCCAAATGGCAAGACAAAAAATTCATAATGACCATACTTAGTTCAGAATGCAGTCTTTGGTACATCCTCTGCCTTTATTTGGATTTGATGATATCCTGACTTTAAATCGATACGAGAGAATACCTTTGCTCTTGATAATTGATCAAAGAGATCATCAATTCTTGGTAAAGGATAATTGTTCTTGATAGTAACTCTGTTTAATTCCCTATAATCAATATAGAGTCTCATTGAACCATCTTTCTTTTTAATAACAATATTAGTGCTTCCTAAGGTGAAACACTTAGTCTAACAAATCCTTTATCCATCAATTCTTGCAATTGCACCTTTAAGTCCTTCAACTCCATAGGTGCCATTTGATATGGAGCTTTTGATATTGGTTCAGTTATGGTATCAAGTTAATAAATAATTCCACCTCTTATATGGGGGTAATCCAGGTAATTCATCTGGAAATACATCCGAATATTCACATATTGTTCTTATGGTATGAATATCTAATTATTTGGATTCGCCCTTGGTAGCTCCAAGAATACATTTTTTTAACTCCATATCCTTTACATTTCCAACCTCAATTGTTGTTATCTTGCCTTCGATTTCCTCGAGCATTTCACCCATGTACTCCTTTCTTTCTCCTTGATTAGTAACAGAAGATATCATTTTGAGAAAATAGTCAACTTTTCTTTTATAGTAATTTACCAAGTCATGCCGAAATAACATCATACTTCTATATATCTACCAAGATCAAATCAACAAATGATTCATGATTCCTAATCTTTAATGGACATCTCCATATCATATCTCGTGTTTCACTAGATCTCTTGTTGATGTAGTAATTCCTAACTCCTTTCTCATGGTCTCGATTGATAACGTACTCATCTTGTTAATACAACATTTATGAAAGAATGTGTTGCTCCAGTATCAAACAAAGCATACGCAGTTTGATCTTTCATTTGAATTGTTCCTATTCAAAATTTATTAATTACATGTTATTTCTAATTCATAAGGGTATTTACCGAGCATCTAACGTATCTGTGTTTTGCAGTATAACTTTAAATAAACATAATGTAATTACATACCAGCAATAAGATTGTAGTCATCAAGGTCAGCTTCTTCCCATATGTTTCCTCCATCTTCCTCCTCCATCTCTTCATCATCAATTGGAGTTCCATGCATAGCAAAGACTCTAGCTGTTGTAATAGCTTTATAACATTACTATTTCTAACTTTCTATCCAATAACTCCATTTGTTCCTTTGGTATGTGAGGAACTAACTGCAGTGTTCACTCTCTGTAGACAGTTGGTCAATATATGATCGACTTTGTTATAGACAAAACAGGTTGCACTCTTCCTTTTTGGACATGTAGTTGCCATGCGTCCACTTTCACTACAGTAGTAACATTTTTGCTACAATTGTGGCCATTCTCTTGGATTGTGAGAGCCCTTACACTTCTAGCATGTAACACTGTTCTTCTATCTATTCCTTCCTTACTCACTCTAGAGGATTTGAAAATTTTGGTTTTCTTAAACACGGAATTTGCCATAGAATTATCGTAAGTTCATTTTCTAAAGGTCTGTCCCCTCTTCTTATATCTTTCAACCTCATATTTCTTCGCACTTTCAATGATTCGGGATTTTTCTACCATAGCCGCAAAATCAACAATCTCAAACTCCCAAGCTCCTTTGAAAGTTGAGTTCTAACCCAGCCACAAAAGTCTGCCTTTTTAGTTCATCATTATCTCAATCAGCATTTGGAGCAAACTGCAATAACCGATTGAATTCATGTTCATATTCATCAATAGTCTTACAGCCCTATGTCATGTTCATCAGGTTAGTGCTATACTTTGCTTTTAAGCTACTCGAGAAGTACTCATTCAAAAATTCTCGCTTAAAAATTTTCCAAGTTATTAGTTGTGGCAAACTTCTTCATCGAATTTCACCATATCCTCGCTCTCAACCTTAGCAGATAAGATCATATGGTACCTCGGAGCTTCTAGTATTGAAAAGCATCAAGAGATCGCTTGATTTCAACTAGCCAGTCCTCAACTCCTTCTAGCTTCCTCGGTATCCCTTCAAAATACTTGTTACATTTTATGAATTCAGGTAATAAGTTCCTTTAAGGATAAAAAGGCGGCGGTGGTGGTAGTTCATGTTCACATCGAGGCGGTTCGTGCACTTCAATAGCATATTCATCCTGATCATTATGATCCACTGGTTCATTTGCTTGAAATTGAACTAGTGCACCTTGTCCTATATTTCTCCTAGAAGGTGCGGGAGGCCTTGCTGATGCCTCAGCTGGTGGGGCTGCATGTGGCACATTTTGCAAAGCTTGTATGCATTTTGTTTTTGGAGTGCTTGCAAAATGTACTTTAATCGATTTTGGGATGGTGCAGGTACATTTTTGGTGGATTTTTATATATTCTCACATTTCTACTCCTACCTCTTCCACTTGGCATTCTATTGGCATCAAATATGATAATTGAGTTAAATCTCATTCATCATAATTCATCTTTACTCAAAGTACCTATAAGCATTCATATGTATTCACATATATATTCAATCAAAACATACATAAGTATCCATAGTGCTATATGTACATAACAAAATTGGCACTAACTCTATTCCTATCATCTATTACTAGTATCAACAAAAGTGGCATATCACAGTCCATTATATACACACCATCATAAGTCTATCACTCAAAAATAGTACAAATATCACAACATATGACACTAGATCTAACTCTAAGGGCTAGGGTACAGCCATCCCTTGCCCTTTTCCTTAGGGCTTAATTGAGGATACTCATCATTATCATCAGAATCACTATCACTATTATCCATTCTTGCAGCCTGTTCCCTGGTGGTGCTGGAGTTAGATATGTATCTCCTAACTGGATTCCTTTAGTAGTTGTCTTCTGTTCACCTCTGGAGGTAGGTAAAGGCTCATCCTCTACTATTCAACTTCCATGAGGAATTCCAATCCATTTTCCATAATTGTAATTTGAGATATATCTTTCAGCTTGAATTCTTTTTCTTCTTCCTTCTTTTCCATCTACCTTCTTTTTCATTTAATAAGGCTGCTGTCACACTCCTCTTACGGACTGTAGCCTAAACTGACTCCTGTACTCTTCTAACATGAAAATGGGAATGGCGCTAAAACTCAACTTCTACTTCAGGAGTGATGGGTGGTCTATTTATTAGGACATCTCTAGGGAAATTGCATCTATTCACATGTTCTAGCATCTAGTCATCATCATAAGATGTATTCTCTCTTACCTGAATATGATCATGCCTAACATCATGAGCATATATCTTCTCCTTCCCAATAGATATCTAGACTCTGAAATCAGGTGGATCTGGCCTTACTGATCTTAATGAGACTATGAATGCTATATTATCAATTTCAAGACCTCCTCCCCTCTGAATTACCGATCTCTCAAATCTGTAAATGGTCTCTATAGCTGATCCATGATTAGGAAAGGCTCTCTCCAACAAGTATAACCATTCTTTAAATAAAGGCAGCAAACCTCTCTTCTAGGTGCTAAGGATTTCTTTTAATGTCTTGGTGATCCCGCACAATGATAAATCTTTTACTAAAACTCTTAACCTGCATCTGTAATCAGTCAGAGTCTCTTCCTCCTGCATGCTAAATATCTCCCATCTAATATGGCAAGTGGCTGGATTAGTCTGCACACAACAAAATTTGCATGATTACTAATAATCATATAGATTTCATTCTATTTGTGCATCTAGTATTACCCATAACTACCCAACTAATGCTAAAATGTTCTAATTGGATTTATACTTATGCTGTCACTACTAGTAGTAGCACACAAACCACACATGTATACTATTACTAGTTGCACACAAATCACACTTGTATACTATTACTAGTTTACCATCTGAGAATGAAAAATTTTTAAACAACAAGATCTTTTAGTTGATTCAATAAGAAATGACAAATACATGCAAGCCATAAATTAGTAAAATAACTATCATCACAAGTCTGAAGTAATATAATATTACAAACCAACTTCCTATTCTATAAGTCTTCAAAATGCATGAACTGATAATTCAAATACTAATTAAGTAACAACTAGGAATTAAAAGTAAACAACTTATCCCAAATATCTAAATTCTTTTAGCTTCTAAAGTCTTACCGGAGCCATGCTCCTGGAAGATACTAGCCATGGTCGTAGTGTCAACTTGAAAGGTCTTTAGTAGTATAAGCAAAACCACAGGCTCAGTGAATAAGCAGACATATTATACATCAAACAAGTTTATTAACAAACCATATGTAATGTAACAATCAAGCACATGTACAGATATAAGCTTAGATGATCTAGAATCTAAACAAGAAAAAGATTTATGTCCTCTTTTTAAGATTGAAGAACATTTACTTAATGACCAACCTGCCAAGAAGAGACTAAGTACATAGGAAAATCAATGCTTTCTCGTTTTAGGATTATCACTTTAATTTTAGAATATTTTAATTGACCATTTCATGCATCATACATTAGAAACTCCCTAAGTATTAGTGATTTCAAAGAGATACCATAGGCGGCGTCCTACGTCACTATTTAGTTCCCATGGAACCAACAGAACAAAGATAATTTTGGAAGAACTAACGTTTTAGAAAAACAAGCATTAACAAAAAACCTTAATACTAATACGTAGCAGGCTACCACCCGTTAAGTATATGCAATAATTCAGTTCATGTAATGCATAATAGTTTTAATTATAAAGCCAATAATTTTTAGTCTGGCTTGTGGTGATCATACATTACACAAATAACATATTACATGCTTTTCTCAAATCATCAAACAATCTATATTATCACTTTTTATTATCTTGGTTTATCAACTAAACAAACAGCTTACAACACATGCTCAGTAAATTTCAACAACAACCATATTATTATCTTCATATTACATATGCCACTAGTTGCAAGCACAAACAATGTAATAGATCTGAGTTACTCACCTGGTCATGATGGTTAATCGTAATAGTCAATTGGAAAGCACTCAATAGTATCAAGATCACCTAATGAGATGAATAAAATTATTCATCAACACAACATAGATATATATTTAAACTCCTATGAGTGCCTAAGTGTTCTATATTGGTATTTGATTTAATTTCAATTACCTACATTGGTCTTTTTAGGATAAGGATCCTATGATAACAAATTTTTATTATTTAACATTTATTTCCATTTTGCTTGTCTTGATCTTAAGAATAATTTATTTTTGTAAGGTAGTTGTAGAATTTGTATTTAGTAAGTCAGTATTTTATCATTACTATTATTATTACTTTTATATCATTCCTTAGTTTACCCATTATGATAACTAATATTTATTTTCTATCATTTATTTTCATCGTATTTCTCTTGATCTTTGTTCATGTTATTATCTGTTATTTATGGGTATCACATTATCTTTAATTATAGCTTATTTACGTTTTCCATTCTTATATATTTATCTATATAAAACTAGTATCGAGCAATTATCATAATCTATTCTTATTAGTTTGGTAAAATAAAAGTGTTTTCTATTTATAATGGTTACTAAGTTTACTACTTAAAAAAACTATTAAATTTACTAACTCTATAATTTTTTATATTTATTTATTTATTTAGTTTGTTTTGTTTCTCTTCTTTCTTCTTCTTCTTCTTCTTCTTGTTTTTATTTTATATATAAATATGTAATATGTTACAGAAGAATAGATTTCGTGTAGAGAAAATTGGCACGTATGCTGCCATCCAATGCCACCAACATTGAATTTTGAACTGCCGTTGTTCGTGTAATTTTTACATATAATTTGTTTTAGGGTACACTGGCTTCGAAGGCTGCCAGTGTTATAACGTATGCTGCCAGTATAGGGAAAATACACTGCCAGCGTTCATTGTTTTTACATAAAAAAAATATATTATGTAGCTTCTGTTCCAGTGCACATCGGCTTGAAGGCCATCAGCCTATCTACATATGCCGTTTACATTGTTGATGTAGAGCCGGTGTAAGCATTGTTCATTGTCTTCTTCCCTTTTTCTAGTTCGAACTCTATTTTTCTTATAATTTGTATGTATTACACTTAGTATTTTAAATTTTTGAAGTGTTTCTGCATAATCCCTTGCTATTGTTTATGACATATTAACTCATATAACATTTTGTAATCATCAAAACTCATGATATCCTAGCTTCTAAATATACCTTAATGCATAAATGGAGGTTTAAGATTAGATATTACCTTATTTGCTAATATGAAAGTGTTAGACTTTCCTCCAAAGTTTGATACTAACATAGATTGATAGAAATATTGTTTAAGCTAGTGTTTAACACATATACTAACTTAAATTGAATTTACTTACTAAACTTAAACTGAATTTACTTACCTTACTTGTTAGCCTCCTATGCTAGAGCTTGTTACTTGTGTGTTTGTTAGCACTGTTTGTGTGTTATTGTTTTGTTTTAAGTTGTGTTGGTATGATTTATGTTACTCTTTTAGTGCATATTATTGTCTTTGTTCGTTGTTCATTAATGGAGGCTTTTATAAAAGAAATTGTAGGAGCTACAAGGGATTGTTTCGGCGAATAAGGGAAACTTTGGCCACCAAAACAAACTTATGTTGCATGAAAACCATTGCATTTAATGTGCTGCTTGTTTGGGATATGTTGATTGGTTTAACAATATTTGTTCTTGACTTTTGTTGCTTTCATTAACTCAATTTGCTTCAAATTTTAGCTAGAGTTTTTCAAGCTGATCCCAAGCATGTATTGCACCGATTTTGCACCAAATTTATGCAACTTTTAATATAATAATAATTAGTTAGTTAATTATCGTAGTTTTAGGATAGTTTATTAAGCTAAATGGGTATAAATAAGTCAGTTATTTAAGAGTTTTGTCTCCTAAAATTTCTTTAATACTCTTACAAATTCTAGATTATCTTAGAGTTTAAATTTTGAGTTTAAAGTTTACGCGATTAATTATTTTTACGGTTTTATCTTACGCGATTAGGGTTTTATAAGCTTAATAGGCTAATTTTGGTTTTAGTCTCTAAGAGCTTTAGAGTACTTAAACTAGAATAGCGGTGTGATCTAAATATTTATTTGGAGTTTTTATTGTTAGTTATAGATCTATTTGTATTCTTATTATGTATTTATAACCATAACTGTTTATCCTTAAGTTATCATTTTCTAACTATAAGTTTTATTGGTTATACACTTTAATGAATATGAAATCTTATCTAAATTATTTATATATCTTAAGTTTTTAATACCTACTATGAAATTTTGTCTTTGATAACTATTACTATCTAGAGGACTTTGTTTTAGAGTTTGAAGTTATGTATACGCTCATTATTACTCATAGTTCTATTCTAAGGTCTTTGTTGAGTCCTATATTCTATATTTCTATTTCTATTCATTTTTACTTGTATGAAAATCCTCAGGTTTACATCGGTGAATAGACTTCACCTTTAGAGGATAATCTTTCTTCTAATGATTGTGACATTAGGCTAAAGGATCCGATCTAATTGTTGAATGAAAATGTTGATGAGAAGTGTGCCTAAGCTAAAGGAGAAGGTAGATATGGATTACAAGGAGATGAAGGACGTAATAAGTGAAGAAAGAAAGATAAGGAGAGAATGAAAGACATGATGAGGGAGAAGAGGATAAGGAGCATGATGATGTGTTGAATGTTAATGATTTTTTTCCTTTTCTTTTTTAACTCATGGTTTATAATATTAAGCGCACTCAATTTTTCAAGTTGGAATATTATGAATGGTTAATGGATAGGATTACTAAGTCCAATTTTTCTAAATTTTTATTTTACATTTTCTCCTTTTATTTGCGATATTTTTGCTTGCAACCGTTGCTATCAAAACCTTATAACTTTGTCTTAGCCTTGTAAATCTATATATTGTTAACTTGCTTTTTAAATCTACTTCCTTATTTTTTGTGAAATGGAGGAATTCTCATTCCTTTTCTTTTTTTTTTATATGTTGACTTTCTATCCTTTTCTTTGTTTGGTTTTATCTAGGAAATTGTGGACAATGTCCAATCATAAATGTAAGGAAGAGGATAGAACAAAATAAGGGTTTTTGCTAATGAGTTGTTGTTTCTTTGTTTGTTTGTTAATTTAAATATTTGAAGTTAAGTTCTTTGCTTGTTATATGCTTATGAAAACCTAAACTGTTACATTTAGATAATAGATAAATTACCTTGCATTCATGAGCAAAAGTAAATTAAAGAATCTTTTTGAGTGAAAATTTTTTATTTGTGCTAGAAATGCTCCCTTGTCTTTATACTCTTGATACTTAGTAACCATTAAAAAATTAAATCTTTATGGAATAAAGTTACTTGTTATCTAAAATTGGATTTAAGATTTGGAATTAGATCAAGTCTGTAAGCTATGAGTTAATTTGTTGTATGTTTAAGCTTACTATAATTTATACTCATTCCATAAGAATCTTAAGCAGATTATAATCCCAAGAAAACCTTTAAATAAAATTTGTCACTTAGTCATTTTTTGAAAAACTAAATTAAATTAAGTTAGTAGTAATGTAAGTTAAATTGGAAAGTGTCTTCTAGTCATATGATTTAGAAAATCAAATTATGAGGATCTCTGAGACTTAGCCTCAAATACAATTTTAATTTTACATTTGAGTAACAAAAGGTTCAAAAGTTTAGTAAGGCTCGTTGACTTGAGTAATTAAGCTTACGAGTGCCTTTTTAAGGAGATAACGCCTATTGATTTGAGTAATGTGTTTTGGATCATTGGCTGAAAGCTCAATATAAGTAGCAAAAAAAAGCCAAAGAAATTGAACTTGATAAATTAAATGGATTTAATGTAAATAAATTGGAGTGGTGGAGAGTTGAGGTTGTGTAGTGTTTCCATTTTTAATTTTGGTGATTAAAGAGGTGATTAAGGGGAGTATATACTTTTTTGTAAGTGTATAAATTGTAAATAAGTATCTCTTTAACTAGTTGATTTTGTGTTTGATTTAAACCTTTTATCCTAGTTTAAATAATGAATTAAACTTTAATTTAATTACATGAATTGTTGCTAGTATAATAGTATTCTATGAATTGTTGAATTCTAGAATGATAGTATTCTAAGTACATATCAACATACATATGAGTGGAATGTACTAATATTTGAAAGTTGCTTGGGCTTGAATGTTTGAGTGAATTAAGCTTCAAATGAAACATTTGAATTGATGTTTATTTTAAAGTAGCAATATGTATATATATATATATATTTGAACCAGTGTTTTGTGCTTAATTACCTTCTTTGATTTAATTCTTTGTTTAAGGGCAAGCAAGTGTTCAAGTGCAGGAATGTGTAATAAGGGTCAAAAGACCCTTATTTAGATGTGACCATTTGTGTTTAATTTGGTTATATTAAGTATATAATATCATAAAATTAACACTTACATTGGTTTTTAAGCCTTTGAAGTACAATTTGAGTTAATAGAAAAGATTTTAGCAAGTCTCATGCTCTTTAAAGAAAAATTTTACAAGTTCTTGAAAGTTTTGTGTTCAACATGGGCATGACATGATCGTGCCGAGAAGGCTGTGCTAGCTTTAGGTACGAATTTGAAGAGTTTTGTTAAACATGCACGAGACATAATCATGCGTTGATTATGTTCACCCAAGATTTTAAGAGAAATTTCCTTCAATAGTTGACATAAGAAAGATATGATCATGCTCAAGTCGTATTGATGTTAGAATGTTAGATGCAAGAGAGATATGACAAATTTTAAGTCATGTTGAAAGAGGGGTTAATATTTAAGGAATTTTACCAAGACCAACACGGGGGAATTAACATGACTTTGTTTTAGTTGTGTCCAGGTTTAAATTTGGAAATTTCCTATTTTGAATTTAGGAAATTAATGCAACATGATGATTGTGTTGACCTAGATTCAGAAGTTACTCAATCATTTTGAGGAGTTGCTTAGAGGCAAGAAGTAGCAAGCAAGTGAAAACACACAATTTAACTTAAGATTGCAAAAAATCTTTCTTAAGGGATTTTCATTAATTAATTTTATGATTTTTTTACATTGTTTGTGCTTTAATTGTTAAACTATGAAAGGGTGAACTTTTGTTCTTAGATTTTGATGAATCCTAGGATTTCTATGTAATTGGAGTTGCCATATTCAATGAATTATTAATTTCTTAAATCTATTTATGTGTTCTTGAAATTTTTTTAATCAATATTTCTAGAGTATTAATTCATGACTTGCCTTTGTACTTGTTGATTGAGAAATCATTTGTATAAATAGATTTACATAATTGGAGAGAGTTGCATGTAGTTGTAAAGATAAGATGATATAAATATCTTGTATTATGGTCAAACTTAATAGGGTGATTCATGAAATTTAATGTAATTTGGTTGTTTTAACAATGAATAGGTTTTGGTTAATCAACCTAGAATTAAAATTTTATATTCTTGAGAAAGATATTAATTTATAATAGGAATTCTCATAGTGCAAAATAATTAATAATTTCACAGATTTATGTTTTACGTAATTGCATATTAATTCTTCATTAGGATTTGAAATCAGGTGTTTCTTGCAATTGGATTATCTTAATTGTGATTTTGACTTGTGAATAATATTCTTATTTAATTAACTAGTTTTACTCAAATTTTATTATATTACTACTTTTTGATCCCCATGAGAACAATACATGTTGTTGGTTTGAATTGGTTATTAATAAATTTTCAAACAAAAATTCTTTAGAACCCCAATTAGTTATATAATATTATATGGCCTTCAAATACACTTGCAAGTTACAACACAATTTAAACTTAGCAAATAAATAATAAATACATGAAAATAAAAAGGGTAAGAGAAGAAGAGATTGTGTAAGTATTTATAGAGGTTCCACCTTGTGTACTAAAACCTTTCTTCTAGCTCAAAGCTAGGGAACTAGTATTCCATACCGATATGCTCCATTATATCTCATCAAAATCAAGATTACAAATAGTGTGCCAAACTTAGCCTTAATTCACTCTGACTAGATTTAACCTTGACACTTAGTAAAATCTGCTCTTGGAGCCTATTTGTAATCTAATGCTGAAAAATAAACAAAGAATTCGAGGAATAACAGCTTATGATGTCCTCTAAAAGTTCGGCTCAAAAGAAAACTAAAATAGAAAATAGTAGAATTAGCACTAATAATCTGGAGTTATGATTGCAATATCACTAAATGTTTGAGAGCTTTTTTCTGTCTTCAAATTTTGAACTCCATATATATATATATATATATATATATCTTCAAGGTTCCAATAGTTACAGTTAGATTGTCACGTCCCGGAGGGTACCTTAAACGTGGCAGTCTACCGCACATAATATTAAAGCTAATGAATGACAACCTTAGTCACACAGGAGCTTCGATATCACGTGTAAGGCGTTCTTCCAAGATAGTAGGAAGGGTATTACGTTTAAGCAGATAATAAAAGCATGCAAGAACTTATAAAGGTAAACATGTAATTATCATTAAGATAAAAGTTTCTTACAACTTCTTAGGGGCATTCCCCCGTTCTAAAAGCCTTGCTCAATCTAAGCCAGACATACATGAATATATCATAAGTCTATTATAGAGATTTTTCTTAGAAGTCTACATCCAAAACTAAATATATAAACTTCTTCCAAAAACTTCTAGTAGCTTTGGCTCATACCTGACAAAATGGGCTTCTTGATGCCAACCACAAGTAATCATACTGTAACAAAAAGCTATAGAAGTATAAGCAAGTCTAGCCTAGTGAGATAACTTCCATCTTCAAAACATTTCCATAAAACACACTAGTATTTAAACAATCATATGAGAATGCATCAATTACATTAGCAAACAAAATACACATGATTAACTGGAAACCATATGTATAGACATCAGCATGGGGCGGTTCTGAACTGCGAACTGTCTCGAACCATCTCCGGCGGTTCCGTACTTGGGAACTACCCTGTCGCGGATGGTTATGAACAGCCGAAGGACCCGCCGATTCCGACCCGTCACATATACAAATTAAAAAAAAAAATAAACACAGACCACGATGGAATTGAAGGAGCAGACCGGGGCGCGCGGCGTGTATGTGTGTGTGTGGGGGGAGGGGGGGGGGGGGGGGGGGGGGGTGGGTAAAGAGGGGTAGGGGTGTGGGCAAGGGTGGGGGCCGGCCTCCTGAAAAAATGGTTCATGATTCGTGTAGAACCGGAACCGGAACCGCCAATCGTGAACTGCCAGAACCTGCGGTTACCGATGTTTACATGTGTAGCATGGATTTTATGCCCTTCATATCGGGGTTGGGTGGTTACCAGCCCATACAACCATCAATATTTGTAGACTTACTGGCTCCTACTTGCCCTATAGACTTTCGGGCTCCTACTAGCCCATGTAGACCGGCTCCTACTAGCTACCACTACGACTCTTCGTTTCCCCATACGAAGAATAGTAGTGAAAAATAAATGTGACTCACAATATGTTATGCATGAATCGTTTTTAATATTGGTTTATTCAATTATCATCAAGTTCAAGTTAAAGGTGACAAAAACAATATTCATCATACCATTTCAAGAAAACATAAGTTATTCACCAATTCCTCTTTCGATATACTTAGCTTTTATTCAACAACCATATCATTCAACCATGAATCCAAATCACTCAACATTTATTCATTTATCTTTTTCCTTACTCTCTAATGTCATTACTTATAAGCACAATCAAGGAAATGTAATTAGTAAGGGATTAACTCACCATGATGATCGCTTCTAGTCGAAGTAATCTTCCGGGAAGCGATATCGGTTCCTTCTTCACTAAACAAGATGAAATACCCAAAATGAGTCTTTCATTGAATTTCTATTTTGAAGATTTTAAATCTATCTTGAATTCACAGTAAAATCGGATTTGAAGGAAGTTCCAACTTAAAATGGCCATAACTTACTCATTTTAACTCGGAATTTCGCATATTATATGTCGTTTTCTACTACTCGAAAAGATCTATTCATTTCTAAGGTTATTTTTATATAAAAGATCTTTTGGGTCTCGAATTAAAGGGTACCGATTTAATACGAAAATTCCATCCTTGAAAAACAAAAAGTTCTAATCTTTCCTTTATTAAGGCTTGTTTAAGTAAAACTCAAATATGTATATTTTTTAAAAGAATTCCTTATGTAAATAAATATACTCATAATTTGTGCATGAAGCTATAGGTGTTGTCTTGTTTAATTTATTTCCTTGAAATATCCTTTTTCTAATGTTTTGGAAAATTTGGATTTGTTAGACTTTACTTTATGGGGGTGATGTAACTTATAAAATTTTTTAATTTATCAAAATTTAATATACTATATTTTGATTCTTTAGTTTATCAAAAGTGAGTTAAAATATAGTTTGGTCTTTTGAGGTTATCTACTAAATTTATTTCTAGGATTTGAAAAATAGAGTTTCCAAAAGTTTTATTTAGTAGTACTTGATGAGTTTATTCTTTGAAAATTCATTTTCCTTGTAAATTGATTTTCTTGAAAACTTATTCAGCGTTTGGCTTAGAAAGTTGATAAAAATAGTACCAAGTTACTAGCTATATATCAAGACTTTATTTGAAAAGGAGATATCTTTAGACTTTAAGAAAACTTCATTTAATAGTTTGAAATTTCATGATGTGTTTTACATAAACTTTTAAAAGAGATTTATTTGAAAATATTTTTCTAAGTCTTTGGAAGAACATTGATCAAATTTTTATTCTTTCATCAAAAAGATTCATTTTCCTATTTGGACAACAACTTATTAGCTATGCATGAATATGATCATTTAGTTTATAAAAGCTAAAAATATCATAAGATAAGGTGATAAAGAACATAAAAAATAAATAAGCATAATAATAATTGTCAACTATTGAAGCCTTAGCTTTTTTAAGACTTCCCGGGACTAAGAATAGACTAGTCCTAAAAGAAAAAGAAAATTTTTGACTTGATGAGGACAAGTTAAGACTAGAAAGACTAGTCTTAAACAACTTGAAAGTAAATAAATTACAAGAAAGTAAATAAATTGCAATAATAAATGAGCTTATATGCTCTAAAAGATATATATAACTACATAGATATATTTAGTTAGATATATATGAAAACAACATAAAGAAATATAGTTTCATGAACAAAAACAAAGTATAAATATGTTGTTATTTCTTAACCTCATGGTTTTAGAAAACACACATTATGCTCATACTAAGTAAATGAACATAAATGAAACTTAAAGAAGTATTATCTATGCAAGCTAAACTAGAGAGAACTCTTGGAGAGATTTTGAGAGAGTAAGAGTATGAAAGGTGTGAAGGAAATGGAAGAAAAATGTGGTATTTATAGGAAAAAGTGGAGGAAAATTTGTGTTAATTAAATAATTGAAAAATGAAACAAATTGAGGAGAGAGGGGGTATGGTCGGCACAATTCTTGAGAGAGAGAGGAGGGAAGAAATTTTTTTTTTTTTTTATTTTTGTTAATGAAAAGTAAGATATGAGAGATGTGAAGTTGTATTGAAATGAAAATATAAAAAAATAGGTGTATGGTTGTAAGAGTAGGTTGTAAGCAAAAGTAGAGATAGATAAATAGTGTAGAATAGTAATAAATAGTGTAATGTAAAATAGGCATGACAAATAAAGTACCGGTAGTAAGAAAATACACATATAATTGCGATATCTGATATTTTAGTTACAAAAAATTATAAAACTAACATTTTTTAAAACCTTATATCCTTACAGTCTAACGGTATATTCGGAATATTTTTACTATTCCGAGCCCCGGGACACGCTTTTTGAAAACTGTATCCGATTGGGTTCAAAACGAATCACTGTTTAATAATATGATATTTTTAAGCTTTTTCATAATATTATGAACTATTCTACATACTAATCTCTCACTAACTCACCTAGGGTTATGAACACGGGATCGCCGGACTTGAACGGTTGCGTCTAACTAGGATTTTGTTGACTTTAGGATTTTCAGTTGACTTTCAAATTAGGGTTTAAGCTTAATTGATTGTAAAACTTTGGGAGTTTACATAGATAGTATTGATATAAGATGACGGTTTGTAGATAACCTTGTCGCATGATATTTTGTGCTTGCAGGAGTTTATATCTTTCATGTTTATCTCTTAATAAAACTGTTACTTGATCTTTAGCTTGTTGCTAATGAATTTTGTGGAAGATATTTCCAAAAAACTATTAATGATGTCTTAGAAAAATTGCACCTGATATGCTTCATTTTGAAATATCTTCATATCCTAAAAAATAGGGGTATATCTTGCTTCCTATTATCTTCCAATAATTTAAACTTCATCTTCTACTGAAATGCATTCTTGAAACTTTAGAAAGTATCTTGAATAAACCATACTTGACAAAATGAAAAGCAACTAAACTTGTTTGAAATAAAATTGAATTTACTATCATGAAAGTCGTGAACATTTCATACGCTTTAATATGACATTAATTCGAATCCCGGATATATTGACTAAGTTAATGGAACATTTTAATTGCATTATCCAAATTCATTCAACATTAGAGCTGAGCCTTTAATTGATGAAAACTTTGAATATAAAGATCTACAGTATTTTGATCATATATGTTGTGCATTAGGTTTACCCTCTGAGTTAGTCTCTGAGTGTTATAGACTTCTTGATAATTTACCATATATCCTCTGATTTACTCTACAAGTTTAATCTTTCTTTGAAAAAATTCTTCTAGAAAACTACTAACTATTTTGATTGAACAAATTGATCTTCTTATATTTTCAAAACTCGTATTGAACTTTTACTTAATAACCGCACACTCAATAACTTTGTTAGTAATCTTTAATCATTTTGTTATCATTAAAACTAACAATGAGGGAACCTAACACATTTACTTAATTTCGATACTGTAATATCAATAGGTACACTTGCTTGAGGTGATTGTATGATAGAATTAAGAACCAATTTCTAAAATTTTTTTATAGTACCATTATACTACATTAGATGATAGTACTAAAAAGGAGGCAATCCTACTTTAATGTTCTTCAATAATGGTTCGAAAGAAGAAGAAGAAGAAGAAGAAGAAGAAAATGGTAGTTACAAGAATCATGCATCATATTGAATTTTGAGAATGTGGTAGAAAGATCACAGTAAAGTATAGATCCTTGGGTCAAAGAAAAATCAAAGAGCAACCCTTAATGAAAGAATGCAATCATAAACAATGAAATAAGGTGATACGTGATGGCTTTCAAGGGGTATATATAGGATTATGACCTTGATAATTGCAATTGATGGTTATAAAAATGTGTAATGACATTGCTTTTCAGCCTTTGGATTGCACCAAAAGACATTAGATAGCCCATAATGTTTGACATGTTAGAGACAAATAGACTACCTAATATAAGTTTGACACCTGTCATCATATGATTTCATGTATTCAATGAAAATCAAAATTGAATATTTTTTGAGAAACCACCTTTACCTTAGATGGAATCTTCCTCAAGAAGCTATCCCTACCTAGGATCACTAATTGCATGATATATCAAAGGCATATTGCGTGACAGTATCATAGAGCTTAACATTATGTAGCTTAGTACAACATTACCCACCTCAACATGTAGTGATAAAACCTCACAACAATTTAGGTAATCATCGACCCAATATACCCTTAGCCTACCATCTCATTCTAGCATAGCCACTCCTCCAGGGTTATATTGTTTCATTCAACACGGGTTATCCGGATTAGATAACTCCTATGCTTGGCCACTTTGTTCCAACAATGGTTTTTGAAGATTAAAGCATAGTCAACATCACAACCATGCATCTAACACTCAATGCATGAAGTTTCACTTGTTATTAATTCCAAAACAGGTTAACCATGATCCCAGTGAGCCTATCCAGTTGCTTACTGGCCTTATTAACCTTTCACCAATGAGAGTGGGGGAACAAGTGTCAATAGGCCATTTTGGATACTTGCTCCTTAGATCTAAACCAATTTGTTTAGGTAGTGGATCAAACCCTTTATACTTTATTTGACTTGTCTTGCACGTATGTTAACTGCACAAAGTCAAACAGAGCTGCCCTAATTGGTTACAAATCAATTATTCCTTTATCCATGGCCAACTAGAAACATTAGAGTAACCTTTGAAGAGCTCCAACTTGTTAGGTTGGCCTCACACTAATGGAGAAATCAATGAACATATTAAGCTATTTCCAACTTATACCTTAAGATAAAGGAAATAGCCATAATAGAAAGATATGCTCCATTAATACATGGAATGCACCTTTCAAATATATTAGAAACACTTACCCATCATAAAACGACACTTCTGTCTAATTTGTCAGTCTCCTCTCTTATAAAAAGGCCTTTTAGTCCTCTTGTAAACCTATCTACACACTTTTGTTACTTGTCATTATGCTATCAAAATCATTCTCCATTTCTAACTTAAACATCGAAGTGACCCCATGGGATAACCTTTTGGCTATTTCATTAACGATTGTTCTATCTTGTGGAACTGAAAACATTCTTCGAGGACTCCATAAATATATGACTCTACCAATAAAGAGTTAAGAAGAACATATATATATTGTTTTTTATTTATTTTAATTACATAATTTTTTTGGAGAACTTAATTAAGAAAAAAACATATTTATACATATATTTTTTTATTTCTTTTCTTTTCTTTCTTCAATAAGAAAAAGAGCTGAATGAAACAAAATAATAAAATAATAACTTAGTTGGGTAATTGGGTCAAATATCAATTTTAAAACCATATATTGGTCAGATTTCAATTCGAACCATGGTTGAATTGGGCACCAATAAAGTTGAAGGTGTTACAAATGACTTGTTGGGCTTTTTATGATGACCTTCTAATGGTGGGGGTATGTCAATTTTTGGTTGACTAAGGGTGGCAAGCACAATAATGTAGTGGGAGACTACACCTATGAATGATAAGGAGTGGTGGCTTTAGCAACATAGAAGGCGATTAAACCTATGCGAAGACAAAAACGTGTTTGACATATGTTTCTTCATTAGAACAATAATGTGCTAATACATACTTAAACCCATACACATATTTCACCATTGGAAAGCTTCATCAAACCTATCTATTTATACAAACAACACAAATCCCTTTTATGGAGTTTCACCTGGACTATATTTTAATAATAGGCTATTTAGTTTCATTCTAAGAAAATTGGCCCAAGCTAAGAGGGTACAATAAAAATGATTTTTCCTCATTAGTATATAATAAGTCTAATTTGCACATGTAAAGTTATTTTTCAAAGGAATATAATTTTGACAAAATTACAGGGCTGTTATAGTGGGAATCATCATTCTTCAATATATTCCATAGTTCTCAACTTATCTCAAAACTTTGTGTTCATAAAACAACCAATTTAAGTCCAATCAAAGTCATGTTCATAGTGAAAACTCACAAGGAGCCATTGCTTGTTTTCATTAACTAAAAAGTCAGTTGGTACAAAAAAATTAGTTGGCCCTTTAAAATAAAATTCATATTTTTTTCAAATGACATATGTGTAAAAATTTTCACTACATGGAAAAACCATTTTTACTTCACTAAGTGACTTCAAAAGACTTTAAGACCCTATCTTCTTCTTCTTTTTTCCCTTTGTCTTTCTCTTTTTTTTTTTTCTGTCTTCTTCTTTTTAGTTTCTTCTTCTTCTTCTTCTTCTTTTTAATTTCCTAACTATAGGGTTTTTCCTCTTTTATTAAAAACATAAACCGAAAGGAATAAAAATGGGGTTTCTATAATGGGTACAAAATCTCTTATTTCACAACAATGGTAAGATGATTAAACAGTTGCCAATAACTGCAGAGGAAGTTCAACAAAACTAGAAGAATCTTAAGAAACTCAAAAAAGAAGAAGGGTACGAACGGAAAATTGAGTTTGTTTATGAATTGTCGATTAAAGAAAGGACAAAGCAATACATGTACAAGACTTAAGGTAAAGGAAAAAACAAGATTTGTTGGAAAAATTTTGCAACATAGAGGTGATAATGTGAATTGAAACCTCTGTTAAGGGATACCAAAGAATAAGGGCAAATGAAGGTTAGAGGTAAGATCATAATCACAAGAAGAAGCTAAGTGGAAAGTAGTAGAAGCAAAACCTGCCAGGTATCATTGACAAAAATGTGAATTGGAAGCTTGGAAATGTGTTCACAAGAATCCTTAATGTGCCCATGTTGCCAAAAGAACAAACATTCCAAAAAGGCTTCATGAAGTATTACACAATTAGTTATGGCAAAATCGAGATAAACTTCTAAACCATGTGCTTTTGACTTGAACATAATTTCATTTTTAGATTGACAATTTCATTATCCTTAATTGTACCACATGTTGAAAGTTTAGACGATCCAAAATTACGATTTAAAAATTAAGGGAGTGAATCTATACCTAGGTAAATGTTTGATGAAGTAATGTCCCATTTTCTCTTACTTTTTATTTATTTTTGAATGATTTTAATGTTTTATTTAAATTAACTACATTTTAAGATGAAAAGGGGGGATTTGAAATTAGATTAATAAGGATTGATGGTGACAATTGAATGGAGAATAGGGCAATCTAATGAGGCTTGGCCAAGAATTCTAGTTGAACCACTAAATGGGCCACTTAAGTGGGCTTGCCTAAGCTACTTGAATGGCCAACTAATTGGTTGTGTGGCTAGGTTCTTCACTCAGTTTTATCGTTAAAAAATAAAATTGTCTCTTGTTCTACAAATTTTAATCCCTAAATTATCTGCATTACATTTTTATGTATTCAACAAAAAATAAGATTGTTAGGGCCAAATTATGCATTCCTAATTCTAAGTCATCTCACTAAATGCGTTTTAGTCATTGATGTTTGAAACTTCTAAATTTTTCATTTTCAAAGTCAAGACCCACTTATTGTTTGGCGACATGACCACTGGTTCTTAGCTAGATGGATCTAGATTCGATCTTTAATTCCCCCAATAATAGTAATGTATAGTAGTTGATAAAAATAGAGTCTAAATTTCTGTTTATTAAGAAGTTATTTCCAAGAGTTTGGATTATTGAAATAGTGTTTGATATTAATTTGGGACAAGGATCAAGATTGGCGATTGAGTTTGATTTTTTTTGTGAAATCTTAAGTTCCAATTAGTTTCGATTACACATTACTTATAGTAAAATTTTACTTTTTTATGGTTGTGAAGAAACAACAAATTCTTTGATTATTATACTAAACAAGTGAAGTCGTCACGAGGCAAGCAAGTGAGTATTGATCAAGGTAAATTACATTAGAAGGTATTAACATTTATAGGTAAGTTCATTTAAGATAATAACGTTTCAAATAGTTAAAAAGAAGAATCAATGTTTTACAAAACGAAACAAAAGATATATTAACACTTTGCAAAGTTTATTTGAGTATCAATGTTTTAATTAGTTTTCAATTAAGATTTCTAAATTTTTATCAATGCTTTATTATTAATACCTTATTTGACTTACTTTGCAAAACGTTCAGATTTTCTTTTAATCATTTTGAAATGTTGATACTTCAAATAAATTTATTCCTAAATATTGATACTTTTTTTAACTATTTAAAATATTGATACTTTAAATTAATTTATCCTTAAATATGGATACTGTTGGATATAACTTACCATTGGTTTCACTACAGGCAAATAACAAAGCTTCGAAGTTGCTGGACAGATGCGTACAAAAGAGGAGTTACTTGCTCCACCAATGGAATGTCACCAGCTTTTAAGCAGAGATATATATAAACTTTCTTAATCTTGCAAGAGAAGTCATCGATCCTGACTAATTACCTGTTTTGATATTCAAGATTTATTGCTTCTTCGATTTCTTCAGTCGGGCTTGTATTGCTATTGTATTTGGGGCGACTTGTAATATAATTATCCATTTCCACCTTAAAAAAAAAAAAAAAAAAAAGGCTTTGGCTAATATTAATAAGAACATATTTGCTAAAACGTTCCCTTTACGTGGCTAGTCATTTACTCCAAATGCCAGCGGGAGGTGCTACTGCGAGACAGGGTTGAGGGAGATGTTGTAGTGATAGTGTACCAGCCTTTCCCGTCAAATCTAGGATTAGATTCTATATATTTGTTTCAATATGTATTGGCCATTCTAGTATGATATTTTTTTTATAATTTTTATACAGATATTTATCAAGAAATAAATATAAATAAAGAATTAATAGTTTTACTCATAAATAAATTAAATAAGTATAATATAAATAAGTTATAGATACAAATCTAATATTTATATGATAAATAAAAGAAACAAATAATCTAAACACACAGTTGTTAAGTGAAGCCAAGTCAAAGACATCACATTTTAGCAACCCCCACTGGCCACCCCACAAGGAAACATAGAGGTTAAATACTTCTCTATGTAGTACACCCGGGAGGTCGCGGGAGGCAAAATGTTTGCGATGGTGTGTACGTTGTAAAACAAAATGGCTGTAGGCATAGGACCCACACGGATAACATGATCATAAAGATGAGCCCGTAATGTCTCCTGAACGGCGACCTTAAGCTTAACTTCTGGGTCCTTGTTCCATAATAATAGACGGGTTTTCCCACTAGTAGTAGTATTCACCCATTTTAATATGCTATTTCAAAGCCCCCTCACGCTAACGTTTGATCTCACCGTTTAGGACGTGAAGCCGAGAAGCTCAGCCATAAAGCTCTCAAAGTAATCAATACTTTTTTTTCTTTTGGCCAAAAAAAGTAATCAATACTATTATTATTATTGTTGTTGCTGCTTCTGTTGTTGTTTCCATAAATTTTTTCGAATTTTTAGAAGATAAGATATAACTTTGTACTATCACGGCTATAACTCAAGTGTATAATAGAAAAAAAAATATATATACATATATAAAAATTAAACCCTTTTTTTGGATTAGTTGATGTAGCTTGAGTTGACCTAGGGGAGTGATACAGCCACGTCATTAATTGATAGTGAGAAAAAGAGGGAAAAGGAAAATAATATTGATTTTTTAAAAATAATTACAAAAATACTATAAGATAAAAATAAATCAAGAAATAAGCAAGTTAATCTCGTCTTTTAAAGAAACGCGGTCATAAGTGGTCGATCTCGTCTCTTAAAGAGACGAAGTCATAAGTACACAAATTTGCCAGATGAAAAAATAAAATAAAAAATAGGCAAGTTGATCTCGTTTCAAACGAGGTCAACTTGCCTATTTTTATTTTATTTTTATCTTAGTGGCATTTTTGTAATTATTTTTAAAAAATCAATATTATTTTCCATTTCCTCAATTTGTAAACACATGATATGTGTTATCTTTTTTATAATTAAGTGATCCTTGTTTTATAAAAAAAATATCAATAATATTAATTACTATTAGAGGGAATGTGTTAAGAGTCTTATTGGTATAAAAAAATTAATGTAATAAATAATAATACTAAATAAAGTTAAATAAATAAAAGATTAAAAATTTATTTTTTGAAAATAAGAAAATTGAAAAAATGTAAAATTAATTTTTATGACCAATAAAATATTGACACGTGTCATTCTAAAATTATTAAATAATATTAATATTTTTATATGAAACTTGGATCACCTAATTGTCAAAATAGATAACACAGGTCATGTGTTTGCAAATTAGTCAAAACACAGGTTATAGTTTTGTAATTAACTCTTATTTTTTTTACAAAATGGATAAAATAATAGCTAAAAATAAAAATCCACAATATATTTTACATGTAAAAAAGACAAAGCTAATTGTAGAAGAATTGTCCAATAGTATATTTGCTTCAATTTCCAAATAAGAAGATCAACATCCCACGGTTGCTCAATTCATTAGATTAAATAAATGCATACACATTTTAATAAGTGTCAAAAGACTCATATTCTTAGTACTTAGTTGGACATATTTGATATGTATTTCTTTTGATTTTATCAAGAGAATGGTACTTAATAGCTTAAATATTACTTTCAGGTCTAAAAGATGATATTAGGAGAAATTGAAGATGATTCAAGCAAAATCAAGGTGAAATTGGCAAAACATGGACAAGAGCTAAATCTTTGTACATGCACTATCCTGTGCATGGCCATGTTGAAGGTAAGGATCAAAGTAGTGAACTTATAAATTTCTCTCCTGTCTTCAGCACAAAGAGGGGACAAACTAGAGACCAAAAAGAGGAGAAAAATACAAAAACAAACATTATGATATCTACCCTCCGTTCTGCATGGTTGTGTAGACTAGGTTGTGCACGTTATGACTGCTTTATGTTAGTGAAACAAAAGTTTTAGCCCTCTCCTGAGCACAACCATGCAAGAGAGGCATGCCGATCTATTTTCTATCCTAAACCATAAATAGCCGCTTTATTTTCATATTTTAAAATCTTTTGGCATATTTTCCAAACCCTAGGAGAGAAAAGATGAAGTTTAAGAGGAAAAGTGCTTGAGCTTCATCAGAAATCATAACACACATTAAAAGAGTTTTATTGTTGCATCATGATTAATTCTATTTTCTCTAGATCTTTTCTTCTCATTGTAAATTCTATGGAGGAGTAGATCTTTATACCCTATATCATGTGAAACCCTAAACCATGTGATTTTATGCCTTTGCATCTATTCATGTGATTGAATTGTTTTTTATTAATGAAAAATTTTATGCCTTTGTATCTATTTATGTGATTTGATTATCTTATAATTGATTTATGCACAAAATTAATTGCATGTATGATTCTTATTAGATAGAAAAAAGGTTTTATCCAATAAAATAGATCTTCATGAATAGAGAGATTGCTTGTTTTACCTAGAGGTAGGGAAATTTTCATTTTCTTCACATGAATATAATTTTTTTTATAGGGATCATGAACGTTAATGTGATCTTATATAGAGTTAGTGAGGGAGAGATCTCCACTATCTTTTGTAGGTTAGGAATTAATTAACTAGAATTCGAGGGAATAATTGATTTACTTGAGAGATCTGCAGTACAAAGCATAAACAATTCATTAATTAATCAATTACCATAAGAAATTTAAGTTTTATGGCATATCAAGATAAATGGTATGTCTTGTGATTGATTACATCTTTCAAAAGTACTCATAATTGATCCTAGGGTTTGTTAAGTTGATTTTGTTAGTTAATTAGTAGTTAAATTATTATTCTCATATCAAGAGGTAGGCTAAATAGCAAAAAAAATGGTAATACTAGTACTTGCTCTTTAGATTTCTATGGACGATACCTATTTTAATCTTATACTTCTCTAGAAAAGTATACTTGCTTATACTTGATCTTAGGATTTAACTTAGGTTTATAAATTTTATAATTTAATACAATCGGTTAACACGCATCACATTTCTATTCACACAACGGTTGATGAAACCTGAAGTTTAGTTACATACATCCATTACATTAAATATTACACTATTGATCATGCTTTTTTATATGTGCTTTTCAAAACTCTTTTTAGTCTCTTTTGAAATTCCTTTCAAAGTGCAATTATTAACCGACAGTGTATCGGGTGCGTGTGCATTAACAAAATTTCGATGAATACCGAGTCAAATCCACATGGAGTGAGGACTAGTTATCAACTATATCGGCCCAAATTCATAGCTAGGCAAATCAAACTTTGTTTCTCTTCTTTTTTTTAGATTTTCTTTTAATATAAATAAACTACTAAAAATCTTGAATTTCCACACCTCAAATAAAATTAGGTTTAGAGCCAATCAAATTTGGAAATAAATTGAATGTCTACTATTGACCAAAAATGCACTTGTCAATCCAAATCATCAATGGGTTCAGTTTTTCAAGAATGAAGAACAAGATAGCAATTTCTTTTCCCAAAGTGAGCCATTACCCTAAAATTACCAATCAATGTTCCCTATCCCTAAGAAAATGATTAATTGACAATTATTTTCTAATTGACCAAACCCTAATAGAATTACAACTCATATCCCTATGTGAAATGTAATCCTAATTAGATTTTCACAAAGATGATTAGAAAAGAATTTCCCAATTACAATCCTAATCTATCATGAATTCCAGATCTAATCCAAAATCCTTGATATGTGAAATAACATCGACAAATAGAATATTGACAATTGTTCAATCAACAACAGGGATCATCAATCATACCAATCAAATCTACAACTCAAAACCCTAATTAAGATCATAAGAAATCAAGTATAAAACATCATCCAACATTTGAATATGAGAAAAAGAACAAAATCACCCTGTCAAAATAATCCTGTTCTTGAAATCCAAATCCAAATAACGTTTTCCACTTGAATCTCAGTGTGGGATCCTTAATGAAAAAGAAGAGAGAAATTGTGCTTAGGGTTTCTTCCTTTTTTTTTTCACAAATGACAATATGATGAATTTATATAAAGGGTTACAGAGGAGTTACACTGGCATTAAAGGCCGACAACCTTTAATTAAATTTGACCGGCCTTTAATGTTAAAATTAATTTCCATGAGCAACAATAAATATACGTCATCTTCAACACTGGCGGCGTAACCATTCCAGTTGCCGGTGTATGAAAAGTCACAAACCGCTTGATTTTCCTTGTGAAAGCTGGTGATGTAATGGTTGGCTCTAATAATTTGCATTCTGTTCATGCGCAACACCGACTCAAAGCCGGCGGCATAGCCAAAGATTTTGCCGGCGTATATAAAAATTTGAACGCTGTTGGATTTCTTCATTGAACACTGGCAGCATTTGTTAATTATCTTGAAGGCTGCCTCTTTTCCATTCAATGCCGACGGTGTTCTTTACAGACTTGCCGGTGTACGATCTATTTTTGTCAAAATTTGCACAACATTTCTCCAATTTGCTTGTGTTTGTAATATAAGTCCTCCATGACCTGGATTAACAATTTAAGAACACTTAAGTACCAATTCCATTAGATTTCTATAAAATCTATAACATATAGCATGATTTGATCAATGGAAATTTGAGTGAAATATGTGTAAGTCCCTAGATTTTTCGATAATATTAGCAAACCCTAAGAACTGAAAGTTGAAACGAAACCCTAAAGTTAACCTAGTTATACGATTAGTCTAGTGAATCTAGATCCGGCAACCCCGTGTTCTTAAACCCTAGAAAACGAAATTGAAATAATTGTGGAAAATGGTTCGTAATAACATAAGGAAGCCTAAAAATATCATATTTGAATTTTTCTAGTGTCTTTCGGATCCGATCGGGATCAGTTTTCGAAAACCGTGCCCCGGAGCACTGGATAGCAAAAATATTCCGACCACACCAATAGATTCGTAAAAATATAAGGTTTTCAAAAATATCAGTTTTAGAATTTTTCGGTATCTAAAAAAACAGATATAGGACTTTTACGCGTATTTTCTTTACTACCGGCATTTTAATTATCTAGTCTACTATTCATAGTAATTTTCTACTATTCATTACTACACTATCTCTATTTTTTACACTCTACCATATATCTTACAATTTACCTTCCCCATACAACTTTAATCACATCACACCTTACATATTACTTCTTTTAATACAAAACAAACAAAAATAATTAATTCCTCCGCTCTAAACACTCAAAACCGGCCCCCCTTTGTCCCTCTTCCATCCAATTTTATTTTCTTTTCCATTTTATTTTATTACATTAATTTCCACTCCAAAAATCTATAAATACTTTCTCTATCCTCTTTCACACAATTCATAATATAAAACTCTCTCAAAATCACTTCACAAAATTCCTCTCCAAAACCTCTCTCAAGTCTCTTCTTTTCTTAGAAAACCAGTCTCACATAATACAAAAACCCATTCTTTTCTTCTTCAACCAAACATAAAACTTTAGGTAAAACTTCTCTTATACACTCATCATGTTCATATAACTTTAACATGAGTTTAGTGTATGTTTCTTATACTCATTGAGTTAAAGAAGAACAATTTTTCATGTTTTGTTTTTGTTCATGTTCTTATTTCTTTATGTTACTATTATGTTGATATTGTTATTATTCGTATTATCTATATATATATATATATGTTTATTTAGAGCATATAAGCTCACTTGTTATTTATTTACTTTCAAGTATTGCAATTTATTTAATTTCTAGTTGATATTAAGACTAGTCTTTCTAGTCTTAGACTTGTCCATATCAAGTCAAAACAATTTTACTTTTGCTTTTCTTTTCTTTTAAGGACTAGTCTATTTTAGTCCCGGGATACCTTGATGAAGCTAAGGTTCCCAATACTTGACTTTACTTTTATGCTCTTATTTATTTTATTTATGTTGTTTTTATATTTTTCATGGTTACATATATATTCATGCATGAATATGTTGTTATTGTCTCATCATAATAGAAATGAGTTTTCTTAAAGTAAGAATAAGAACTCTTTTTAAATATAAATTTTGTCACATAAGAAGTTATTTTCCTTAAAAGTTTGAAATTTATCTTAAACAAATATCTTCTAAAGTTAGATAAGCTAGCTCAAGTTTTAGTAATAATATGTGGTTTTCACCAAGAAATACATAAAGTAAAGTTATTATAAATTTCTTTTCAAAGAAATAAGGAAGTTTCTTTAGACCTAAACAAAGGATTTCTTAAAATTCAATTGTCAAAGTTTTCCATCAACACTAAAGTCTAAGATAAGTTTTTTTCAAAATTTACTTATAAGATAATTTTTTTTAAAAGTGGATATAACCATTTAGTAAGATTATGTTTTCCAAAACATTAGAAATAAGGTAGTAGAAATTTGAAAGAGATTAAATCTACTTTTATTTAAGAAATGGAGTTTAAAAGAAAGAGATGCTTACTTTTAGTAAAATAAGAAATTTCTTAACAAAACTAATTTCTTTACAAAAATTAAGCTTATCTCACTTTGAAAAATATTGTACTACTAGAACATTGTTGAGACAACACCACTAAATTCATGCTTATGGTTTGAGTATATTATGTATTCAAGGGATTTTTCAACCATACAAATATCTATATTTTTGTACAAAAGCCCTTGAGTGAAGAAAAGATTGAGAACTCTAGTTTAAAGTTTGGAAAATTCGTATCAAATCTGTACGCTACTATTCGAGACCAAATAACTTCTTTTGATGAAAATAACCTTAGAAATAGATAGATCTTTTCGAGTAGGTAGAAATCGGTATATAATATGCGAAAATTCGAGTTAAAATGAGCAAGTTATGGCCATTTTAAGTTGGAATTTCCATTCCATACTTTTTACGAATTCCTTAAGATAGAAGTATAGAACTTGAATAGATCTTGGATGAAATACTCATGTTGGGTATTTTTTGTTTAGGTGGCGAGGATCACGATCTTGTCTTCCTTGAGGATTACTTCGACTCCTAGAGCGCTATGGACGAGTGAGTTTCCTTTACGCTTATGTATTCGCGCATGTGCTTGTAGAATAGAGCACTAGATGTCAGGAAAAGATAAAATTGATATGCATGAGGGATATTATGGGAATTATGTATGTGATTCGTTGTGTGTGATCAATGAACGATAAGTATATCGGAAACCGATTTGTGATTGATATAAATGTTTCCATGTATGTAGTGTTATGTGTGCAAATATTGTTTGATCGCTTTAAATGATTTAATGCCATATTGAAATCCCCATATAATAAATTGCTCATGCATATCACTTAGAATATCATTTCGGAGTTTTGCTACTACTCCTCAGCGTGGGACCGGAAAGGTAAGCTGCCTAGCTACATCTTGAGGGTTAGGACGTTTGGGGAATACGGCCTCGAGGTGTAGCCGAGCCGGATCGATCACTTTGGGCATGGAAGGCCCGGGGACTAGTAGTACGGTTCGTTGGAACCCCAAGACGCGCGCAAACTTGAGGAGGTTGATCGGGGCCCAGTTCAAAGCATTCCTTAACCACCGATGGAGGGGTAAATCCATCAAACATACGAAACCGGATAGTCGTTTGTAATGTTTGATCATATGATTGTTGCATTCATATGCTTGATTAATAAACTTGTTTGATTGTTGTTATGGGTACTATTGCGTAAGGAATATCTCACTAAGCTAATCATGCTTATACTCCTATAGACTTTTGATACTGCAGGATTATCTTTTGCACCCGAGACCACCTTGATTTCCCGGGTAGAATCCTTATTTTTGAGAAGTTTTTAGAGGCAATCTATTTTGAAGTTATAGAGTAGATTTCTTCTAAAATCTTCTAGCTTTAGTTATGTTGTATTTAGAACCATGTTATTATGAATTATCAGGGGAATGCCCCTTAGAAGCTGTAAGACTTTTATTTCAATGATATATATAGTAAGTGTTATTTTGCATGTTCCGCTGCTAATGTCTTAAAATGTATTACTCCACCGGTCTCCCTTTGTTGTGAATGTACGCCTTGTACCGATATGGAAGCTTTCGAGTGACTGAGGTAGTCATTCTTAATTTTTAATATCGCGTATGGCGGGCTGTCACGTTTAGGGTACCCACTGGGGCGTGACAATATGACTTTATCAACTATTAAAAAGGATATTTTGAGGAGTTTAACAATCAAACTAAAATCTATAAGCACCCTTAAAATGTGGTCCCCCTCCCCTCCCCCCCCCCCTCTAATGTATTCTTATTTTTTTTTTCGCTTCTTAAACCATTTTAAGCATCTTGATCTAACGCTTTGCACTAAACCAAACCACTATAAACCTAGCCAAAATGTAATAATGTAAGCCCCAAATTTTTAAGATAATATCAAGTTCAAACTCTAAACGGAAAGTCAACTGGAGACCTTAAGTCACCAATTTCCCAGGAAACCCTAGTAGTTTAGATCTGGCAATCCCATGTTCCTAAACCAAGAAGTCGAAATACGAGTGGAGAATATAGTTCGGTTTGTAATAATACTAGGATAATTAAAAAGATAAGATTAGCGAATTTTCGACCTATTTCGAACCTAATCGGATACAAACTTTGAAAAACGTGTCCCAAGGCTCGAGATATTAAATATATGATATTAATACCTTTAAACTCATAATTTCATGAGATTTCCAAATATATCAATTATATAATTTTTTGGGTTATAAAAGTTACAATTATAACATTTTTATCGTATTTTCATTACTACTGGTACTTTAAATATCTAATCTACTTTATGATTTCTTTCACACTATTCACAAGTACAACTACCCATAATCTATTTCTTACATCCTTACAACCTATTCCTATTATTTCATCATTTTCTTACAATTTACTTTTCCAATACAACTTTTACTACTTAAATTACTTATTTAAATTTAAAACTTACACAACACACTTTTCTCTCTCTCCCTCTCTTGCAAACCGGTGCCCCCCTCCCTTTTGTTCCCTCTCATTTGTTGATTTTTCCTTCATTTGTTTAATCATACAAACCCTAAATTCTTTTTCTATAAGTACCCCTTTATGCTTTCTCCATTTCACTTTCTCTCTTTTCATTTTCTCTTTAGAAAAAATTTTCAAAACTCTCTCCTCTCCCCTCTCATTGCTGTGACTCTCTCTCTCTCAAACACACACACACACACTTTCCTTTTCTTCAAATTTCTTACTCCATACATCCAATGGGTAATAGATCTATACCTTATTACCTTAAAAACATGCAATGGCAAGACCATTCATGTGTGATTCCACTCAAAAATCCCCATGAGCTTTAAGCTAGGGATGTGGAAACACTTGAACATGAGATCCTTGCCATCACAATGTAGTAGATCTTGTTATTTAAGATTATTTTGCTATTATCTTGTCTTATTGTTAAGATATGTTGTTATTATTAACGTTTTGTGCATATATTCATCATCTAGCCATATCCACATAATATACATAGTGTTCATGCATTTATAACTAGTATAATAAACTAGATCTAGTTGTTTTGAGTTCATAAATACTTTAGGCTTTTGTTTTATGTTCATAAATAACTTGTAATAACTTGATGATAGTAGGAAAATATTAGAAAGCTCAAGATCTACTTTAGTTTCAACAAAAATATTTTTGAAAATTCGGATAAAAAAGGAACTATATTTAGAAAAGCCATTTTTCAACTTCAAAATGTGTATTTTATATTAAAAATGAAGGGCTTAGGGAATAGATATCATAAATGAGTGATCTTGATGAGCAAAGCTTAGATCTACTGGGGAATTTTTTCATAACAAGGAAAAGTTTACAAAAGTTATGTTTCAATCCTAATAACAAGTTTTAAATTCGTAATAAGGGAAGCTTGAAGTGTAAACATTCATTTTTCAACTCCAAAACAAGATTTTTATTAAAAAAAAAATGGAAGCTTTAAGGAGTAGGTTTGATTAGGTGGTTTTGAAGGACTAAATGAATTTTACACAAAGAAAACAATCTCAAATGAAACTTTCAAAATTCGGATTTGAAAATGGCTACTACTTAAACACCTATTTCAAAATGGCAAAATGATGATTTTTATGGAAAAATGGAAGTCCTAGGGGATACATGTAATAAAGACCAAATTTTGATAAGGATAAGAGAGGTTTATCAAAGTATAACCCTAGAACAAGGAATAGTTTCCAAGAATAGATTAAACAATGTTTTCAATCAATAAAATTTTGTAAAATTCATAATTAGGTAAACCACCTATTTAAACGTCTATTTTCTAACCCCAAAATGAAGGTTTTTATTGAAATAATGAAGGTGATGGCTATGTAGGTCATCAAGATTGAGTTTTGATAAAAGCAAGTGTGATTTTACAAAGAAGAAAAACTATTTTTCTTAAGTCTAGTAAATTTTAAAAGTTTTGCAAAGCAAAAATTTTTCAAAAAGAATTCTTAGTACTATACCATTAAGAATATACATATAGATAGTTCATCTCATAACATTCATGACAATAGCTTGTAGATATTGCATTGTACAAGATGCACTTGTAGAAACAAAGTTAGGAAAATAATATCCTATACATCCAATTTGACAATATCTAAGTATATGAGAAATTAGAATTATCAACACCCATAAATCATGCATGATATTGAGTACATATGTATATAATAGAGTCTTACAAGATATAATGATAGCTAAGTATCTATCAAAGCTTTAGTATAATGCTTGGTTTGAAATTAGGAGTTGAATTGTGGAATGGGAAATTCATGTAATATTCTGTATCCTACTGTTCATGGACCAACCGACCTTGTTTGTTGGAAATAAATCTAGAAATAGATAGCTCTCATTGAATAGGTAGAAATCGGTGTATAATATGTGAAATTCTGAGTTAAAATGACCAAGTTATGGCTGTTTTAAATTAGAGTTTCCTCTTAGGTGAATTTTGACAAACTTGTTAAAATAGAATTTATAAGTTCATTCAAACTTCATAGAAATACTCATTAGAGTTATTTTTTTTATTAGGAGACTTGGAGACAGACTAGACCTTCCCAAGGACTATTACGATTAAGTGGATTTTCGCGCCATGGTAAAGTGAGTTCACTATCTTTAAATTACATGGTTGTGATTATGCTTGTAATGTTAGTGGCATTAGAATTAAGGCAAGATAAAAATTTGGTTGTGTGTATATGAGTTCTACTTGGGTGAATCGATGATAAGAATATCGAAATGAGCTTGTTGTAAATACTTATATGATTTAGTGTAGAATTGATGTGTCTGCCATATCTATGATCGCCCATAAATTGTTAAATTAATATGCCATGATTTTATAATCAAATTGGCCATGCATACCATATGTGAGTCACATTGTATAGATTATTATACCTTTGTTGGAAGAAGGCATAATAGCTGGGCAACGAGGGGCCTGTAAACTCTAATATTGGCGTAATGGCCGGAAATTGAAATGTTGGCGTAAGGGCCGAAATTAAAATTGTGTGTGGGTGGGCACCTGTATCAACCACAATATAAATGAGAAAAATTGAAATCTATGGTCATATGGGCCTGAAACACCTAACCCCGAATGGAGGGCATAAATCCATTCAACATAAGATTTCCAAAAGATCTTATGTATTGTATGCTCACGTGTTTGTGCATTTCATATGGTTGTTAATGTAACTTGTCTGTTATATATTGCGTTGAGCATTTAATTTTGGAAGGGAAACTCACTAAGCTCGTAAGCTTATACCACAATAGTTTCCTGTTACAGTATGAATATTTATGGCTATCCCCGAGAGGCCACTTTCCTCAGGTACAACTTTTGGAACTTAAGGAGCTTTTTGAAGAAGTCGGGACCTAGATATAGGCATAGACTTCTAGTTGAATCTCCTAAATCGATATATATAATGGTTGTTGTAAGAGACTTTTGATGACTGAAGAACTCTTAATATTTTGTCGGAGGTATGCCCCTTAGATCATGTAATAGATTAAATCTAGATATAACTGCTATGATTTACATTCTTATTGCTATGTATGTCTTCTTAAGTTATTTCGATTCAAAGTATGGTTCCCTATATGTTGAATGTGAGCCTTACACCTGGTGTTTAAACTCATGGAGTAACTAAGGTTGTCATACTTGAGTTTAGATATCGAGTATGGCGGAATGTCGCGTTTAGGGTATCCTTTGGGCATGACAAATAATACTTTTTTAAAAAAATTAAATTGTATGGAAAAGTTGCAAAAAAAGCTTTAATTCATATAAGTTCTATGGAGAAATTAAAACTACCTATCTAATTATTATGTTAAATCAACAAAGAAAATTTAAAGGGATTAGGAAACTATACTTAAAACCATTGAAAAACTAATTGAAAAAAACTTGCTATTTAAGCAATATCTGTTCTTGATTTTCTCATTTAATGGAATATGAGAGAGGTAGTTAAAAAGGAAAAACCTTATTGAGGTTGGGGTACTCAATCTAATTTTTAGCTGTCATTTTATGTAACATTAAAATAAATCAAATAAAACTGGTGAATTTCTACATATTAAACTTTATATCAAAAGCTTAATAAAGATGAGTTTAAAAGTTTTATCCATCAATAAAAAAGATCATTTTATTTAGCAAGCTCTACTATTTAATTCAATTAGTTGATAATATATAATCAATTGATACAATGGCTCCTAAAATCATAACAAGAAGTCTCATTTTACTTTTTGCCGAAGATTTGTTTGGACCATCATGTTTTACTTATTTTTCATTGAAAATAAACTATTCTAACTTTATAACTTCAATGGCATGTTTGGTTTGTTAGGAAAAAAATGGTAATAAAATTGCAATAGTAAGTTAGAATAGAAAAGGAAATTACTATTAGTTTATTTGATTGCATTAAAAATGATATTATGCATATATTTTCAATTGAATTTAAACTATTATATCATTGACAGCACACTAGGTTTTGGAAATGGAGATTGATAAGAACATAATTGCAATTCCTAACGAATTAAAAAAAAAAAAAAGTAACATCTATTACTTTATTGATTGCATTTAAAATGGCATTAATGGTATATTAGGAAACATAGCCTCACCTTGATATATGGCTTGACTATCAAGCTAATTCTCATGGCATGGGTAGATTTAAAGATATACTAAAAAATATCAATGAACAATTATTCATTTAGTGTAAATCCCCGAAAATTTTAGATCCGAATTATAGTTTAAACCCTAATCGGAAGTCAAACGGATTCTTAGGTCAAACAAAACCCTAGTGTACCGTAACCGTTTAACTCCGGCATTGCCGTTTTCTTAAGCCCTAGAAAACGAAGTTGGAAAAATTAGTGGTAATAGTTCATAATAGCTATAGGTTTTATAAAAATATCAGATTGGAGAATTTCGGATGTCCTTCGAACCCAAACGGACACAGTTCTTGGAAAATGTGCCCGGAGGCCCGGAATACTAAAAATATTCTGAATACACCGTTAGACTCGTAAAAATATAAGATTTCCAAAAATATCAATTTCATAATTTTTCGGTAGCTAAAAAATCAGATATCGCTTTTATACTCGTATTTTCTTACTATCGGTATTAAATTATCATGTCTACTTCTACATTACACTATTTTCTACTATTCTACACTATTCATCTATCTCTACTTTTTCTTACAGCCTATACACCTATTTCTTACACATTTTCATTTCCAATACAATTTCACATCTCTCATTTCTTACTTTTAATTAACAAAATAACAAAAAAATTAAATTTTCCTCTCCCCCATGCATCAAAGTGGCGCCGGCCCTCTCTCTCCCATGCTCAAATTGTTTTAATTTCCAATTATTTAATTAACACAAATAATCTCCCATATTTTCCTATAAATACTCCTTCATACCTTCACTTCTTTCACACTTCTTTATCTCTAAAGTTACTATACTAAAATTTCTCTCCAAATCCTCTCAAGAGTTCTTCAAGAAAGTCCTCTTAGTTTAGCTTCTTTAGGTAAGAAATTTCTCAAGATTTCTTCATGTTCATTCACTTAGTATGAGCTTAGTGTGTGTTTTCTAAAACCATGAAGGTTAAGAAAGCAACATTAGGTTCATGCTTTGTTTTTGTTCATAATCAAAATTCCTCTATGATCATTTATGCTTCCTTTATGTTCTTAATAATTCCTTTATGTTCTTTACTATCTAATATATCTATATAGCTATATATATTATTAGAGCATATAAGCTCATTGTCTTACAATTTATTTATCTTTCATGCAATTTATTTACTCCATTTCAAGTTATTTAAATTCATGTAGATTTTAAGACTAGTCATTCTAGTATTAGACTTGTCCTCATCAAGTCAAAACAATTCTTTTCTTTTTCGGGACTAGTCTTTTCTTAGTCCCGGGGTACCTTGATGAAGCTAAGGTCCCAATACTTGATTTACTTTATTAATTACTTTAGCTTTCAAGTTATTAACTTACATTTCTATAGCTTATGATTCATAATCATGCATAAACATAATGTTTTTGTCTCAACAAAAATAAATGAGAAAGTGTTTTCTTGAAATTGAAGATTCTTTCTAAAAGAAATAAATATGGAAAAATGGATTTCTTAAAAACCCATGAACATATATGGGAATGATTTTTCTTACATAAACAAAAGATTTTATGAAAACTTATCCTTTATCAAGAAGAAGAAATTCTTTTGAAAACACTACAAATATTATTTTGCTACTTTTGAAATCCAAGTTTAGAAAATAAAACCACACTTTAGGAAATTTAAGAGATTTCATTTAGAAATAGAATATTCATGACTAAAAGATCTTTCAAAAGTAAAATAGAATCTCAAACTCAAAGACTTTTAAGAACCTTACTTTTAAGTTGAGACAACTTCATTTACTTCATACATTTGTTATGAGTCATTACAAATATATATATATACCTTTCAAAAGTTTACAAAATAATTGAAATATTTATCTCTTCAAAAGAGCTTTGTTTGCAAAGAAGAAAACAAGTGTTTGCAAAAATTCGTGGAAAATCTGGTCACCGTCTTTTCGGAACCCAAACGACTTAGTTTTATGGAAATAAGCTTAGAAATGCGTAGATCTTTTCAAGTAGGTAGAAAACGGTATATTATACGCGAAATTCCAAGCTAAAATGAGCAAGTTATGACCATTTCAAGTTGGAATTTTCCTTTATACGATTTTACTACGAATTTAAGAAAAGATTAGAATCTTCAATGATAGAAATATTATGAAATACTCATTTTGGATTTTTCTTGATTAGATACTCACGAGGAGGATTGTTTGTATCCCGAGGATTACTACGATTAAGTGGAAGTTCCGAACGACCCATCCAATTCAAGAACGGTGTCATCATGGTCGAGTGAGTTTATTCCCCGTTATTTTTCATACTTTGATTGTGCTTGTAGAATTAGTTGCACTAGAATTTAAGAAAAATAAAAAGGAAGTGTATGAAAATATGTTGAAAGAATACTAAGTATATCGAAACTCGATTTGTTTGTAATAAAGTTGTATGTGAATTAGTATCTTGAAGTGTTTGAAATTGATTGATCACTTGAAGGAATTTAAACGTAATTCCTAGACCTTAATTAAAGAAATTATTCATGCACTTCATATGTTGAGTCCATTGCATTCACTACTATACAATTGGTGGGACAAGTGTATAATAGTGGTGGTAGACATAACGGTATATCATGTAAGTGGCTAGTAGGAGCTGTAATAAACTACAAGTTTTTTATGGCTAGTAGGAGCTTGTAATAAACTACAAGTTTTTGATGGCGTATAGGAGCCGGTAAGATCTATAAAAGTATTTTTAAAAGTGGTGGCTGTAATTGGCCTGAATCCCCAACCCCGAATGAAGGGCGTAAATTCATTCAACATATGATTCCCGGAAAGTCATATGTCTTGTATGCTCACGTGGTTGTTGCATTTCATGTGCTTGAATAATAAACTTGATTGTTAATTTTCTTCGAGTATGAATTTTGGGATTTACTCACTAAGCCCCTAAGCTTATACCCCTATAGATATCTGTATTCTCAGGAACACCTATTTTTGAGCTTGAGGCCATCCCGTATCCGAATACGTTTTGATGTTAAAGCTTTTGGAGGAAATCTACTCGAAGACTTAGATTAGAATTCCTTTGAAATCTTTATTTCTGAATTCTTGTATGTTTATCCTTACTTGCTTAAACTATGCTTCTCAAAAGCGTCTCCTATTACCGTGTTAGACGCCTTACATATAATACTAAGGCTTTTGCATGACTAAGGTAGCCATTCCTAAGCCTTGATATTATATGTGGCGGACTGCCACGTTTAGGGTACCCATCGGGGCGTGACATTTAGTCTTGTGAAGGAATCATTATTACTTATTTTATAGCAATATAATTTCATAATAAGATAATTAAAAATAAGAACTCAATATAAAATACAGTTATACATAGTATACATCAAATGAAACCTTTGAGAGAGAGAGAGAGAGAGAGAGAGAGAGAGAGAGAGAGAGAGAGAGGAGAGAGGGGGGGAGGGAGGGAGAGAGGGAAAAAAATGAACCAGATTGTTCTTAAGTGGCTTACCACTAAGAATATCTAACATTTAGGAATATCGAAATTGTTAAGGTTACATAAAATAAGAGTACAATGGGCTTTAAGCAATTTTTATCAATACGCACATGATTGACTTATGAAGGAACAAATAATGAATGCAAGCAAAAATGTAAGTACCGGAAATAAAAGAAATAGGAAGAAGATAGCAATGAGAATTATATATACGCATGCATTTTTTTTTTTCCCTTCGAAGTCTTTATGATAGAAATCAAACTTTCGAACTGATCATAAACACATGTGCTAAAAGTGTTTAGAATTGAGGGTTTTTAAGCTTCAGTGCCTAAGTAAAACTCTAGTGGTTGTAAACGGAGTTATTTATAAGCTAAAGCAAGGTAAGTAACTGCCGCTTACCAAGTGTTCAATGAAATTCTTGTGGGGGAAGTTTTTGGCTACACGAGTCTAACATGCCAAACAAAACTATATATTTACAGAAGATATAAGGGAAGAATTACAATAGCTCGCAGCATAGAGAAAAAAATAGCATTGAAATGACCACCAATTAGAGAAAATTCGAGCTTACTACCGTGACCCAAGCCTTAGTTACGTTGCTCTGAAAAATTATTTAAATTATAATGCACATATGCCACGACTAGATGAGGGAGTAAAAGTTCATTTTCACGATGCGAGTCGAGTGATGAGCTATCGTTGGCGCACGGTAGAGAAGATAGTTTTAAGCAACATAGAAATCCTGTGAATGTGAAATTGAAGATGCTCCCATTTTCTGGAGGAGAACTGTCTTGATTGGAAGCTGTGGAGCTTGGATTTTGATTTTCGGTTCAATTTTTTTTATCCGATTTATACTAAATCCTAACTCATTTAATATAAATCATCGACTACGAATTAAAAAAAAATCTAATTTTGAAAAAAATATTTTGGAGTCACCATTCGACTAAAATAAAAAAAAAAATTAAATTAGGACCACTAGGTAGATTGAATCCTAATTTAACTACTTATCTACTAAAATTAAAAAAAAAAAAAATTCATGACTCTGGGGACTGTTATTAAAACCTATTGGTTACCACCTTTAATCTTTTAGTTATAAATTGTTCCCTAAATGTCCTAAATTATATTATTATACGATACTTGCAAAAAAAAAAAGGAAGAAAAAAATTATTTTTGGTAAAATTTACAAGTCAATTTGATCAAATTTCACAAAAAAATAAAAAGAAAACTAATTTTTATATACAAACATTAACTAAATTATATAAGATTATCGATTTACTAAATTATATTAATTTCATAAAAAATATTTTTTTTTACATTTTTTAAGTTGCTCATTAGGTGCCTACGTACCCATTATTCAAGATAAGATGATACCTAGTTCTTTTTATTTGATGAAAATTTTAGTTCGTGGATTAAATTTAGATACTTGAAACCTTATCTCTTTAAATTTCATTAAATTTCGACAATTTAAAAAAAAAATTGAATTTTTATATGGTGACTCTAAATCTATCAAGTTAATTTATCAACAATTTTATGAAAATCGGTTCTCTAAGTGTCAAAAATTTTGAACAAGAAATTTCATGTTATTGTAAACAAATATTAAATTACAATGGGAATCCATTCATGCATATAGTTACTTTAACATTCATAAAATCTCTACTGACAAGATACCAATTAAGGACTTATACTAATAGAATACCATAAAAGGTTTTTTATTTATTTATTTTTATTATCGTATTAATATCCATATTCATGAGGGTGGGACAGATGTTAATAGAATCATATTACTAAAAATTAAATTAAAACTACTCAAAAATTTATGATGCATACACATATCACTACGGGCAGAGTTATATATATATAAATTAATTCCCAAAGGTGATCTTTGCTCATGAAACCTCATATCTACGTGGCAAAAGAACTTTTATATCATGAAACAATATACATACATACATATATATATATACATACCGCAATGGAAAGACAAAAAATAGAAAATATTATTGTTTTATTATGAAGAGATGCCTTTACTACATACAAATATAAGACTTGATCAAATATCTCTAGTTATGGTTCCTTCCGTTGTAAGCATGACATTTTTATTAATAAAGTACATATAACCATGCAACTTTTAATTATACATATAATCTACAATCAAAAAAGTTAATAACTATATTAGCCATACGTCGATCATAGGAATATTACATTAACAATATATATAGTGTAACAAAAAAATTATTTTATGGAAAAATATCTACATATATATATATATATTTCTTTTTTATCAATATGTTATCATCATTAATTGCACATGCTCATATTTTTAAACTTCTAAAACAAGACAACACCTCTTACCATCGTTATCACAATTGTTAAAGACAAAAGCTTCTTATTTTATTATTATTTTCTTTTTGCTATTAAAATAACGTTGTCTAAATAAAAAATTATCAATACATATGACTATTGCATTTAAAAACAGACAAAAGAGGAGAATTTTACTTGTTCCAACCCGGGGACGACGTGCGCGCAGGGAAGGAAATTGCTCAGAGCTCCGGCGGTGACGGCGAGCTCTGGTTGGACTGGGCAGAATAGCAAAGTTATAGAGTGAGAGCAATATTTGAGAGTGTAAACCAATGAAATTTTCATAACTTTTAGAAAATAATCATAAAAGTCAGAAACTAAAAACCGAAACCATGAAAATCAACCCAAGTTAAAACCAAAATTCTAAATAAGGTCAAACACGAAAATTCTTAATCTTGAGAAAAAGAGAACCCTCAAAACAAAATAAAAAATCTAACTATCGATTGATTCAACATTCGTACACCAATCAAATCATCTATCCAATTCTTAACATGTAAATCAAGATGACATATCCAAATAATGCTCGACAACGAAATACTAAGACCAAAATTTACCAAAAGTCAAACTGAGTCAACCCATAACCTTAGACTCGGTTAAACGAACCCGAGAATTAAAAATATTAAATAATCGCAAATAAAATGAAATAAACCATAGACGTTGAACTAAAAATATAATACAGATAAAACCCAAAATTTTATAATCATACGAATAAAATCAACAAGCCGAAAGTCAAACCAAAACCCTAAAAGTTAATAAAGCTTACAACTAACCCTACTGTTTAAGATCCGACAATCTCGTGCTCTTAAACACTAAAAAAAGAAATGAAAATAATTATTGAGAATAGTTCGTAATAATATAGGGAAGCTTAAAAACATCATATTCATAAATTCCTAGTGTCCTTTGGATCCAAACGAGATCAGTTTTCAAAAACCATGCCCGGGTATACCAGATGGCAAAAATATTCCGTTAATACCAATAGACTCGTAAATATGAGGAATCCAAAAATATCAGTTTTAGAATTTTTCGATAGCTAAAAAATATAGATATAATATTTATATGCATATTTTTATTACTACAAGTATTTTATTTGTCTAGTCTACTATTCATAGTACTTTTATACTATTTATTACTATTCATCTATCTCTACTTTTTCTTACTACCTATTCTTACGATCTACATACCTATTTCTTGCAATTTTCTTTTTCCATAAAAATTCTACACTACATATTACTAAACTCCTCTTACACTTTTCTTCTAAAATTAATTTTTAATCATTTTCTCTCTCTTTTCCTCCCCTTTGCCATCCACCCCCTCTCTATTCACTCTTAATTATTTTCTTTTTCAATTAATTTAATTACATCTAATTTTCACTCCAAAATTCTCTAAATACCCCATTCCTCCTTCATTCTTTCACACAACTCATTTTACTACCAAAAACTCTTTTCAACTTTAGCTTAATATTAAACTCTTTTCAACTCTATAACAAAACCAAGGAGCAAACTAGTTTTCAAGGTTGAGATAAAAATCAACCCATAAAGATATAAACCCACTTAGAAAAATAATAATTTTCAAGTTTCTAAAGAAGAAACTTATTTTCAAATAATATAAATATAATAAGAATAAAAAAACAAAGGATTTTATCAATAAAGAGGATTCTTTGCAACTAAAAATTGTAGAGGAAATAAAAGACCAAGTTTTAGAAAACAAGAACTTATATTTTTAAATAAGAAATATGAGAAGAAAAAACTCATTTTCTAAAGCTATTATAAATGCAAATTTATAAATGGGTTATCAACAACTTAATAAACTTTTGATAACTTTGATCTTTTATCACCAAAGGTAAAATTATAAAAGACCAAAATTACAGGAAAATTGACTTATTTTGGAAAAAGGAATGAGGAAAATAAAATAAGAATATATTCATTTATAATAACCTAGGAAAATATAAAGTTCCTTCAAAATACTTGAAAAGAAATTTGACAAGTTAAGTTTAACACTTCAAAATGAAATGTTTTATGAAATAAATTGTTAAAACACTACCATTAGAATTTTTGCATATAAAGTGAGCTTATCTATATACTCAAAGGATTTATATATATATATATATCTATATTTTTACTAAAGGATTTTTGAATGAAGTTGAGTTGGAAAATTATTTCGCAAAATCTGCTATGGTTTTGAAACTCAAATGACTTTATATGACAAAAATAACCTTAGAAATAGGTAGATCTTTTCGAATAGGTAGAAAATGGTATATTATATGAGAAATTCCGAGTTAAAATGAGCAAGTTGCAGCCATTTTAAATTGGAATTTCATTCTATGCGATTTTGACGAACATATTGAAATAGAATTAGAAAGTTTAAGTAGAATTTCTACGAAATACTCATCCCAGGTATTTCTTTTGTCTAGGTAATGAAGGATACGAAATTACCCTTCCTGAGGATTACTACGAATAAGAAGATTGCGAAATGGATAAGTGAGTTATTCCTCTTAATTTCGTTACCTTACTTGTCCTTGTAAAGTAATGGCATTAATATACTAAGAAAAGATAAAAATAGATATGTATGGGGAATCCGGGAATATGTATATAGGTGATTCTATGCTTATGTGTGAAATGAGAATTACAAATATCGCAACTTCAAACTACCTGTTTAAGTGTTTTGCTTACTTACTTGTATGACTGCTTATTATTCGCTAAATTGATTGATCGCTTCCCTAATAAATCTTAATGAGATTTGGCTTAAGAAACATAAAACGCTCATGCATAGCATCCATCGAGTCACATTTCTTTCGGAAGGCTGCTACTCCTACGCGTAGAGTTAGATTGGTTGTTATCGTGCTAGGATACAAGCCATATTCCTTCCTAGAGAATCCAAATCACTCAGGGAATGCGACTCTAAGTTCAGAGTAGAACCAACCGAACGCTTTGGGTGGGGACTTGGGGACTAGCAGTAGAAGGTCGATGATCTTCATCAACAATTCCTTAATCTTTGATACGGAGGGGTAAATCCATTCTATATATGGTTTCCAGATAATTATATACATTTGTGAAATCACATGATTGTTGCATTGTATACATAGCATATGTGTGAAAATTTAAATGAACTTGTTTGAAACCATAGTGTGAATGAAAATGAATACCTCACTAAGCTAGTTGTAAGCTTATACACTCCATAGATTTTGTTGAAACAGGTATACTCGTAGCTTAAATCGAAAATCATGATATTAAGGAAGTCATGGAAGGATGTTGAGCTTTTATGAAGGCAATAGGAACATAGGATGATGTTACTTTGTAAGGTTCCTTATATGTAATGTATGTTATGTTAGTGTTTTGAAAATTTCTAAGACGTGTATTTATTTTGACTTGAAGACAATAGACGGATATGCCCTTAAAAATTGTAATTTACCATGTTTATGTTTTATGATAAGTATTCTCCTTGCTTTGTTACTTAATCATTATCAATATAAATTACGTTACTTGGATACGTTCCTTTGGTTGTGATATACACCTTGTACATGATATGGAAGCCTTTGTGTAACTGAGGTAGTCATTCTTAGGCTTTAGTATTATATACGGCGGACTGTCATGTTTAGAGTACCCCTCGAGGCATGACAAAGAGAGTTGTCTCTAGTGCGTGATGGAAAGGATGAAGGAAATGGTGAAAGGTTAAAGATGGAGTTCCCCTGCTCTTCCTTTTATGAAACACATAAGAGATAAGTATGAATCGTTCAAAGCACTATTGATAAAGCTCAATCCTTGTATATACATATCCAATTCTGATTTCAATGAGGATTGTAGATAGATTTAGATCAAACTGTTATCACAAATCCTAATCTCTTCTTGTTCTTTTGATCTAGTTTTATCCTTTTACAATGTAAGTTTGTTACGTATTATGAATCTAGACACTGTTCGCATCATATTCATGCCAGGTTTGATGAAAACAAATCAAAACAATATTGATTTAGCTCAATCTACCAGTGCTTCCTTTCCTTTGTGTATGTATCTGCATATATGACTTCTAGAAGTTAAAATAACGCAAACATCTTTCAATAATAATAATAATTATTATTATCTTTTCATTTTAAATTTTCCCAATTTTCTTATTTTTATTATTATTTTTTTTTACTTGGTAAAAAAATGGGGTGTCTACAGTTGCCCCTCTTTGTGGTGAGATTTGTTAAAATTTTACCACAATAACAAAGTAGACACCATTTTGCTTTAATAAGATCCACTTATCTAGAGGTCCTGATCTATTGGAATCAATTATTCTTCTTGGTGGGCTTCTTGAGCTAGCTGGTGTAGAACCTGATTGTGTCACTTCAGCTAATACCAAGTCAGTGTTTCTTTTGAGTGCTTCTTGAGCTAACGATTTCTTGATTTGGGTGCTTCTAATTAATTTGATTACTTCTTTAATGATTTGGGGTGCTTCTCAAGCTAACAACTTGGGTGCTTTTTGAGCTAATGATTCGAGGTGCTTCTTGAGCTAAAAACTTGGGTGTTTCCAACAACTTGTGTGCTTCTTGAGCTACCAACTTGGGTGCCTCTTATAACTTGGGTGCTTCTTGAGCTAAACTTTTACTGTTTACCTGAGAAAAAGATCTTTTACAAGAGTGTGTTTATCAAATATATTACCAGATTCTTATAGAAATCCTTAAAAAGTCAAACCATTTGTCGAAGTCTGTCACGCCCCGAAGGGTACCCCCTAAACGTGGCAGTCCGCCGTACACAATATTAAAGCCTAAGAATGATCACCTCAATCATGCGAAGGCTTCCATACTATGTACAAGGCGTCTAACACATAAAGGAGACACATCGGAATGATACATTTTATGTTGATACAAATGAGTAACAATGTAAAGGAAATATACATTTACTATACTCCAAATACAAAACCATATACTTCAAGATACAATTCATCAAACTTCAACTACATAAAGCTATTACAAAGCAAATTGTAAAGCTTGGCTAAAAACTTCAAGCATTCTTATATCTTGCCGGAATCTCGAATTCATTCTCGGCTTCAACCATCTCAGTCCCCACTTAGCATTCTTGGAATAACCTGCTCATTTAAACATCTATTGGGGTATAAGCTACACTAGCTTAGTGAGATTCATTTCCATAATAATATACTCCATTGTAAATTATACAAACAAGTTTATTTAAACAATCATATGAATGCACAAGCACGTGAACATACAAGCATATGACTTTCCGGTAGCCATATGTGAATGGATTTACGCCCTCCATTCGGGGTTTGGGGTAGTTCATAAGTCATGCAACCACAGCTCCAATGTTGGTCCATAAGACATGCAACCATAGTCCCAATCTTAAGTGGGGTGGTCCATAAGACATGCAACCACAATTTTAATGTTGGTCCATAAGTCATGCAACCATAGTTTTCATTATTTGAATGGGGTGGTCCATAAGTCATGCAACCCTAGTCCCCTTCATTAAAGACCCGCTGCCTCCCGATCATACTTTTGTTCCCACCAAAAGCATTCTCGTAATGCAATGTGACTCACTAAATGATATGCATGTACAGTTTATTTATAGATTCGTAGCAAGTTCATTATGTAATTTAAGAGCGATCATAGAGCATTTCAAACAATCCAAGTCTATACTAACTCATACAATATTATTTCAACAAGTCTCGCCTCGATATACTTATCATTCATTCAACCGAAAAATTCATTTCTCATCAACAGTTTTATCTTTACCTAAGTCTAGTGCTACTACAATTACAAGCACACTCAATGAGCATAATTACTTAGGAAATGAACTCACTCGGCCATTGGATCACCGGTCTTCTAGTAATAATCCGGTGGCAAAGAGTCAACGTTCTCGGGTTCACCTAATCACATAAGAAATACTCTAATGAGTATTCTACCATCTAAGGATACTAAAACTCTAAGAAAACTTAGTGAAATCGAAATTCGCGTCATTTTCGAAGTCCCGATTTAAAATGGCCATAACTTGGTCATTTTAACTCGGAATCTCGTAAATTTTATATCGATTTCTATCTACTTCGGAAGAGCTTTTAAATATGAAGCTTAAATCAAGTTTTGAAAATATCTAAGCCTCGGAATTGAGGGGTCAGATCTGTACAGCGAGTATATGATTCCGAAAATGCGGTTTTCATGAATGCACTTGAGATTCCTAAGTACAAAATGAAACTAAATGCAATGGTAATGATTTTCCCTATCATGAATGTCATGATATGAACTTTAATGAGCCTAAGTTCTTATAGCTTTTTAGATTTAAAGAATTTAACTAAACTTTTTCTTAGAAAACCACTTCATGCTATTGTTTAACAAGTGAGTTTACTACACTTGGTCATACCTACATATTATAAGGATTTTCTTTGGGAAAACTCCATTTTGTTTAAAGAAATTTTGACCCTTATATTAGTTATATCCTAAGGCCTTTATTTCTTTAATAAAATCTTCATTTATAAACTTTTAAGTGGGTCTTTCACTAGGGTGGTTCCAAAAATCCGAATTTAGAAAATTTCATTTTCAAGTTGATTCCTTTAAGAAAAATGTATTTTATACTTAAAACTTTAAGTATTCATTTTACCTATACCCTAAGGACTTCATTTATTTAAGAAAATACCATTTTTGAAGTTGGAAAAATAGTGTTTTGTAACCATCTATCCATTATTACGAATTTTGCCTACAAGACTTTTAGCTCAAAACTTCTATTGGACTTCACCTCTTGTTTTAAACATTTCCTTTGGTAGAAACCCATTTAAACTTATGAAAAATATCATCAAACACCATCAATCACCTAAAGGCTTCATTTTTCTTGTAAAATACATGTTTTGAAGTTGATAAAAGTGTTTTTAAAATAGGCCTTTAAAACCATACGAATTTGACTTTGAGTATTTCAAACAAAAACTTTTCCTTTTTGGTTTCATTAACTCATCTACCTATAGATCTACATACTAGCAAGTTATTTACTCAAGACAAAAGCATTGATGACCATAAATGCACATAAACTCAACATAAAGATGAGATCTAGTATGTCTACATGAATGTGAGTAGTAAAATGGTAGATCTACTATATCAAATGCTTAAATAGGTTTTGAAAACATAAAAACTACATTTTTTATGAAAGTTCTTTTGTTCAAAATACCTTTTGATGAAAAATCATAAAGCTTATGACATGAAAGCTCCTTTAAATGCTAGATCCACTTGGTGATGGTTTGGTATTCTTGTTTTGATATTTCCTTGTCCCTAGCAAGAGCTCATGGGGACATTTAATTGAAATATCCAAGAATATCCTTGCCATAACAAGGATCCATGAGTAGAAGGAGTAGAAGCTCATTACTTAGAGTAAAATAGGAGATGAATGAAAGAAAAAGAAAGTTGTGTGTGTGTGTGTATGGGGTATGAAGGTCACGGCATAGAAGGAAAAATGAGAGGAAAAGGGAGCTTCTTTTACCTTTGAAAGTTTGGAAAAAGGAAAGAATGAAGAGAGAGAGAAAAAGTAGTTTATATAGCATATGAAATTAGGTTAAATGGGGTTAAAATAAATAAAAAAAAATTGTAAAATGAAGCTTGTGGGGGGCCATTTCACGCCAACCAATGCTTGTGGAGGAAGGAAAATTTTGATTTTTTTTTTTTGATTGATTTGCTTTTGATTTGAATTATGTACAAATGTCATAAATTGTATTGATTTTAAGGGGACAAAAAGTATTTAGAAAAGAGGGTGATTTGAGTGATGGTAAGTGTTGAAATTGTAGAGTGTACAAATAGGTAGACTAGGTGGTATAGGTGGTACTTTTTGAATAGTAGTGAATAGTTGACAAGACAATTTAATTTCCGGTAGTAATGAAATACGAATAAAAAGGCTATAACTGTATTTTTCGTAAGCCGGAAAATTATGAAAAATATATTTTTGAAATTCTTATTTTATTTCGGTTCAAATGAGTATTCATAAAGAAAGTTTTGAAATTCTAGTTCCGGGGCACGCTTTTCTATAATGGGTCTCGGGATGACCCGGAGTTGAAATTTTCTCAAAATCTGATCTTTTCTTGGTTTGAAATATAATCAAGAACTATATTCAAAATTAATTTTGCTTATAAAAGTTTCTTATTTGGAAGTCAAGGAAAAGCCGGATTTAGGGTTTCTAGGTCTTTCTCATAACGCTTTGAACTAAACCGGTTTAGGGTTTCATTTTCTGGTTTTCGAAGTTTACTCGATTACTAGGAAACTCGGGGTATATAAAAAAAATAATAATAATAAAATTGTGTAATGAAATAAAATGAATAGTGCAAAAGACTAATCAATTACCGATAGAAATGAAAATACGATAAAAAGGTTATAATTGTAACTTTTATAACCCGAAAAATTATATAACTGATATATTTAGAAATCTTATAAAATTACGAGTCTAACGGTACTAGTGGTATATTTTTGATATCTCGAGCCCCGGGACACGCTTTTCAAAGTCTGTATCCGAACGGGTTCGAAATAGGTCAAAAATTTACCAATCTGATAATTATAAACGAACTTATATTACTATGAGTTATTCTATATATTCAAACTACATTTCGACCTCTAGGGTTAGGGGCACTAGATTGCCGGACTTACACTATTGTATTCCGGTTAGGGTTTCCGGGTGATTTTCCGGTTTAGACCTTTGCCAATTTGGAAACTGATATTTATGTTTATATAACATATTTAATTTGAGAAATTTATTTTAAATTTTATTTTTGTAAGTATTTAATAACTCTTAATGTTTTTGGAATTCTTTAATTGGGTTTCATTTTCAAAAGTTAATCATTATTTACTTTTTAATAATTTGTTTTTGGGCTTTATATTACCCGATTTTACAAGCCGGAGCTAAATATGAAATTTTTCGTACGTCGTGGTTTTGAATTTGAAAACCACTGAGTTCTTATTTTATTGTTTAAAGATTTTCATTTTCTCAAGATTGAGAAGTTTTTGAATTCGTTCGTGATTTAGGACTTGTCAAAATTCGGTTTTAATTTGGAGTGATTTTTAGGGTTTATTTTCGAAGTTCATTTTGAAATTATTTATTGAAATTTTCTGGGGCTTACAAAGTCCCTTTATCACTAGGTTCATTTCATCTAGTTAGACTATCTTCAAAGTAGTAACCCCTCTTTGTAAATGATGTTTTTGAAATCTTTCATTAGTCCGTGCCTTTGCTTTATTGGGCCCTTTGACTATTCCCCTGAAATGAATACTTCCTCTGAAAAGACTAAATTGTAGAGTATCAATATGTTTTATAACTTTACTAATTGCTCAATTTACTATACTTTGATGTTTTAAAGTGTATGGGATATATGAGAATAAAGGAGAATTTATCAATCAGGATGCTTGGTCGATGATTACTCCAACGATTGATGACGGCTAAGGATATCTTTTTGTTGATAGATAACGAAAAATAGACCATGCATAGACAAAGTAATTAGCAAATATCCAAACTTGGTAGAATTTCCATTAATTTCTCAAACTCTGATGCAGTCTGGACCATCCATACGCGTTAAAATCAATGCTCCACGAGGTAACACCTTCTTTACTATATATGGACCTTCATAGTCAGGGGTAAACTTTCCTTTTGGATATTGCACATTTGGTAGCATTTTTCTCAATACAAGGTCTCCTTCCTTGAAATTCCTCGGCCGAACTTTCTTGTTGAACACTCGAGCCATTCTTTGCTGGTATAGCTGACCATGATACAAGGCAGCCATTCTCTTTTCATCAATGAGATTCAACTGGTCAATCCTCTTTCTTATCCATTCTGCTTCATCTAACTCTGTTTCAGCCAATATTCTAATGGATGGCATCTCCACTTCGATTGGCAAAACTGCTTCTATACCATAGACCAAGGAGTAGGGGGTTGCCCCTGTCGAAACTCTAATGGATGTTTGGTATGCCATTAATGCAAAAGGTAACATCTCGTCCCAATCTTTGTAAGTGATAACCATTTTCTCGATTATTTTTCTGATGTTTTTGTTAGCTACTTCAACTACCCCATTCATTCGAGGTCGATATGGAGTAAAGTTTTGGTGTTTGATCCCGAAATGCTGGCACAACTCAGACATCAGCTTGTTGTTTAGATTCGTACCATTATTTGTAATGATTATATCGATAAACCCATATCTAGCTATGATATCTTTCTTAATGAATTTGATGACTACCCCTTTTGTGACATTGGGGTATGAGAATTGTAAACCATGGTTCCTAGTAACCAAATAGACTTCGGAAACCGGAAACCAAAACCCTAAACCGGATTAGCTTAAGCTTAAGAGAGGACCTAAGAACCCTGGATCCGGCTTTCCTCCGATTTCAAACTAAAAGAACTTTTATAAAATAATTTAATATGGAACATTTTTCTAAAGTATATTTCAAACCATAAAAAGATCTGTTTTCGAAAATTTTTCTATTCCGAGCCTTCCCGAGATCCATTACGGAAAAGCGGGCTCCGGAACTTGAAATTCGAAAAATATTCCGAAATACTCTTTAGAACCTAAATTTAAGAAGGATTTCAAAAATATACATTTTATAATTTTTCGGTTTATAAGAATTATAGATATAGCCCTTTTTCTTGTATTTTCTTTACTACCGGTAAATTAATTGTCTTGATTACTATTCATAAGTACAAGCCCATACCCTACTACACTCACAAGCCATACCCTACTCTTACATCCTTATAAAACACTTAATTACATTTTCTTTTCCAAAAATTTTTGTCTCTTAAGAAATTATTACAATTTAAGATTTATTATTGCACAAAATAAATAAAACAAAACAAATTAACTCTCTCTCTCTCTCTCTCTCTCTCTCTCTCTCTCTCTCTCTCACCCCTTGAATCGGAGCACCTCACCCCCCTCCTTGTTGCCCTCATTTGTTCTATTTTTCCATCTTTATTTCAATTAAAACAAACCCTAATTCAACCTACTATATATGCTCTTTTATACTTCTCTCTCTTCATTCATTCCACTTTTTCAAAAATTACAAAAACCCTCTCCATTTTTCTCTCTTTCCCGTGACCAACATAGAACACACACTCACACAAGTTCATTTTTCTTCTTCATTTTTCACTTTTTCCAAGCCTTAGGTGATGAATCTTAAACCTTTCTACCATTAAACCTTATAATGGCAAGATCATTCATGAGTATTTTCACATTTAAGTCTCCATGAGCTTTTGCTAGGGACAAGAAAATACTACTATGTGAATATCAAACCATCACAAGGGTAGATCTTGTGTTTAAATGTGTTTTTGTTGGATGATCTTCATGTTCATGCATGTAGTAGTAGAATAAAACAAAGATCTTGCACAAAAATCTATTTCTATGTTTTCAAACTCCATTTCATGCATCCTAAGTAGTAGATCTAACATTTAAATGCTCATATTATACTTGACATTCATGATCTTGTGGATATTTTATGTTTAGTGCATTAATGAATCATAAAGACCTTTGTCTTGTGTATATAAATATGGTAGTTTGTAGATCTTTAGGTAGATGAGACAAGAAACTTAAAAAGGAAAATTTTTGTTTGAAATGTTCAAATGAAAATTTGGATGGTTTCAAGACCACGCATTAAAAACTATTTTATCAACTCCAAAACTTGTATTTTATATGAAACTAGTCTTCTTAAGAGTATGTATTCATGGAGTCTTACAAAATAAAGAATATCTAGATTTTTCTTTTAGTAAATATTGTCAAGAGTACATGAAGCACATAACATGCCATTCATGATAGGAAATCATCAATATTACATGTATAGTTTATCTATATAGTAGAAACATTACAAACATTCGCAAAACTATTTTTTTTGAATTAATCGCTACTGATCAGAATTGGTCAAAATTTTTTGAGATCCAAATGTTTTCAAAACTTGAAAATAATAGTAGAATCAGATAGATATTTCGAAGTGGATAGAAATTGATGTATAATTTGTGAAATTCCGAGTTAAAATAACCAAGTTACGGCCGTTTTAAGTCGGGACTTCCGCAAAAGATGAGAATTACTAAAATGATAGTTTTGTTTAATAGTTTGGGTTAGTTAAGTGATGAAATACTTATTAGGGTATTTCTTCCTTTTTAGGTGACCCCAAGATCGACGATTCCCTTCCACCGAATTACTATTACTAGAGGACCGATGTTCCAATGTCCGAGTGAGTATTTCTCCTGATTCCGTTTACTGTATGTGATTGTAGTGATAGTTGCATTAGACTTTAAGCAAAGATAAAATGGATAGGTATGATGGGGATTAATGGGAATTTTGTATGTTTGCTGTTGATATGAGAAATTGAAAATAAGAATATCGAAGCTGGGTAATTAACTAATGGTTGTATAGATGAATTAGTATTGATTGTCTGCAATTGTTGATTGATCACCTAAAGAATTCGCATAATTAACTATTCGAAATTGATAAGTAATATGGACTCATTCATGTCATAAATGGGGATGGAGCATTAGCATTGGTTGGTTGCCCGTGATCCAAAAACGGAGTATAAGTTGATTAATTGTGATCCATAAACGAAATAATGAGTTGGTTAATCATGATTCACAAACGAATTTATAAGTTGGTTGCCGTGATCCAAAACGGCATATTTTAGTAGTACTGCAGTATTCGTTAATCTGCTAACTCGGAATGGAGGGCAAAATTCCATTCACATATGATTTTCGGCTAGTCATATGTCTGTTGATTCCATATGTTTGATGCATATCACTTGCTTGTATGATGTTTTATGAATGTAATCTTGGAAGTTCTCACTCACTAAGCTAGTGTAGCTTGAGTCTCTATAGTTTTTATTTGTTACAGCACTCGTTTGTCTGGCTTAGACAGAGGCACCCGACAGCTCAGGTACAAGAGCTAGGCGTTTTCTTTAGAAGTTATATTCAATCTTGTTTGGACTTCCGTAGGAAACCAAAAGAATCTGGATGACTGTAATAGACCTCTTAACAATATTCTTTTGTGAGGGAATGCCCCTTAGTCTCTGTAATCATTTGTATATGTGTTTTGGTTTATATTCTAATGCTATTGAATGTCGATTTAAACTCTTTATCTCCATCGGTTCAAGTATTATATTATCGTAAAGGTATGCCTTACATCTATACAAGACTCCCAAGACTAAGATAGTAATTCGTGAGTCTTATATGGCATGTGGCGGACTGTTACGTTTAGAGTACCCCATTGGGCGTGACAACAATGCTTCGACCCATTTAGTAAAGTATTCGATTGCTACTATTATGAATCGATGACCATTTGATGCTTTTGGAGATATCGGCCCTATCATGTTTGTTGATTTCTCTCAATGATGATTTTATGATAACAAAAAGAGTTAAGTGTTTACTAATAAATCTATTAAGTGTGCAGCATGAGCAAAAGTTTTATAAAAATGTTTACAAAAAGATACAACTCAGAAAGTGTTATGAGAGTTTTTCAAGAAAAAGTGAGTATTCAGAAAGTAATTTAGAAGGAAATTCAATGTCCTACAAAATTTGTATATCAGTCAGAAGACAATTCAGAGAGCAATTTCCAAGGACTTGAAGTATGCAAGATCACGATCATAAATATGAACAACGAATGATTTCCAAATTAATTCATAATTTTGAAGACCCAACACCAAAGTGAATGTATTTGGGAAATGCATTCAATTATGTTCCACAAAGTTTGTTCAATTATCTAAGGGGATTCAAGGTTATATGAATTAAAGATTAATTGATGATTTTTTACAAGAATTGAAGTATCATGACAGGAAATTCAAGGTTCATTTTTAGACATATTTCTAATTTCGTGACATTATGAAATAAGAAGAGAATCTGAATGTGATATTCATCAAGGACGAGTTTATCCAAGATCAAGAAAATTCAAATCTGAATGAATCAATATCAAATTAATGAAGCTACTATTTTCGTGGGATATTTTCTTCATATCAAGAACGATGTGATCAGATCATCTTTTAAGATTATCTACAACAAAGCCAATTCGATTTTTTGACGTTTGAAGAAAATCCATTAGAAGATCATATCCGAATTTCAAGCTCAATATCAGAACTAGCAAGATAAAAGGAATTCATCGTTATCCAAAGTTGTAACCGTTAAAAGAGAGAGATGAACAGTATCCTATCCGATTTATTTGCAAAATATCAGGATCTAATTCTTTACTAGCCGTTGAACAATAACAAATATATTACAGGTACAGAAGAAAGAAGAGATATCTATCCTTAAACATGAAAAAGAAAACAAGCAACAAAAAGCTCTCAATATTTCCTCAAGCAAATGCTATCATTTACATTTTCATTATACAGAAATTAGAGGATTTTTTTTACTTATTTCCTTGAATTGATTTGTGATTACTCAAAGAGTGACTTTGAGAGTTACAAGTAGGCTCAGTAGTTTGATTGTAGCTTGAAGGAAGCTAGGAGGATCAAGCTGAGTGCATTTGCAGCCAAGTGTTTTAGCAAAAGACAACTTGTAACTTATGGATTTGTTGGATAGTGGAACATATCGGTGAGAAATACCGGACCCCAGCTTGGTGCTGGAAGAGAAGACTAACGCTCGAGGTGGAACCTTTATAAATCAACTTTGCACTCTCTTCTCTCTTATCTTTTTAAATTTCATGCATATTTTATTGTTTGTATGAGCTGCAATATAGATTCAAAAACTAAATCAAAGAGTAACTGGAAGTACTATTACTAATCAGAAACTAATTCAGAGACTAAAACTGGAAGTTTCACTCTTGTTATTGTTTAACGAACAATGATAATTTTTCAACCTATTTTCATCCGAATTGTGAAATAAACTTTTATTTATTAATTTTATTGTTTTCAAGTGAGTTTAAAAAGCCATTTTAATTTGATTAACTAAGTTTGTGAATTTGGTTAAGTTTTTGAAAAGATTAAATTTTCATCTTGGAAAACCAATTCACCCCCTCCCCCCTATCTCTTGGTTATCTTTTTGGGACCAACAATGCCCATACCCCACATCGAGAAATGCCAAGGTGAGGACAATGGTTGTAATTCTCTAGGGGATGCATTCATCCTGTTGGAATATATCTGGCATAAATGACAATGTCTCACATGTTTGATGCAATCTGATTCCATTGTTATCCAGAAGTAACCCAACCTCATGATCTTTTTGGCGAGCATGTATCCATTCATGTGTCGTCCACATATTCCTTCATGGACTTCCCTCATTAACATATTGACTTATGTTTCATCTACATACCTCAGGAGTGTAGTGTCAAATGACTTTTTGTATAATGTGTTGCCACTAAGCATGAAGTGGCCTGTTAATCGTCTTAGTGTCCTTTTCTCCTTTATTGAGATGTTTCCAGGGTATTTACCTTCTTAGAGTAACTCCTTGATGTTTTTATACCATGGTTCTCCTTTTGGTACTTCTTCAGTATTTAGACAAAATGCTGGATGATTTTCAATCCGAATTTTCAAGGGTTAGATCTCCATGCTATTAGCGATTTGGATCATGGATGCTAAGGTGGCTAATGCATCGGAAAATTGGTTTTGAGTTCTTGGAAGATATGAGAATGAGATTTTTTTAAATTTGCGAGCTAATTCAGTCAAGTGTTTATGGTAAGGCATGAGTTTTGCATCCTTGGTTTTGTATTCTCCTCGGGTTTGAAAAATAATGAGGGAAGAGTCTCCATACACCTCTATATCTTCTATTCCCATGCTAAGGACCATATTGAGACCCATGATGCAAGCCTCATATTCTACCACATTATTAGTATATGGGAATATTAATCTTGTTAAAGCAGGGTATTGGTTGCCATTTGGGGATATTAAGACTGCCCCAATACCACATCCATATACATTGGCTACCCCATCAAAGTACGATTTCTACTTAGGGGTTGATGATTCTAATTCTCCATCTAAATCTACTAGGAGTATGTTCTCATCTGGAAATTGAGCTTGTTCTTCGAGCATATTGTCATCAGCTGGACCTTTTGCGAGTTGATCTGCTAGTGCTTATCCTTTAGTCGAGCTTTGATTCACATGTGTCATATCAAACTCTAATAGCAGCATTTTCCACTTAGAGATTCTTCCCACTAGTGCTGGTTTACTGGACAAATACTTCAAAGGGTCATGCTTTGTGTAGAGCTCAATGAAGTAGCAAGTTCTTTCAACCTCTGTATATTTTTGTTTGCCTTCGATAAACTTCTTACTAAGATAATAGATGGCTCTTTCTCTCGCATCTTTATCTTTCTGCCTTAGCATGCATCCCATTGATTCGGGGAGTATAGTTAGGTATAGAAACAAAAGGCAACCAGGTGTTGGGGCCACCGGTATTGGTGGATTCATTAAATACTATTTGATCTTATCAAAGGCTTGTTGACATTCGTCGTCCCATTGGGTGGAGGGATTTTTCTTTAGTAATTTGAATAAGGGACGACGCTTATCGGTTAAATGGGATATAAATCGAGTAATGTAGTTTAGATGCCCCAAAATGCCTCTGACTTCCTTAGGTGTCTTAAGGGAAGGTAACTCAAGTATGGCCTTGACCTTATCTGGATCGACTTCTACCCCTCATTGACTGACGAGAAATCCTAATAATTTTCCTGAAGTTACTCTAAATGTGCATTTTTCGGGATTCAACTTGAGTTGGAACTTTTGTAACCTATCAAATAGTTTCTTTACAACCTTTACATGATCCTCCTTTTCTTTTGACTTAGCAATCATATCGTCAACATATACCTCGATTTTGCGATGCATCATGTCATGTAGTAATGCGACCATTGCCCTTTGATACGTTGCTCCGGCATTTTTTAGGCCAAATGGCATGACCTTATAGCAAAAGCTACCCTAAGTTGTGATGAAAGTGGTCTTAGTCTTGTCTTCTTCTGCTAATTTGATTTGGTTGTATCCCAAGAAACCATCCATGAATGAGAAGAGATGATTGTCAGCCGTGTTATCTACTAAGACGTCTATGTGGGGTAAAGGAAAATTATCTTTAGGTGTAGCCTGGTTCAGATCACGAAAATCTACACACACTGTCACGCCCTAAAGGGTACCCTAAATGTAACAGCCCACCGGATACTAAACGAGACTTAAGAATCACTACCACAATCATTCAGAAGTCTTGTGTTAGTATGCAAGGCATTTTCTCACGACAATAGAATACATAAACAATTGGAGACAGATAGTTCAATTTGATAGGATAAGCGTAAAAATATAAACCACAGATATCTCAGGATCAATTACAAAGCATTAAGGGGCATTCCCCTGCCACGTAAAAGTCTAGGTATTATTTTTTTAGTAACAATTGATCTTTCTAGGTTCACTACTAAAACTATACTAACCAATTGTGAACTTCTAAGGAGATAACTCCTAATCTCTCATTACCTGATTTGGTCAGGTCCGGGGATGCAGCCATAAGTACGGGAACTGCATTAGAAAGAAACTATGAGGATGTAAGCTATGCTAGCTTAGTGAGTTTCACTCCCAAAATTAAATGCTCAACAAATAATATATATTAGGCAAGTTATATTAACAACCATATGAAATACACAAACACGTGAGCATACGATGCATAAGACTATCCAAAAATCTTATGTTACATGGATTTACGCTCTTCATTCAGGATTAGGTGTTTCTGGCCCATACGACTATAGATTTCAATTTTTCTCATTTATATTATGGTTGATACAAGTGCCTACCCACACACATTTTTAATTCCGGCCCCTTACGCCAACATTATAATTTTCGGCCATTACGCCAACATTATAATTTTCGGCCATTACGCCAACATTCGAGTTTAGAGGCCCCTCGTTGCCCAGCTATTATGCCTGCTTCCCACAAAGGTATAATAACCTATGCAATGTGACTCACATATGGTATGCATGGTCAATTTAATTATAAGATCATGACATATTAATTTAATAATTTATGGGCGATCACAGATACGGTAGACACTTCAATTCTATATTAAATCATATAAGTATTTACAACAAGCTCATTTCAATATTCTTATTATCGATTCATCCAAGTATAACTCATATACACAACATCAAATTTTTATATTGCCCTAATTCTAATGCCACTAACATTACAAGCACAAACACAAGCATATAATTTAAAGATAGTGAACTCACCCGGTCATGGTCTCCGGTCTCTAATGGTAGTGATTTTCCCCCAATTCCAAAATCATCTAACCGAAAAGAAATACCCTTATGAGTATTTCATACCATAACTAATTCCAAACTTTTCAAATAAAACTCTTTGAATTCATAATTTTCGTAGTAATTGGAAATTCCAACATAAAATGGTCATAACTTGGCCATTTTAACTCGGAATTTCGCAAATAAGATATTGATTTCTATCTACTTCAAAAATTCTATCTATTTATGATGTTTTACTAAATTTTGAAAATGTTTAGGTTTTTGAATGTTCGGATCAGATTTGATCAGTAACTAAAATTTGAAACTCCAAAATTGTTTTGTGAAATTTGCATCATTTCTAACAAGTAGATTATATGTACATGCAATATCTACAAGTTATGATCATGAATGTCATGATATGAGCTATCTACATGTAATTCCTTAATGATTTTTTATTAAAAAGAATTTTACAAAAACATTCACTTCGTAATAATGCCATGAACACTTGTTTGAGAAAACTAGCTTTATTCCTTTGAAAATCATGCATATTTTTACTATAATAAGGCCTTGATGACCTATATACCTATTACCTTTATTATCTTAATAAATTCTTCATTTAAAGGTTAGAAAATAGATGTTTTAAAGTGGATTGCCCAGTGATGAATTTTGCACAATTTTTGGAAAGGAAAATATTATTTGATCTTAGTTGGAAAACTTTTCCTTTGTTTAGGCTTCTACTTTGATAAAACACATTTATCTTATAAAAATCAAGTCTTTATTATATCTATTCCCTAGGACTTCTATTTTTCCATTAAAATACTCATTTTGACATTTGGAAATAAGTGTTTAAATAGGGTTCATTTTTAGATCCGAATTTTGGAAAATTGTTTTTGAGATTTTTTCTTGTGAAAAACTCATTTATTCTTTCTAAAATTTAGTCCTAATCCAACCTACTCCCTAAGACTTTCATTTCTTTTATAAAACTCTTGTTTTAGGGTTGGAAAATAGGTGTTTTCTTGGTATTTCACCCTAGTTACGAATTTCTACATTTTTATTAGTGTTGAAACATAGATCTAACTTAACTTTTGTAATTATTTTCTTGTTTTAAAAATTTCTATTAGTAAAACCATGATCAACTCATAAAAATCACTACCTAATGATATATATTACTTAAGACCTTCATTTTACATGCAAGACTTTCATTTTGAAGTTGGAAAATATGTTTTCTAAATGGGTCTTTCTTAAGATCCGAATTTTACAATTTACTTTTTGAAAGAAACAAAGTGGATCTTGAGTTTTGATCAACACTTCTTTAAGAATATCATGTAGCAAGTCATTCATGGATGAAAACAAGTAACTATGTCATTTTAACTACACTAAACAATAGATCTACTATACTACTCATGTTATGAGTGTAATGCCACAATGACAATACGTAGATGTGAGTAAAAAAAAATGACAATTTATGCAAAAGATTTTTATATAAACAACATATAACAATATATAGCAAAATAATAGCAAGATAACTTAGATTTGAAGATCCACAACATTGTTATGGTAATGATCTCATGCTTAAGTGTTTCTACATCTCTAGCTTAAAGCTCATAGGGATTTTAGTGGAACCACACATGTATGATCTTGCCATTACATGTTTTAATAGGGAAGGATTAAGATATATTACCTATTTGGATGTGTGGAGAAGGAAACTTGAAGTAAAAAAAAATTCTTGTGTGTGTGGGGCAAGGGGCTCACGGCAAGGAGGAGTGGAGAACGAGAGAAAAAGAAAACTTCCAAAGGTTGGTTTTGTAAGAAATGAAGGAAAGTGAAATGTGAAAAAGAGTTTATATAGAAAAAGAATTTAAGGTTTTTATGAATAATTTAATTGAAGAAAAATCAAACAAAAGAGAGAGTATGTGCGTATGTGTGTGTGGGAGGAGAGGAGGAGGAGCGGGGGGGGAAGGGTAGGGGAATTTGCGCCAGTTCTAGGAAGAGGGAGAGAGTGTGTGTTTTGATTTTGTTTTGTGTAATAAAATTCAAACTTAATAAGTAATTTGAGTACAAAATATATTGAAAAAATAAATTTGTAAGGAAATTATGTAAAATTGTAATAATAGGTTGTAAGGATGTAAGAATAGGGTATGGGTGGTTGTATTTGATGAATAGTATAAAAGAAAACAAAAAAGTTGATTAGACACTTAAATTATTGGTAATAATGAAAATACGATAAAAAGGTTATAACTGTAACTTTTATAACCCGAAAAATTATATAACTGAAATATTTAGAAATATTATGAAATTACGAAACTAACGGTACTAATATCATATATTTAATATCTCGAGCCTCGGGACACGCTTTTCGAGATTTTATCCGATAGGGCTCGACATAGGTCGAAAATTCACTAATCGAATATTGTTTAGCATTGTAATACTAATACGAGCCAATCTACACTTTCCACTCATATTTCGACTTCTTGGTTTGGGAACCCGGAATTGCTGGATCTAAAATGCTAAGGTTTTTTGAGATTTTGTTGACTTAGGGTTTCTAGTTGACTTTCTGATTTAGAGTCTTACTTCGGAGTTAACTCGTTTTTTATTCTTTCGGGTTTCCTTCTTGATATTGCCAGACATAGGATTTCTAGGTTCGATTGGTCCAGAGATATTCTTTTAGGATTTCGATTTCTGGATTTAAGTCTTTCCTGAAATTGAACTCAAGTTTACTAAGAAAACGAGGGTTTACACACACCCTAACTTTTCCATTTTTCTTTAGTACGAGAACTATATTGGCAACCCACTCAGGATAATCTGACACCTCAATGAAACCAACTTCCAATAATTTCTTAACTTCCTCTTTGATTTTTAGCAAAATATCTGGTCTAAACCGTATCAACTTTTGTTTCTTTGGTTTAATGTCCGCTTTAGTGGGTAGCTTTTGAACCATTATAGAGGTATCTAATCCAAGCATGTCTTGATAAGACCATTCAATGACATCTAGGTAGTCAGCTAGCAAACTTATCAGTTTCTTCCTTTGTTCATCGGATAGGGTGGCTCCTATTTTTAAATTCTTAGGACTGTCTTTAGTCCCAAAATTAACCACCTCAGTGGGGTCATCGATCTTAATTCTATCTTGTTCATATCTTTGCTAAATTTCCTCTATCCCTAGATGATCACTAACATCACCTTCAACGACTAACGCAGTAGGCCAAAAGTGATACCAGTATTTTCGTTATCTATTGATGTATGATACCCCTCACTTTCATCATTATCATTGGATTCAAAGTTAACCCTTGAGTTACTAAGGTGAACTACAAACCAATTATTAAGTTGTTGAATTAATTAGAAGCTACAAGTTGACTCCAATGGTCCTTTCACTATTGTAGCAACTAGCATTTGGATATGACTTGGCTTTGGAAATGTCACCCTGATGTCTGGGGATTCAATGGGGCAATCATACCATTCTTCCCCCGCTTCTTCCTAGCTTTTTTCTTCATTTCTTGATTCTCAACTATGCTAAGGACGTACCCTAGCCTAAATATCCGCAACTGTCCTTCCTTGATTTCCTTATACATCATGTTGATCTCTTCAAACATCTGTAAGCCAAGATCTTTAGACCCTTCATCTCCTATGTAGGGTATGGCTATATCTTTGAAGATAGCATGATCTTATTCACCCAATATAATGACAACTTGCTCATTAGCGATGAATTTGACCATCTAGTGTAAGCTAGATGGTATCGCCCCAACTAAGTGGATCCAAGGCCTTTCGAGTAACAAATTGAAGGACCTAGGTATGTCTAAGACCTGGAATGGAATAGTGAAGTCTTCTAGACCGATGGTAATGTTCAGGTCTATCTCTCCCACTATGCCCCTTTTGGATCCATCAAAAGCTCTAATGACTGTGGAATTGGGCTTGATGTTGGATGTATCGATGCCCAGCAGATTTAGGGTAGCTAATAGGTAAACATTTAGGGACGATCCATTATAAATGAGGACTCGGGCCACAATCAGTCCATTGCATTTGACCACTATGAATAAAGGCTTTATATGTTGAGTGCCTTCTTCTCCTAATTCTTCAGGTGAGAATGAGATCTGATCCAAAGTGAACATCGAGTTGACAACATGCCCCAGGGTCTCAGTAGCAACACCTTTAGGGACTTTGATTTGTTGAAGTATTTGAAGAGAGCCTCTCAATGGGTTTCAGATGTTAGTAGTAGGCTCATCAAAGAGATTTGAGCAGAGACTTTAGCAAGTTAGTCCATAATCTTATACTCACTTGCTTTCATAATTTTGGTGAGTGCGGTTTTTTCAATGAGCTCTTCCTCCTTATTTTCCTTCTTTTGCATGAAAAATTCTTCAGATGAAGTCTTCTCCTTTTCTTGATTTTGGATTTTCCTAAGTTTTCCTATCATGGGCCCGGTAGCTTGATTGATGGCCTGATAGTTAAATGGGGCAGCCTTGTAGTCGAATGATGCGATAGGCACATGGAACGTGTAATTTTTTGACTTCATCTCAAATGGTACCACATTCGGTACTCTTTGGTATTACATAACTATTCGATTCGGATCGGACTTAATCATTCTTATGAGGTGATTGGGTGCCTACTGTTGCTGAGCTTTGTCTTCCTCTTTAAATTATGGGCCCCATCTGATGGCTGAGGCATCATTATAAAACTTGGGCTCAACCCATAAATCTACTAGGTATTGATATCCTCCTGAGGATTCAATAATTCTAATGGTAGGGTCTCCCACTCGATGCTTAGCCTACAATTTCGATTCAGTGTTGGGTTTTCGGGCTTTGGAATAAGCATTTCTTTAATATCTTCCTCAATGATTTGCCCGGCTTTTAGTAGGTTATATATGGCAGGCCTTGTTTTGGTTCGTTCTTTTAAGTTCACATAGGCTAAGTATCCCTTTTGGCAAAGGAGCCATGTAGCCTATTTAATAGGAATGGGTAGTTCGTCTAAGTCAATGGACAATTTGGGTTCTTTGACTGTGATCATGTTAATCGTAGGCCCATGATTTGGGAGAGGGTTTGTGTTGACATTGGGAGCTAGTGCTTCCACTAAGCCTAGTTGAACTAGTTTTGCACAATGAGGTCTTGAATCTTGTTCTTGAGCCTCCAACAATATCAGTAGAATGACCTACTTGTCTCAAATGATAGTCACACTTGAGCTCAAGATTGTAGTTCCTCGGCCTGTAGTCTTCCTTAGGAGTCTCAAAGTTAATCACGTTGTCGACTTTAAGCTAGGTTAGCACTTGGCTTAGGGGCACTAGAATTCTGGTGAACTATCTTTTGGTGAACCGATTGGTTGATTGAGGTTGTTGCTAAACAAATGGTTGGTTGGTATTTGGGCTTAGTTGAATAGTGAAAGTTTGAACTGGGTTAAGATAGGAATATGAGTTGACTATGCTAACAGTGGTGTCTTTCCCTTTGTTGTTGGATTTGGAGGCTGGGGGCTTTTTGTCTATTTGGAGCTTTCCAATGGTGATAGCACTCTCGATTCTGCACCCGGCCATCACTATCTCAAAAAAATTGGTAGTGGTATGCCCAATGAGATGGGTGAAGAAAGGCTCTTCCAAAGTATTTAAGAAGGTAAAGGCTAAGTCCTTTTCTAGAATAGGGGTAGCTACCATGGCTGCCATGGCCCTCCATCATTGATCATATTCTTTGAAGGATTCCTCCTTCTTTTTCCTTAAGTTACTCAAATCCTACATAGACGGGGCTACTTCGATATTGAACTTGTATTGATTGTAGAAAGCCCTAGCTAATTTATCCCAAGTGTTTATCTCATCAAGATCCAGCTGAGCATACCAGGTTAAAGCCGGACCAATAAGGCTGTCTTGGAAAGTTTGGACCATGAATTACTCATATTGAGTATACTGGCTCATTTTTCTTACATAAATTCTGTAAGCACGTAGATTTTTCGATAATATAAGCAAACCCTAGGAACAGTAAGTCAAACTGGAAACCTAAAGTTAACCTAATTCTACGTTTAGTCTAGTGAATTTAGATCCGGTAATCCCGTGTTCTTAAACCCTAGAAAACGAAATTGAAATAATTGTGGAATATAGTTCGTAATAACATAGGAAAGCTTAAAAATATCATATTCATAATTTTCTAGTGTCCTTCGGATCCAAACGGGATTAGTTTTCAAAAATCGTACCGCAATGCACCGGATAGTGAAAATATTCCGACAACACCAATAGATTCGTTAAAATATAAGGATTTCAAAAATATCAGTTTTAGAATTTTTTGGTAACTAAAAATATTAGATATAGGCCGTTTACACATATTTTCTTTACTATCGGTATTTTAATTGTTTAGTCTACTATTCATAGTACTTTTCTACTATTCAGTACTATTCATCTATCTCTACTTTTTCTTACACTCTACCATACCTATACCTTATAATTTACCTTCTCCATATAACTTTAATCACATCACACTTAATATTATTTTTTTTATTACAAAATAACAAATTTAATCAATTTTTCTCTCTCTTTCAAGCCCTTGCCGTCTGTCACATCCCGCCCCCGCAAGCGACGGCGATGCAATGCCAGGACAGACAAACCCACCACTGACCCCTAGTGGTAATGGCCAGCACCACCATTGCATCATGGTGACCCCAACCAATGCATATCCCGCAGGGTACCACGGGCATTATAGGTATTGTTACCCTTAGGCAGAGTTGAACCCAGTCTGTACCCTCTAGGATTCGAACCCCAGACCTAAGGCTTTTGCCTGCCCCAAAGGCAGCACCTCTTACCAATAAGCATGACATTTTTATTAATAAAGTACATATAGCCGTGCAACTTTTAATTATACATATAATCTACACCCACAAAAGTTAATAACTATATTAGCCGAACGTCAACTATAGGAATATTACATTAACAATATATATAGTATAACAGAAACAAATTATTTTACGGAAAATATATGTATTTCTTTTTTATCAATATGTTATCATTAATTGCACGTGCTCATATTTTTAAACTTCTGAAACAAGACAACACCTCTTACCAAAGTTATCACAATTATTAAAGACAAAAGCTTTTTTTTTTTTTTTGGTATTGAAATAACATTGCCTAAATAAAAAATTATCAATTCATACGACTGTTGCATTTAAAAACAAACAAAAGAGGAGAATTTTACTTGTTCGAACCTGGGGACGACATGTGCGCAGGGAAGGAAATTGCTCAGAGCTGCAGTGGTTTAAGCGACGTTACTACAACTGAGCCCTAGTTGGACTGGGAAGGATAGCAAAGGTATAGAGTAAGAGCAATATTTGAGAGAGCTGTCTCTGGTGCGTGATGGAAAGGATGAAGGAAATGGTCAAAGGTTGAAGATGGAGTTCCCCTGTTCTTCCTTTTATAGAACACATAAGAGATAAGTATGAATCGTTCAAAACACTGTTGATAAAACTTAATCCTTGTATATACATATCCAATTCTAATTTCAATGAGGATTTTAGATAGATTTAGATCAAACTGTTATATCACAAATCCTAATCTCTCCTTGTTCTTTTGATATGTATTCATCCTTTTACGATGTAAGTTTATTACGTATTATGAATCTAGACACTATTCGCATCATATTCATGTCAGGTTTGATGAAAGCAAATCAAAACAATATTGATTTTGCCCCATTTGCCAGTGCTTCCTTTCCTTTGTGTATGTATCTACATATATGACTTCTAGAAGTTAAAATAACGTAAACATCTTTCAATAATAATAATACTATTATTATCTTCTTTTCATTTTAATTTTCCCAATTTTCTTATTTTTATTATTATTTTTTTTTACTTGGTAAAAAAAATGGGGTGTCTGCAGAATCAATACATGGAAAAGGTTTTCTAGTGGTGGGACCATGCTGATTCTACTAAATTAAGATTAACTATTCTAAATCTCGCTAGCTATATTGCCTTATGGCTCTAAATTATGATTAGGCAAAACAAAAAAAAATCTACAATGAAAGAAACTCCTCCAATATTGAAGGAACTTGTCGACAAACGCCAGTACAAATCAAACTATCACCATTACCAATTAAAACTAAACACTAAGGAATAAGTTCAATAGAAAATTTCAAATGTTTAGCCACATTAGCTTGAATGAAATTATGTATGTTGCTCGAATCAACCAAAACATGGTGTGATTGACCTCTCACTGTACCTCGAAGACTCAAAGTCTTAGGAACATGGTGACCAGATATAGCATGATAACTAATTTCAGCCTCTTTTTGTTCAAATAAATCTTCCTTAAGCACATTTTTTCTAAAGAAGAATAGTCCTCAAAACGTTCCTCATCATCTTCATCGGGATAGATCATCAGTAAAAACTTAGACTTACAAACATGGCCTTTATGGTCTTCTCATCACAATTATAACACAATCCTTTCTCTCATCGAAAAGCTAAATTTGCTTGAGCCGTATTTCAAATAGGTAAAGATTTCTTAGTAGATCCTTGAGAATTCTGAATATTCTTTTACTGAGCTCCATAAGAAATAACATGAGATTTCAAAGAGAAAAACTTAACATCCATTGAAGTTTTAACTGGAGGAGAAGATGTGTTAGAAAATTGAACCAAATAATTTGATTTATGCTCTTGCAATTTAGCCAAACTAATAGCTTCCAATAAGGATGTAGGATTGAAAGACAAAACCTCTTGTTGCAATATTGGCTTAAGTCCAGAAATAAAGCAATTGGTCAAGAAACTTTTAGATAAACTAGAAACTCGATTAGAAAAATTTTCAAAAGCAAGTTGATAATCGGAAACCAAACCAGTTTGTGTCAATTTTGCTAATTGCCCCTAAAATTCCTCAAATAAAGGCGGACCAAAACGTATTTCTACTACATCAAGAAAGGATTGTCAAGTAGAAACCAAATCATTTTTAGATAACCATTGGAACCATTCCAAAACATCACCTTCCACAGCTAAAGAAACAAGTTTTATACGATCAACATCAAAAACATGATGAAAATAAAAAAAAAAAAATTGATTTGCCTTAAAGATCCAACTAGTAGGATCACTTCCAAAGAATTTAGATAATTCTAATTTCATTCCTTTAAAAAATGAGACTCTTTAGAATCATGAGAACATGATGAATAACCAAAGGAGACTGATTCTCTTGAGTTTCTTCTTCCATTTTTTTTTTTTTTGTGCACAAATTTCACCAAAAATTTCAAATTATCATCGAAGCTGGACATTCGAACACTTAAAGAACCGATCTGAGATGTTAAATCTTCAATTTGTTTAGCATGAAGTGAAACCTCCTCATTTAGTTTAACAACACCATAAGTATTATCAGCCATTGTTAAATTCGACGAGAGCATCAAATTAATAGGCCAAATATGTAAAAGCCCTAGCAGATAAGAGTCTATAAAAGAAGTTCGGCCCAACTTCATCTCAAAACTCAGCCCGGCATTGTTTCAATTGTTTACGAAACAAAGAGTTACTCGAATTAGGGCAAACAAGCATTCAAACCTTCTACAGCCTTTTGAAAGCTACTTTATTATAATTAACAAAAAAATCCTCGATAGAGAACCCTAGGAAATCCAATCACGTCTAGATCATAAACAAGCTAAGGTTTCCAAAGAAAGAGAAACAATACTTCTCTCTGAAAATAAATAAATGAAACTCCACAAAAAGAATCAAACTAAATTCCTTATAAGCAACTCCTACTACTCGAACAGAGAGCTAATCACAGCTCTTGAGACTCCAATGTTTCACAGATCTGCTCCTCATGAACTAGGTACAATTTGATCTCGATTACTTTATTGTCTTGTACTCAGTTCTCTGCAAAAACAATATTATGTATAAGAATACTTGTCATGCCTCAAAGGATAGTCTAAACGTAACAGTCCAATGCAAGCTATATAAGACTTAGGAAGTGCTACCACAACCGTTCCAAAGTCTCGTACAGATGCAAGGCGTACCTTTAGACAATAGAATACATGAACCAATGGAGATAAATAGTTTAATTTGACATACTATAAGCATCAGAATATAAACCATGAGTCCACATAATTAATTACAAAAGTTCTAGGGGCATTCCCCCGCAAAATAATATCAAGTTTAATAAAAGTCTTTTACAGTCATCCGATAATTAATAGGGTTTCCTATGGAAGTCTACACAAAATCAAACATAAACTTCTAATGGAAATTCCTACTTCCTGTACCTGCTCGATGGGATGCCTCGGCCTTAACCATATATACGGATACTGCAATAAGAAAAAGCTGTGGAGGTGTAAGCTACACTAGCTTAGTGAGTGAATACTTCCATAAAAACATTTTTAACAATTCAGTCAATCAAGTTGATTATTCAATCGTATGAAATGCATTAACCACATGAACAAACAATCATATGATCAGTCGAAAATCATATGTGAATGGATTTACGCCCTCAATTCGAGATTAGCAGATTAATGAATACTGTGGTACTACCATTGGATTAATAAGCCGTTTATGGATCACGAATAACCAACTTATGTCGTTTATGGATCACAATCAACCAACTCATTTATGTCGTTTATGGATCACGATTAACCAACTTTTAGCCGTTTACCGATCATGGGTAACCAACATATGCTAATACTCCATTCCCATCGTGAAGTGATTATGTCGTATTAATTTATCAATCCGAATAGTTATTAATACCAATTTCTTAGGTGATCAACAATTTTGCAGACAATCACTCCTATAATACTCTAAACAAGCATAAGTTAATCACCCAATTCCGATATTCTTAATACCATTTCTCAACTCAACAATAAACATACATAATCCCCCATAATTCCCATCATACCACTCCATTTTATCTTTTGCCTTATAGTCTAGTGCAAATAATTACTACAATCACAAGCAAGAAATGAAATTAGGAAGTAATACTCACTCGACTATTGGTCGCCGGTCTCTTAATAGTAGTAATCCAGTAGTAATGAATCATCGGTATCTAAGTCACCTAAACAAAAGAAATACACAAATGAGTATTTCAACTCATATCTAATCCATTTTATTTCATAAAAACTATTGAGTTCGTAATTCTCATCATTAGTGGAAGTTCCAACTTAAAATGGTCATAACTTGGTCATTTTAACTCGAAATTTCGCAAATTATGTACCAATTCCTATCTACTTCAAAAGATCTATCCAATTCTAATATAATATCTAAATTTTGAAAATTTTTAGTCTCGAAAAGATCCAAACAGATCTGGTCAGTATCTGAATTCCCAATTTCGAAATTGTTTTTGTGAGGAATTATGATATTTCTACTATCCATGCCAAATATGCATGCAATAACAACAAATCACTATCATGAATGGTATATTATGAGCTTCCTATATGCATATTCATGATGATCTTCTATTAGAAAATATTTTTGAAATTTCTACTTTACAAGATATCATAAATACGTAACTTAGTAAGTTTAATTTTGTGTTCTTGACCAACCACACTTATTTTAGAGATTTTCCTTAATAAAATCTATTTATTCCTGCTAAAATTAAGTCTTTACCATATCTATTCCTTAAGGTTCTTATTTTTCTACATAAATCCTCATTTTACACAATGTAAATAAGTATTTATATATTAGCAATTCCTAAATCTGAATTTTGTAAAAATATTTTTGAGTAATTTCTTTGAAGAAAACTCATTTGATACTTTAAAATTTAAGGCTCCATTATTACTATCCCCTAAGGACTTCATTTCCTTAATAATACTTCCATTTTGAGTTTGAAAAATAGGTGTTTACATATCCTCTTTTCTTAGTTACGAATTTCATGTAACTATCCTAAGATCAAATTTTTCTATCTTGTAAACATTTATTGTTTAACAAATTTCTCTTAGTAGATCTACCATTAACTTGCAAAAATCATTTCCTATTGTTACCTATTCCATAAGCTCTTCATTTTTCACATAAAAATCATGTTTTGGAATTGAAAAATAGGTTTTCAAAATGCAACTCATTTTCCATCCAAATTTACAAAAGTTTTTTTTTATAAAACCAAATTTACTCTTGAGCTTTTTGGCTCATCTTCATAAATATCCTAGCTTTTAGGAGTAATAAAACATTCATTTACATAAGACAAGATATTTATGACCATTCGCTCATCCTAAGCATAATAAATGCATGAGATTTACAATATTATGTAAGAGAATAAATGTTTAAAAACTAGATCTAAGTGTAATGGTCATGTTAAATTCATGAAATGAAATACACTACTTATGACAATGATGTAGTAGCAAGATTCCTACATGGATTCATCACTATATGAACATATATTATGATTATGAGAAAAAATCAAGCTTTAATCACAAGATCCCAACTTGTGATGGCTTGCTCTTCATTTTCTAGTGGTTTCATGTCCCTAGCATGAAGCACATAGGGATTGTTATGAATCTACGCTTGAGTAATGTAATCATTACATGTTTTGTGGTAGTATAGTTTAGATCTATACCTATTTAGGCTTGTAAGCAAAAGAAGTTGAAGAAGAAAAATGTGTGTGAGTGTGTGTATAGGGAGGGGAAGTCATGGCAACAAAGGAAAGAAAAGAGAGAGTTTGTAAAATTTTGTAAAAGTGAAAATGAAGAAAGAGAAAGAAAGGCATAAAAGATATATATATAGGAAGTTGAATTAGGGTTCGTGTGATTAAAATAAAGAAGAAAAAATAAAACAATTGAGAGAAAAAGGGGAGGGGGTGCACCGGCCTTAGAGAGAGGGAGAGGGAGAGAAATAATTTTTGTACAAATTTTTCAAATTAAAAGTGTAATAAAATGTATTGGAAAAGTAAATGTAAGGAATATGATGTAATAAGGTAAGACTTGATTATAAGGATGTAAGAGTAGGGGTATGGTGTCACGCCCCGTAGGGTATTCTAAATGTAACAGCCCACCACATACTAAGTAAGACTCTCGAGTTCCCTACCCGGGGCCTTCGGAAGTCTTAAGTAGATGTAAAGCGTCCCTTTACGACAATAGAATACTTCAACAAATGGAGTTAAACAGTTTAACGAGGCATTCATTAGCCATAGATAATAAATCAAAACGCATAATTTTAAAGTTTACAAGATCTAAGGGGCATTCCCCCGCAAAAGAATAACAGTCTATTACAGTCATCCAGAGTCCTTAGTTTCCAATGGAAGTCTATACAAAAAGGAATGAATTAAACTTCTATGGGAAACTCCTATCTCTGGTACCTGCGTTGTGGCTTGTCTCGGCCTAAGCCATATAAAATCATGCTGCCAAAGATAGAAACTATGGGGGCGTAAGCTAACTAGCTTAGCGAGCAATACTTCCATAATGCAATGAAACATAATTCAGTCAAACAAGTAATTATTCAGGCAAGTGTATGCATCAAACAAATGTGATCATCAAACATATGACCGTCCGGAAATCATATGTGGATGGACTTGCGCCCTCCATCCCGGGTTAGCAGATTAACGAATCTTGCGGTACAACGCCGTTTAAGCTCACGGTCAACTAATAATAATTCGTTTTATGGATCACGATTAACCAACAAGTCGTTTTATGGATCACGATTAACCAACAAGTCGTTTTATGGATCACGATTAACCAACAATGCAAATGCTCCAACCCCATCGTGACATGAATGAATTCAATTTATAGTCGGAGTCGAATAGTCATTAATTCAATTCTTTTAAGTGACCAACAAGTATTCGCAGACATTCATCATAAGATTCTAGTAAAGCAATCAATATCTTAACACCCGGTTTCGATATACCTTAAGCTCCATTTCACATATCAACAATCAACAACATAAATAATTCCCATATACCCCAGCATGCTTATACAATTTCTTTTATCTTTGCCTACATCACTAGTGCCACTACATTACAATCACATGCATTAATTGAGAATGGAAGTAAACTCACTCGGCCATTGGACGCCAACTTCCTAATAATAGTAGTCGGGAGGTAGAGTGTCGTCCTGCTCGGGATCACCTACCAAGCAAGAATAATCCTAATGAGATTCTCATCATGTAATTAAATCAAACTATATATCTAGACTAGTTGAATTCGGATTTCTCGCTATTTGCGGAAGTCCCGACTTAAAACGGCCATAACTTGGTCATTTTAACTCGGAATTTCGCAAATTTTATATCGATCTTCATCTACTTCGAAAGATCTATCTATTTATAATATTAAATTTAAGTTTTGAAAATAGTAAGGTCACGGAACAGTGGGATCAGTTCTGCTCCGCAATTGATCCAATTTCGAAATTGTGCTTTGCTTTTGATAAGAAATGTTCCTAGTTAGTGATTCATGCATGAATGATATAGGAATGAACTACTAATGTGTATGCCATGTAATGAACTCAATATGTGCATGGTCATGATAATTTTTGTGGTAGTAAACCCTTATGATCTCCTAGGTGTTAGAAAATCTTGCAAAGGTTATTTCTAGTAGACTATTTTTCCACATTATACTCCTTAGGGTTTCTTTGGCTTTTAGTGTTGTAGCCCACATGTTTTGCTATCTAAAAATAAGTTCCCAAAGTCTATAATAGTCATGGCCTCCATTCATGCATAAAAATTTACATTTTTCCTTTGGTAAACATGTTTTCAAATAAGCTACTTGTAAAAATCCGAATTTTCCAAATTTCATTTTCTTGCATTTTTCTTAAGGAAAATCTTGTCTAATGTATTAAAAAGTGAAGCTCCAATGTATACATTATCTAAGGACTTCATTTAGCTTATAAAATATCTAATTTAGACCTAAATACTAAGTGTTCTTGTGGGCATGAACCTAAGTTACGAATTTTAACCATTGATCAACATACCAATATCTTTCCTCTTAACTCCACTACTTGTTTTATATTCCTATGATGCCTAAACTCATCCAAGCTTATAAAAATCATTCCTTCAATATTCCTATTATACATACCCTTCATTTTTCTTATGAAATATGAGTTTAAAGTTGATTTTGGGGTCTTTAAGGTAGGGTTTCCATTTCATCCGAATTTTCAACTTTTCATATTTGACAAAATCCTTCCTTTTTCAATGTTCTTGCCTTCTATATGTGAAGATCTACTATCTAACATCTCTATACATGAACAGACTTCATTCTTATGATCATCAAAGCATATAAAGCAAAATGAACCTATGATCATGCATGTACATGAAGTTGTGAATGTCTAAACCTTAGATCTACTACATATGATATATAAAGCATGGATCTCATGGCATGAACAACAATATATGTACAAGATCACTACTTTACATGCATGAACAAGATGAATCTTAACAAAAACACATCTAAACTTTAGATCCATGTCTTGTGATGGCTTGACATTCTTGTTCATGTGTTTCCATGTCCCTAGCATTAGCTCATTGGGATTTAATGGGGAAACACACAAGATATGGTCTTGCCATTACAAGAACTAGGAAGAACAAGACTTGAATCAACATACCAAAGGAGTCTTGAGATGGAAATGAAGAAGAAACAAAGTTGAAATTGCAAGGGAATGGGGGAGGGGAGTGCTCGGCAATTGAGAGGAGGAAGAAGAGAGGTTTTGATCCTTTTTCAAAAGTTAAAATGAAAGAAATGAAGAGAGAGAGAGAACATTTAGTATATATATCGAGTATATTAGGGTTTAGCTTTATTAAATGGAGTAAAAATAATTAAATGAGAGGGGAATTAGAGGGAGGGGCGCCGGCCTCATGTGTGTGTGTGTGTGTGTGTGAGTTTTGAAAAAATGAAATTTGTAATTTAGTAAATAAAAATGTAATAAATGTAATAATTATTTAAGAGACAAAATTTCTTGGAAAAAAAATTGAAATGAGTAGTTTTAAGGATGTAAGAATAGGGTATGGGTAGTGTGTAGTGTGTAGTGTAGGTTGTACTTGTGAATAGTAGACAAGACATCTACTTTACCGATTGGTCCTAAAACACGGGAAAAGCTATAACCGTAATTTTTATAGCTCGGAAAATTATGAAATTGATATTTTTGGAATCCTTATAAAATTACGGTTCTAATGAATATTACGGAACATTTTTCTGAATCCGTGGCCCGGGACACGCTTTTCCGTAATTGGGCTCGGGAAGGCCCGGAATTGAAAAATTCCGAATTTAAAACTTTCAAAGGTTTGAAATGTACCTTGGAACAATAATTTGAATTCATTCACTTTACAATATTTATTTTACTATGAAACCAAAGAAAAGCCGGATTTAGGGTTCCTAGGCTTCATTCACAAAACTCAACCTGATCGGATTAGGGTTTTGCTTCCAATTCCCGGGATTTCCTAGCTACTGGAATACCGGGGTTTACATATGGTTTGTCAGTATGAGTAGAGTATGAGCTTTTTACTTGTGAATAGTAATGAATAGCAGATGAGACAATTAAGTTACCGGTTAATAAAGAAAATACGATATAAAGGCTATAACTGTAATTTTTATAAACCGAAAAATTATAATAAATATATTTTTAAAATCCTGATTAAATTCTGGTCTTAATGAGTATTCCATAATATTTTTCTAATTTCGAGTCCCAGAGCCGGTTTTGCGAAACGGATCCCGGTTGGGTTCGAAATAGATAATTTCCCAAAAACTGATCTTTTTATGTTTCGATATATTCTTTAGAACTATAATATATATTAACTTGCTCTCAAAAGATTTATGGTTTTATTCTCGGTGGAGCTGGACTTAGGGTTTCTAGGTTTCTTGCTAACCCTAGCTATTCCGGTTTAGGGTTTCGATTTCCGATTCGGCTCTCGAAGCCAAGCTTGAATACAAGGAAAACCGGGGCTTACAATATTGATCTAGGGTTTTTGCATGTGTCTATTTGTGATCTTGTGAGGATAAGGAAGATAAAAGCTTACTGGATTCAAGTTCTAGTTGACTCCAATTTCAAGACAGAGATAACAAGAAGTAGGAATGTCCCCTAAAACTCTGCTCTCTTCCTATTTATATGTTTCATGAGTTGTTTTCTGTTATTATGTTGTACAGACTATGATATTGTGTATCATTATTCTGGGCTGCTTTTTTGTTGAAAATTATGTGACATAATCACCCAAATGTTTGGGTATTATAGTTATCTGTTTAGATCTTTCTCTGTATTTAACACATGTTAACATACCAAAGTATAGTTAGTGAAGGGGAAGCTACATGCTAGAGGGTTATGAAGCATATAATGCATTAACAATTTTTCCTTTACTAATATCAACAAAAGCTATATCTTAAGTTGCAATCTTTATGGCAAGGCAGTACAAGAATTGAAGACTACATTAAAGAGGTCAAAATGCTTTCTTGTATACAGTCATTTAAGTGTATTTGGATTGTTTGTTTCTCGTCAGTATCTATATCTGTATCTACACTTGTTTGTAATCTAGCATTTGGGAAACTATCTAAGGCTGTTTGGATGAAGCTGTTTGATCTGTTTCTGTTTCTAACCTCATGTTTGGATAAACTATCTCTTCTATTGTACTCCTAATTCGGTAGTATTAATTATTATTATTATTATTATTATTATTATTATTATTATTATTATTATTGTGGTCTGTATCTGTATGTTTATCTGCATGTGGACCTCCATCTATTTGTTATCAGGCGTTTGGGAAACTACATGATCCTTGTCTATTTGAGAGAGGCGATTTGGATGAGGCTGTTTAACCATTATCTACTTTGCTTTTGTTTATGTTTCTGTTTCTATTTGGAACCTCTTTTTGGATAAATTGTTTGCTCTATTCTATTCCTACTTCTGCTATATGATGACATTATTATTATTTAAAAACAACTACTACTAGTAGCAATCGTATGACTATGGTCGTTTTTGTTTGTTTATTCATTATTCAATTAAGAAAGCTAATTGTCATTGAACTAGCTTGTTTTTTCGAATAGTATGAATATATAAGTAGATGAAATAACATAATAGTAGTTACATGATACTACATCTAAGTTGTAGGTGGTTGTAGGTGGTCTTGCTGATAAGTCAATAGCAATAGAATCTCGTACACCATTCATCCGCCAATGACCACTTGAATTGGTCACATTCCTACTCCCATGTTCCTCGTTAACCATAAAGCAATTTGTTCCTACAGCTTCTTCGCTTGAAAAAATACCATTGATGTATGGATCATCACCTTCATTCATTAAAATATAATTATGTAAAGTCGATGTATCAAGCACTATTTTTATCTATTTACTCATTTTATAATTGGGCATGCTATAAAGAATACGGAACCTATTCTTCCATATTGTGAATGTCCATTTGATAATGTTTTGAAGAGATGAATGCGTATGATTAAATAGCTCCTTTGGATTTGTTGGTAGATACCCTTGTCAAAACTCGGACCCATGGTATCTCTCTCCTTTTTACAAAGCTAGAATCCACTTTTATTTGGGAATCTCAAGTCAACCAAGTAGTACTTTCCTGCATGATTGGTATTTCCATGAGAAAGGGGATCGACTGAAGGTAGGGTTTAATGTAACAAATTGCAATGTTATTTTTGTACTAGTTTTACTTGGGGGCAACCGTGGAAAGTTAAATTGGGGATCATCTAATACACGAGACAAGACATTAGCATCATGACTTTGTCCATCTGCACCTGCTGCTTTAAATGTAAATCTATAGTAAAATCGTAAACGCATAACACATTTTGTGTGACTTCACCATTTCTGTTCGTGTTTATAACTCGATCATTACTCAGAACGTGGGCAGCAATGTGAATTCCATCCATTTCTCCAATACAATCTTGTAAAGCAAGGTGTGTAAATATATGGTGACTTAATATTAATATATGAGTAAACTTAACAAAAACATAACGACCTTGAAGAATGGGATGTATTTATCACTCTATCGTATATGTAATGGAATGTTAGGAAACTCAAGATATGTAGGTTTTATTATGTCTTTGGACAATTCCCCTACTGCTATGAGGACGTCATTGAAGTGTTGGAATACCGTCTCTGATGAGTGTTGAAACATCTCTTGAACTAATCTCATTGTAGCTCAATAACTAACGATAAACATAAATATCCCTACCTTTTCTTCTATAGCAACTCCTCTACTACCAATAAGCCCACATTGTTCTAAGGTTGAACACAATCTACAAAACAGGCATGGGTTTAAGCTAAACATGTTTTGCCATCTTCTCACATTGTTATGATTAAATAGCTCATGGATAAGGTATGATCCCCTTCTTTTGGAATTGTAGCATGGTGTGTTTTTGTGTAAGTACTTCTTCATTATAAGATATATCATTGACACCTTCATTAGACCTTCCTCGAAGGCAAAAGCCATTTGTGTCCCTGTAAAATTGAAGGTCAATTCACAAACGTAGGTTTATTTCCACAGCAATTCCATAAATATGGTAGCGACAACAATGGCCAACATAGATCAGCATCACAAACGAACTAATTAACTTAAACTTTATTGAAAAGTTATATAAGACAGCATCATAGTTCGAAATACATGTAATGAAAAAAACTAATATTATCATAGTTTGTCTCCTTTCATCCTATCAACTAACATCATGAATGAATTGGGAGCACAATTTAGGGTTTTATGATATGAATAGACATGGAGTTGTAGGATATACCATTTTTGGTTGTTGGTCATTTTTTCGATTTGAAGTGGAGATTGAAAGTGAAGTTAGATTGATTGCTACTACTTGTTGTGATTTACATACCTTGATGGAATTGGGAACACTTCAATTGTCGATGAATTATGTCGACCTTCAACCAACTTGTCGCTATCCCTCCCCTCCTTCAATTGTCAACGAACTTGGTCAACCTTGAAGCTGTTTGCCTTCTCACTCTCTGTCTTGACTCTTCGCTATCTACCTCCTCCCTCTCTCCCATCATTCCTTGTGTTATCCCTCTCTCCTTTCGCTCTCTCTCTCTGTCTTTCGTCGCTCTATGTCTCCTCTTTCTCTCTCACTGCTAACTCTCGTCGCTCTATCTTCGCTCTGTCTTAGCTTTATGTCTCCGATCGTTATCTTCACCATCACTCCTCCTTTTCTCTCTCTCGGTGCTGGCCGTCATTCGTTGCTTCCCCCTTCCCCTTCCAATTATAGTAAAAAAAGAACCGATTATTTCCCCCATGATGGTAAAAAAAAAAAAAAAAGTGCGAATGGGTTGCGAATATTCACTAGAAAAGCTAATGGGGGGGAATGAGATTCAGTAAGAGATTTTTGGTGGGCGTAATTACTCCGCCATTGAATGGATTTGTGTGTTAAAGATGATTAGAGTAGAGGAGTAAAGTGGATTGAGGGTAAAAAAAGGGATTAATATATTATATTGAGGATATGATTGTAATATCCTTAACCTTTTTTGGCAGCTTCTTTATATCCAAACAAACGTATTGCAACTAATGTCAAAATGGCAAGAAAAGGCAACTTGCCAAACAGACCCTAAATTGTAATAAATATCCTACTTTTCCAAGCGTCTCTTGTTGGTGGTACATGAATTTATCTTCTCTTTTTCTTAAATCTTTTTATTCCTCTCTCCTTATATGCATGCCTGTGTGTGTATAAGAACAGATTTATGTTGATAAATTTTTGTCTTTCGACTTCCAATTACTTAAAATATTATAATTTAATGAAAATTGTTAGTTAATGGACCTGGTGGCGAATTTTATTAAGCAATCATGTATGTGTAAGCCCCGGAAAATTTCAGTAAATAATTCCAAGATGAACTTCGAAAATAAACCCTAAAAATCACTCCAAATTAAAACCGAATTTCGACAAGTCCTAAACCATGAATGAATCCAAAAATTTCTTAATCATGAGAAAATGAAAATCCCCAAAAATAAAATAAGAAATCAATGGTCTTCAAATTCAAAACCACTACGTACGAAAATTCCATATTGAACTCCGACTTATAAAAACGGGTAAGAGAAAGCTAAAAAAAAAAAAAGAACAAATTATTAAAAAGCAAATAACGATTGACTTTCGAAAATATAACTCAATTCAAGAATTCCAAAAACATTAAGAGATATTAAATACTTACAAAAATAAAATTTAAAATAAATTTCTCAAATTAAATATGTTGTATAAACATAAATATCAGTTTCCAAATTGGCAAAGGTCTAAACCGGAAAATCACCCGGAAACCCTAACCGGAATACAATAGCGTAAGTCCCGCAATCTAGCGCCCCTAACCCTAGAGGCCGAGAGGTAGTTTAACTATGTAGTATAGCTCATAGTAATATGAGTTTGTTTAAAAATATCAGATTGGTAAATTTTTGACTTATTTCGAACCCGTTCGGATACAGACTTCGAAAAGAGTGTCCCGGGGCTCGAGATAACAAAAATATACCAATAGTACCGTTAGACTCGTAATTTCATAAGATTTCTAAATATATCAGTTATATAATTTTTCAGGTTATAAAAGTTACAGTTATAACCTTTTTATCGTATTTCCATTATTACCGGTAATTGATTAGTCTTTTGCACTATTCATTTTATTTTATTACAAAATTTTGTTATTCTGATAAAGTCTTATATTTTTAGATAAATATTTTATATGTTATAGAAAATTTTGTTTTTCTAAAATTTAGTTCGTTTCGGGTCTTTACGGGATCAGATTCTGTTTAAGACCCGATACTAAAAATAAAATAAATTAATTTAATAATTGGAAAATATTTTAAAAATATTGATATTTTCATAAAATAATTTTTTAGAATTTTTCGGGTTATAAAAATATTATTTATAGCCCATATTCGCGTATTTTGATCATACCGGTAACATATTTGTTAAAATACTAAAATAATTCAAATAATTATTTAATTTTAAATATGAAAAATCTGCTACAAATATTTGGAATAAATTTTCCAATTTTATTTTATTTTAATTTATTTTATTAATAAAGTACTTTTACAACCCATACCTTCAAGTACACCTTACACATATCACTTCCTTTTCACTTCAATCTTTCTACACATTATCCCACAATTGATGGCAGATTTTTGACTCATTTATGGCTGCCATTGTCTTTTATTTATTCATATTTTGACTAAATTAATTATTGTCTACTCCTTCTTAAAGAAGCTACACACACCATTTATTACACAATTCAATTTTTTGTCAAAAATTCAAACAAGCCCTCTCTCTTCTCACTCTCTTTCACGTGGAAACACCCCCAAAATTCTGCACTTGTTTTATTTTTTTTTTTTTCTTTTTCATTTAATACCCTCCTCTCTCTCCACTTAATGCCTTTCATTTATTCCTTTTCATTCATTTGAAACCATATCTCTTTTACTCCCTCTTTTCCTCTCTTTTTCCTCTCTTTCTTCTTCTTTATCTCTTGTTCTTACAAAAACCTTGCTGCCCCTATTTTTTTTTGGCTCCCACACATATTTCTTGAAGATTTCTTAAGTGAACCTTCTTTTAAGCTTCCATAGGTGATATAGGTAAAGTATAATGAGAGTTTCATGCATCAAATGACATTCCATTAGCTTAAAAGCTAAGGATATGATGCCAAAAATGAAACACTCTCTTCTCCATTTTATTATCTTGTATTGTTATTATTTCTTGTTTAAAGTTGTTTTATTTTGTAGATCTAACTTTTTATAGCTTTGATTTTTGTTTATGCCATAGAGCTTGTATTTAAGTTGTTATTTTTGTTATTCCTTATGATTTATGCATAGATCTAGCATCACATGTCTATCTTAGTGATTCATGCATGTAAAACTAGTTTAGAAAACTAGATCTAAAGTTTTGAGTTCATAGATGCATTAGATCTTTGTTTATGTTCATGAACAACTTGCTATAGCTTGATGATGGTAGGAAAGTTATAGGAAAGCCAAGATCTATTTTATTTTCAACAAAAACAACTTTTGAAAATTCGGATGAAAATGGAACCATATTTAGAAAAGTGGTTTTTCAACTTCAAAATGTATATTTTCATTTAAAATGAAGGGCTTAGGGTATAGATACCATAAATGAAAGATTTGATAAATGAAGTTTAGATCCATGATGTTTATAGCTTATTACCATGCATTTGTTTTATGTTTATGTTCGTATTAAGTATAGATCTTAGTTATGAACTCAAACAAAATTGTGAAATTCGTATTTTGCAAGACCCATATTTAAAAACTACTTTTCAAGTGTCAAAATGTAATTTTTACATAAGAAAATGAAGGCTTAATATATATATAGCATCAAGACTTCATTTTATATGGTTCAAAGATGATTTTCAAAGATTAATTTTCAAAACAAAGTTCTATTCTCGGATTTTGGCCAAGGCCTAGTGCAAAAACATGTTTTTCCAACTCAAAAATAAAGTTTTTATTTAAGAAATGAAGGGCTCTTAAGATATGATATGTAAGGAATGGATTTTCATAAGTTTAGATAGGTTTTATCAAAAGATATGTCCAAAAATGAATTTTGTAAATTCGGATCCCAACCAAGACCAATTTTTAAAACCCATTTATCAACATCAAAACTCATGTTTTATGTGAAAAATGAAGTATATAGGTAATAGGTATCATTAAGTAGTGATTTTTATAAGTTGAAATGAGTTTTGATGAGAATTAATGTATAAAACAAGAAATAGAATCAAGATGAGAAAATTTTGAGTTAGTAACCAATTTGTGAAATTCGTAATTTTGAGTGAAGGCCATAAGAACACCTATTATCCAAGTTCAAAATGAAAGTTTTATGTATTAAATGAAGTCCTTAAGTAATAGGTATCATAAGGTCTTAAATTTTAATGCATTAAACAAGTTTTCCCCAAATGAATCATTCAAAAAAGTGGATTTTCTAAAATTCGGATTTTTGAGTAAATCATATTGGAAAACATATTTACAAAGTGTAAAATGGAATTTTTATGTAGAAATGAAGGTCATAAGTATATATATAATGAAGACTCAATTTTGACAAAAATAATTATATTTTCTTAAGTAACAAATCCAAAACAAATGGAAATGATAAAAGTTAGAAAACTAGATTTTTCATAAGTAAGTTGTCATTATGGTCTTGCAAAATAAAAAGTTATAAAATTTCCTTTTAGTAAAATCATCAAGATCATGCATGCAATAGCTCATCTCATGTCATTCATGTTAGGAAATCACTCATATTGCATGTATAGAATTTATATAGTAGGAACATTTCAAACTTTACAAAACTATTTTTCGGAAATTGAAATTGTTGCTGCCTAATCTGATCCGACCTTTTCGAAGCTTCAATGTTTTCAAAACTTAAATATAATATTAGAATTAGTAGATCTCTCGAAGTAGATAGAAATCGATATATAATTTGCGAGATTCCGAGTTAAAATGACCAAGTTATGGCCGTTTTAAGTTGGAATTCCCGCTTAGGACGCGAATTACGAATTTGATAGTTCGTATAAATCGTTTGGATTAGTTTGAGTTGAAATACTTATTAGAGTATTTCTTCCTTTTTAGGAGATCCCGAATCGACGATTCCCTACCACCGGATTATTATTACTAGAAGACCGGTGATCCAATGGCCGAGTGAGTTTTCTCCTTGTTTTGTTACCTTGATTGTGATTGTAGTTAGTTGCATTAGAATTATAGGAACAAGATAAAAATCGATATGAATGGGGATGGGATATGATGAGACTGTGATGAATGTATGCCAAAGAATACTAAAGCATATCGAAACCACGATTTGATTGGATAACTGCACCGTTCATATTTTCTGTTATATGTGTGATATTGGTTGGTCACTCTAAAGAATGTATAAATATTTTTGACCTAAGCAAAAATTAAATTGGTCATGCATCGCATTGGACATATTGCATTTGGTAGCATGCTACTCCTACGCAGGTCGATCGGTATGGTCCGTGGATGACTCGTTTGGATAACGAACCCGGTGCCAGAGCTCATTCAGGGGTACTAAGGCGCATGTGGATGCATTCTTGGATGAGCCTAGCCGAGTCGAGTGCTAAGAGCCGAGGGCTTGGGACTAGATGCGGTCGTGTAGACTCAATACCATTCCTAACCCAAGATACGGAGGGCGTAAATCCGTTCTGTGTGTGGGTTCCGGATACCCATGCATAATTGCTTGCTCACGTGTTTGTTCATGCATAGCATATGATTGATTATAACTTGTTGTTATGGTACGGAATTAAGGGAATTCTCACTAAGCTAGTGTAGCTTATACCCCAATAGTTGTTTAAATGAACAGGTTATCTCAAGAATGCAAAGTGTGGGACCGAATTGTTGGAGCCGGGAATGACTCCGGGATTTGGCAAAGAATGCGAATGTTGAAGTTATAGCTAGTTTATGATTTGTCTTGTAATAGTTTATGTAGGGAAGTCTGTGGATGAATGTAATGAAGTTGAATGAATGATTGTATTTTGAAGTATAGTGATTTGTATCTGAAGTATAGTAAATTTGTATTTCCTTTACATTGTTACTCAATTGTATCAACATAAAATGTATCATTCCGATGTGTCTCCTTTATGTGTTAGACGCCTTGTACATAGTATGGAAGCCTTCGGTGACTGAGGTGGTCATTCTTAGGCTTTAATATTGTGTACGGCGGACTGCCACGTTTAGGGTACCCTTCGGGGCGTGACAGTTTAGTTGGTATCAGAGCGACAAGGTTTTGGGAATTAGGTGGAAAGACTTTAGGATAAATGAATGTTAAGATACGATCTTAGAAATGAATAGATAAGTGTTAGATGACCCTTAGGTAAAGAAGAATTAGATTTAGCTCAATGACCTTTAAGGTATGATTTTCGATCATTAAGGATTTGAATTCTATCTTGGAGACTTCTGGAGAACATAGAAATAGATATATAAGGAAGGAAGATTGAAAATTTGATGGACGATCGAATCTATTCTAGCAACTGCAAAATACAAGAATAAGTGACCCTACCCGACCTTTGGTTCAAACCGATAATAAAGATGGTAGATTTCCCCTTCAACCTAGGAGACCACTAGGTGGGAAGGATAAATTGCGTGCTTTCACCGTTTTTCTAAATAAACAAGTTTAAAGAAAATAAAAAGTTATAACTCTTTTTCTAAACCATAAGCAACTTGTGAATAGTATAATTAGGCTAATGTGACCGTTTCGTCTTGTTTCTAGGAGACTACCTGAGGAGAACATGCAACAGTCGACTAACCTTCCCGATGAACAACAAGTGAGAGACACTCCACCACCACAAGATCCAATGCAACAAGTCATAGACCTTCTAGGGTGTTTGGTGGATACACAAAAGCTCCTCTTACAACAAGTGCTTATTAGGAATGTGCCGGTTCAGGTGGAAGGACCCCACCAAGTGACAATGCAAGGAATTGAGACTCCTTCTGTTATGGCTAGTCCAAGCTCCAAAGTCAGAAGGTATAAGACAACTAGCCTAACAGTTAAGAATGAACCTTTTAAAAGCGTAAGATCACTTGTTGGAAGTGCAAGGAAAGTCATTATCCAAGACAGTGTCCACAGCTGAAGCACAGTGTTACCTCTGTGGAGATCCCGAGCATAAGATTATGGACTGTCCAAGAAAGGAAACCCTGAAGTGCTTCATTTGTAAACAGCCGGGACATTGGGCAAGAAATGCCCCCAAAAGAATTAACAAGGATAGCTGTCCTTGCTTGGAAGAAGTCAGTCTCCTAGAAATATCAATAGATCTCTTGTGTTGAGCGTTAGGAGCAAATAACTTTTTGAAAAGAACAAAAATGTTTTGAAAATAAACCAATGTTGCGGTTTATCATCTAGTTCATGAATTAATTCCAATGTATATTTTACATCCTTTCTTTGAACTTTTGTAATGGAAGATTTACATCTTCTCTTGAATTCATGTATTTCGTTTTGGATATTGTGAAGTTTCTATTACTGATTTTGCTTTAAGTGGAATTTCAATATTTCTATATATGTTTTTATTTCCGCAATTCCGTGTTCTATATTTCCGATAAGCTTCCTTAAATCTCTTTTAACGCTTTAAGACGTAATAAAAGATTTAGAATTCTCATGAGCTTAATAAAATTGTAGGAGATATACCCAACCACAACAAGAACCCGTCATGACTCCTTTAGGACCCGAGAACCAAGCGATACCTGAACCACCTAATCAAGAGGGAAATGCCTCAATAGAGATTGAACGGCTTACTAGTCAGATAAGAAGCTACATGCAACAGACTCAAGTCAGTTCAACGTCTACACCTATAAGATATGAGCAAGAAACGACGCAAGATGAGCCACCATCACCTCAATACCACCAAAGTCTCTTACCATGCTTCATAAAGTGTAACCAGTATTTCGACGGAGTTTTGGAAAACCAGATGAGGCAGAGGATTGGTTGGCACATTGAGAGGTCCTTTAATGCTTTTGAAGTACCACACCGTCTGAGAGTCAATTATGGAACCTATATGCTCCGCTTACATGCCCGAGTATGGTGGGAATCTAAGGAAAGAGAGTTGACGCCTCCAGTTACATGGGAGATGTTTAAATATGAGTTTTTGGATAAATATTTCCCCATGAGCTTAAGAGTCCAGTACAGTGCAGATTTCCTCAATATCTCACAAGGAGATCGTAGTGTGGAACAGTATGAAACCGAGTTCAGTAGATTGTTGCAATATGCTCCGGAATCATATAAACAAAGTGAGGAACTCAAAAGACAAGTGTTTCTGAATGGTTTGAAAGAAGATCTTCGGACTCGATTGGAGGAATTTGATATCAGGAGTTATCAAGGATTGCTAGAAAGAGCACGGATAATAGAAAATGCTCAAAGGAGAGGCAAGAAAGAAGTAATAAGGAAATGGAGTTCTATGTTGCAATGACCCCGAGTCAAAATGTCAGAACACTTCCCTTGGATGATGACCCAAACAAGGAAGAAGACATAATATTGGATAAGCTACAATGTTGGAAATGTAAGGGACAGCATTACCCTATACGGTGTCCACGACTTCAATCCAAGTGTTACCTCTGTGGGGACCCCAGTCACAAAGTTGAGAAGTGTCCAAAAAGACAAACAACGCATGCTTTCTTTGCTCAAAAACGGGACATTTAGCTAAAACATGCCCTGAACGGGATAACTTGCTGTGTTGCTTCGCTGGATCAACCAAGAAAGAAGAGGAGAGATAATAGGAAAAAGCAACAAAGGAAAAAGGAATCGAGTTCTTCAAGAACAACTACATCCGGAAATCTAGTCCACAACCCTACACATATGGAGTGTATGAAGAAGCTAGTGATGAGGAGCTGGATCCTTTGCCATGGAAGGAAGCGAGGATCAAAATACTCGTATCAGGTTAGCGCTATACCCTTAGACTACCGCATATTCTTTCCTGTCAATAGAATCAAAGAGATAGGTTGTTAGAAATACCCTTCGGATTAAATGGCTAGACTAAAAATAGGAAAGCCCGAACCATTAAAAGCTAGAATGAGCCAATGATGGAAACTAAAACAAAAACTCGATTAATTTAACGAATTCCAAGACAATCCTCATACAACTTCTTGTAAATAAAGAACTTTGAAAGATCGAAATCTATGACGATCGTTACACCAAAAGTTAAAATTTCAGATCAAATCTCAATTACCAAACTCCATAAGATCTTCACAAGTAATAATTATACAATAAAGCAATGAGATCTCTTGATTTCAATCCCATCACGATGATAAGAATTTAAAACGATGATGACCATATTGTTTAAGGAATATGAATCATAAAGCACAATATTGTATATACAGCTACATAAGAATGGAGAAGCGAATCCACAACCTTCGTTGGTCAAGTAATCGAGTCATGAAAGGTCGTGTGTCATGAGTCGTCTAGTGTCGGTCGAGTCGAGTCGTCTATGGTCTCGAGTCAAGTCCGTGTCGTTTTCCAAAAGAGTCGTGTAAGTGAAGGTTGGAATCGCTAAGCCAAATCTTATTAAATTGTATGTGCTATATTTCGTAAAATATCTATCATGCGAAATTTAGAAATGATACAAACCAAAGCATAAACCGGTGATAGAAATATAACTCAAATTACAATCTTTTCTCGACAAACGATATACACGTAACAAGTTTTGCGGACAAAACTTTCTTAAGGTGGGGAGGATGTAAGCCCCGGAAAATTTCAGTAAATAATTCAAGATGAACTTCGAAAATAAACCCTAAAAATCACTCCAAATTAAAACCGAATTTCGACAAGTCCTAACATGAATGAATCAAAACTTCTTAATCTTGAGAAAATGAAAATCAAAAATAAAATAAGAACTCAGTGGTCTTCAAATTCAAAACCACTACGTACGAAAAATTCCATATTTAACTCCGACTTATAAAACGGGTAAGAAAGCTAAAAAAAACAAATTATTAAAAAGCAAATAACGATTGACTTTCGAAAATATAACTCAATTCAAGAATTCCGAAAACATTAAGAGATATTAAATACTTACAAAAATAAAATTTAAAATAAATTTCTCAAATTAAATATGTTGTATAAACATAAATATCAGTTTCCAAATTGGCAAAGGTCTAAACCGGAAAATCACCCGGAAACCCTAACCGGAATACAATAGCGTAAGTCCGCAATCTAGCGCCCCTAACCCTAGAGGCCGAGATGTAGTTTAATATGTAGAATAGCTCATAGTAATATGAGTTTGTTTAAAAATATCAGATTGGTAAATTTTTGACTATTTCGAACCCGTTCGGATACAGACTTCGAAAAGCGTGTCCCGGGGCTCGAGATATCAAAAATATACCAATAGTACCGTTAGACTCGTAATTTCATAAGATTTCTAAATATATCAGTTATATAATTTTTCGGGTTATAAAAGTTACAGTTATAACCTTTTTATCGTATTTCCATTATTACCGGTAATTGATTAGTCTTTTGCACTATTCATTTTTATTTATTACAAAATTTTTATTCTTATAAAGTCTTATATTTTTAGATAAATATTTTATATGTTATAGAAAATTTTGTTTTTCTAAAATTTAGTTCGTTTCGGGTCTTTACGGGATCAGATTCTGTTTAAGACCCGATACTAAAAATAAAATAAATTAATTTAATAATTGGAAAAATATTTTAAAAATATTGTATTTTCATAAAATTTTTTTAGAATTTTTCGGGTTATAAAAATATTATTTATAGCCCATATTCGCGTATTTTGATCATACCGGTAACATATTTGTTAAAATACTAAAATAATTCAAATAATTATTTAATTTTAATTATGAAAAATCTGCTAAATATTTGGAATAAATTTTCAATTTTATTTTATTTTTTTATTTTATTAATAAAGTACTTTACAACCCATACCTTCAAGTACACCTTACACATATCACTTCCTTTTCACTTCAATCTTTTACACATTATCCCACAATTGATGGCAGATTTTTGACTCATTTATGGCTGCCATTGTCTTTATTTTTCATATTTTGACTAAATTAATTATTGTCTACTCCTTCTTAAAGAAGCTACACACACCATTTATTACACAATTCAATTTTTTGTCAAAAATTCAAACAAGCCCTCTCTCTTCTCACTCTCTTTCACGTGGAAACACCCCAAAATTCTGCACTTGTTTTATTTTTTTTTTTTTCTTTTTCATTTAATACCCTCCTCTCTCTCCACTTAATGCCTTTCATTTATTCCTTTTCATTCATTTGAAACCATATCTCTTTTACTCCCTCTTTTCCTCTCTTTTTCCTCTCTTTCTTTCTTCTTTATCTCTTGTTCTTACAAAAACCTTGCTGCCCCTATTTTTTTTTGGAGCTCCCACACATATTTCTTGAAGATTTCTTAAGTGAACCTTCCTTTTAAGCTTCCATAGGTGATATAGGTAAAGTATAATGAGAGTTTCATGCATCAAATGACATTCCATTAGCTTAAAAGCTAAGGATAATGATGCCAAAAATGAAACACTCCTCTTCTCCATTATTATTATCTTGTATTGTTATTATTTCCTTGTTTAAAGTTGTTTTATTTTGTAGATCTAACTTTTTATAGCTTTGATTTTTGTTTATGCCATAGAGCTTGTATTTAAGTTGTTATTTTTGTTATTCCTTATGATTTATGCATAGATCTAGCATCACATGTCTATCTTAGTGATTCATGCATGTAAAACTAGTTTAGAAAACTAGATCTAAAGTTTTGAGTTCATAGATGCATTAGATCTTTGTTATGTTCATGAACAACTTGCTATAGCTTGATGATGGTAGGAAAGTTATAGGAAAGCCAAGATCTATTTTATTTTCAACAAAAACAACTTTTGAAAATTCGGATGAAAATGGAACCATATTTAGAAAAGTGGTTTTTCAACTTCAAAATGTATATTTTTCATTTAAAATGAAGGGCTTAGGGTATAGATACCATAAATGAAAGATTTTGATAAATGAAGTTTAGATCCATGATGTTTATAGCTTATTACCATGCATTTGTTTTATGTTTATGTTCGTATTAAGTATAGATCTTAGTTTGAACTCAAACAAAATTGTGAAATTCGTATTTTGGCAAGACCCATATTTAAAAACTACTTTTCAAGTGTCAAAATGTAATTTTTACATAAGAAAATGAAGGCTTAATATATATATAGCATCAAGACTTCATTTTATATGGTTCAAAGATGATTTTCAAAGATTAATTTTCAAAACAAAGTTCTATTCTCGGATTTTGGCCAAGGCCTAGTGCAAAAACATGTTTTCCAACTCAAAAATAAAGTTTTTATTAAGAAATGAAGGGCTCTTAAGATATGATATGTAAGGAATGGATTTTCATAAGTTTAGATAGGTTTTATCAAAAGATATGTCCAAAAATGAATTTTGTAAATTCGGATCCCAACCAAGACCAATTTTAAAACCCATTTATCAACATCAAAACTCATGTTTTATGTGAAAAATGAAGTATATAGGTAATAGGTATCATTAAGTAGTGATTTTTATAAGTTGAAATGAGTTTTGATGAGATTAATGTATAAAACAAGAAATAGAATCAAGATGAGAAAATTTTGAGTTAGTAACCAATTTGTGAAATTCGTAATTTTGAGTGAAGGCCATAAGAACACCTATTATCCAAGTTCAAAATGAAAGTTTTATGTATTAAATGAAGTCCTTAAGTAATAGGTATCATAAGGTCTTAAATTTTAATGCATTAAACAAGTTTTCCCCAAATGAATCATTCAAAAAGTGGATTTTCTAAAATTCGGATTTTTGAGTAAATCATATTGGAAAACATATTTACAAAGTGTAAAATGGGAATTTTTATGTAGAAATGAAGGTCATAAGTAGTATATATAATGAAGACTCAATTTTGACAAAAATAATTATATTTTCTTAAGTAACAAATCCAAAACAAATGGAAATGATAAAAGTTAGAAAACTAGATTTTTCATAAGTAAGTTGTCATTATGGTCTTGCAAAATAAAAAGTTATAAAATTTCCTTTTAGTAAAATCATCAAGATCATGCATGCAATAGGCTCATCTCATGTCATTCATGTTAGGAAATCACTCATATTGCATGTATAGTTAAGTTATATAGTAGGAACATTTCAAACTTTACAAAACTATTTTTCGGAAATTGAAATTGTTGCTGACCTAATCTGATCCGACTTTTCGAAGCTTCAAAGTTTTCAAAACTTGAAAATAATATTAGAATTAGATAGATCTTTCGAAGTAGATAGAAATCGATATATAATTTGCGAGATTCCGAGTTAAAATGACCAAGTTATGGCCGTTTTAAGTTGGAATTCCCGCTTAGGACGCGAATTACGAATTTGATAGTTCGTATAAGATTGTTTATTAGTTTGAGTTGAAATACTTATTAGTATTTCTTCCTTTTTAGGAGATCCCGAATCGACGATTCCCTACCACCGGATTACTATTACTAGAAGACCGGTGATCCAATGGCCGAGTGAGTTTTCTCCTTGTTTTGTTACCTTGATTGTGATTGTAGTTAGTTGCATTAGAATTATAGGAACAAGATAAAAATCGATATGAATGGGGATGGGAGATATGATGAGACTGTGATGAATGTGTGCCAAAGAATACTAAAGCATATCGAAATCACGATTTGATTGGATAACTGCACCGTTCATATTATTTCTGTTATATGTGTGATATTGGTTGGTCACTCTAAAGAATGTATAAATATTTTTGACCTAAGCAAAAATTAAATTGGTCATGCATCGCATTGGACATATTGCATTTGGTAGCATGCTACTCCTACGCAGGTCGATCGGTATGGTCCGTGGATGACTCGTTTGGATAACGAACCCGGTGCCAGAGCTCATTCAGGGTACTAAGGCGCATGTGGATGCATTCTTGGATGAGCCTAGCCGAGTCGAGTGCTAAGAGCCGAGGGCTTGGGACTAGATGCGGTCGTGTAGACTCAATACCATTCCTAACCCAAGATACGGAGGGCGTAAATCCGTTCTGTGTGTGGGTTCCGGATACCCATGCATAATTGCTTGCTCACGTGTTGTTCATGCATAGCATATGATTGATTATAACTTGTTTTATGGTACGGAATTAAGGGAATTCTCACTAAGCTAGTGTAGCTTATACCCCTATAGTTGTTTAAATGAACAGGTTATCTCGAATGCAAAGTGGGACTGAATTGATTGGAGCCGGGAATGACTCCGGGATTTGGCAAAGAATGCGAATGTTGAAGTTATTAGCTAGTTATGATTTGTCTTGTAATAGTTTATGTAGGGAAGTCTGTGGATGAATGTAATCGAAGTTGAATGATTGTATTTTGAAGTATAGTGATTTGTATCTGAAGTATAGTAAATTGTATTTCCTTTACATTGTTACTCAATTGTATCAACATAAAATGTATCATTCCGATGTGTCTCCTTTATGTGTTAGACGCCTTGTACATAGTATGGAAGCCTTCGCGTGACTGAGGTGGTCATTCTTAGGCTTTAATATTGTGTACGGCGGACTGCCACGTTTAGGGTACCCTTCGGGGCGTGACAGTATGAATATCTTGTATAAAGTTTCCATATTATTATTTTATTATAGTCCTAATTACCTGCAATTACTCATGAATAGAGAGCAAAAATCTTGTTTGTGAATTAAAGGAAATTCTATAGTCCCATCATTAATTTTGACGGGACTAATCCTACCATTATCCAACAGCTCACACCATATTCAATCGTGATTGAACCACTGAAATAGTTAATATTTAAATTACTGTATTTATTTTAATGGTTAGATAGCTAACTGGATGTCCCATCAATGGAACTATAGAAGTTCCCGTGAATTAAATATTCCTCTTATATGAAGATAGCTTCTTAGAGAGCAGTGAGGATGAGGAAAAAAGAATGGAAGAGAAGAGGCAAAGAGGCGCAATAGAACAAGAAAAGAGTGATGAAATTTTTGCACAAAAACTCCAATAGCACTTTGAAAGAGAAGCTAAATAGGCTAAACAACAAAAAGGAGTTGTCCCCTCTAAATCAAGCAGCCAATTGGTTGAACATCCTCCACAACATCATCCAGGTAGGAGTAGAAGTAGAGGAAGAGAAAGAAGCAACAATGCTCCTAGACCCAATAGAAGCAAATAAAGAGGAAATGAATTTAGTAGAAGCCGGAAATATTGGTTAGGAGACCAGCATTAACTTCCTTTTTCATTCTTTAAAATTTGTTATATGTGTTGTAATATTTATATATTCATTTATTCTTTGATTCTTTTTTTTCAGAAGTGTAGATTCTTTTCTATGACAAATTTTTGTTCATAACTCTACCGAGGTTCTAATTGAGCCTTGATAGCTGCTGATCCTTGTTGAAATTCTTTTTTTTTTTAGAATAGAATTCCAGGGCAATGAATACCACAACAACAATTTCACCCTCGAGCCTCACAAAAAGAGAAGTTTTTCTTTAAACTTCTAATTTTTGAATCTTGCTCTAAATTCTTGTTTACTACGCATGCTGCTAAACATTGAGAACAATGTTTAGTTTAAGTGTAGAGGGGATATTAGCAAGAAGGGATGAGCAAGATGATGGGTTGAATGTTAAATGATTCTGAAATAGAGTAATTGTGGATAAAGATCAATTGTCCGATGCAAAATCATAAGGAATCAATGAAATAGTTAAAATTTGACCAAAAATTTTTTTTGAAAAATCAATCAGCTGAACGATCAATGAAATTATCATGAGATTGGATTATGTTTACTTTGTTTAAATCGCTTTACTATATCTGTGAGTAGTTTTACTTGTTGTTTAGTTTAGAAATTTAGAGTTGGAATTAGCTTAAGGTCCTTAGTAAGACTACTCAATTTTGTTATAAAAGCTTAAATGATCTGTATATTTTTTAATTTAGTCATTTTGAGAGTTGTTTAATATCTAGTGAATGCTCAGATAATGATCGTTACTTCATAATTTTCCTTGTGCCTTAATTAATTAATTAAAAAAATATTATAATTGAAATGGGTATGGGTTGGTGTAAACCCCTAAAATTTTCATAATTTTTAGAAAATAATCATAGAAGTCAGAAACTAAAAACCGAAACCGTGAAAATCAACCCAAGTGAAAACTAAAATTCTAAATAAGGTCAAACAAGAAAATTCTTAATCTTGAGAAAAAGAGAACCCTCAAAACAAAATAGAAAATCCAACTATCAGTTAATTCAACATCCGTACACCAATCAAGATATCCATCCAATTCTTAACACGCAAATCAAGATGAAATATCCAAATAACGCTTGACAATGAAATACTAGGACCTTAAATCCTTCAGTCAATTTTAGAATCAAAAGTTTCAATTTTCACCAAAAATCAAACTGAGTCATCCCATAACCCTAGACTCGGTTAAACGGTCACGAGAATTGAAAAATATCAAATAATAGCAAATAAAATGAAATAAACCATAGACGTTGAACTAAAAATATAATACGGACAAAACCCAAAAACTTTATAATCATACGAATAAAATGAACAAGGTAGAAGTCAAACCGGAACCCCAAAAGTCAACAAAGCTTACAACTAACCCTAGTATTTAAAATCCGGCAATCCCGTGCTCTTAAACCCTAAATAACAAAATGGAAATGATTTTTGATAATAGTTTGTAGTAATATAGGGAAGCTTAAAAACATCAAATTCGAAAATTTCTAGTGTCGTCCGGATCCGAACGGGATCAGTTTTCAAAAAGCGTGCCTTAGTATACTAGATGGCAAAAATATTCCATTAATACCAATAGACTCCTAAAAATATAAGCAATCCAAAAATATCAGTTTTAAATTTTTCGATAGCTAAAAATTACAGATATCGCATTTATACGCGTATTTTTATTACTATCGGTATTTTATTTGTCTAGTCTACTATTCATAGTAATTTTCTACTATTCATTAATATTCATCTATCTCTACTTTTTCTTACTACCTATTCTTGCAACCTACATACCTATTTCTTACAATTTTCTTTTCCATAATATTTCTACGCCACATATTACTAAACTTCTCTTACACTTTTCTTTTAAAATTAATTTTTAATCATTTTCTCTCTCTTTTGCTCCCCTTTGCCGTCCACCCCCTCTCTCTCTTCACTCTCAATTAGTTTCTTTTTTAATTAATTTAATTACATCTAATTTTCACTCCAAAATTCTATAAATACCACATTCCTCTTTCATTCTTTCATACAACTCATTTCTACTAGAACTCTCTCAAAATCTCTGCACAAATCCTCTCTCCAAAATTTCTCTCTATCAAAACTCCTTAAACCAAGTCTTCACAAAAATCCTTCTTTATACACAAACTATCAAACACATATCACTACCCACATAATATCACATTCATCTACCATCTTGATACAACATAAACACTTTAGGTAAACTTTTCTAACCATTTAGTTTATCCATGTTATGTAACTTAATATGACTATGGTGTTGTTTTGAAACTCACATAAGTAGTAAAAGCAATAACATGTTCATGTTTTGTTTTTGCATATGAAATTCCTATTTTATTATCTTGTTATTATGTTTTTATACATGTTGTTATTAATGTTATTATTCGTTATTATTGTTACTATTATGCTAATTTCTTATTCATATCTAACTAAATATATTTATGTATTTATATATAATCTTTAGAGCATATAAGCTCACTTGTTATTTATTTAATTTCATGATTTGCAATTTATTTATTTCAAGCTATTTTAAGACTAGTCTTTGTAGTCTTAGACTTATCCATATCAAGTCAAAATAACATTTCCTTTCTTTTCTTTATTCTTTTTGGGCCTAGTCTATTCTTAGTCTCGGGATGCCTTGATAAAGCTAAGGCTCCCAATACTTGACCGAGTTACCTTGATGAAGCTAAGGTTCTCAATATTTAATATTTTTATTACTTTGCTTATTATTATTTGCTTCTAGTATCTCTCTCATATTCTTAATATTTTACATCCTCATAATACATCCATCTACATAATGATACTATCTCAACTAAATTTAAAAGTAGAATTTTTCTTTAATAAAGGAACTTGAAACCTAGTTTTCTATTATATGACTTGTTATTAAATAATTGAGTTATTATCAACAACATAGAAATGAAATAATACAAGTTTTCTCAAAGTTTTCTCAAATAACGAAGATAGCTTTACCAAGAAAATATAAGAAATAAACACTTTCTTTTCATAATATGGTAACCTTAGTCTTAGGAAAATATTTTTTTGGTATTTAAAGTTTTCACAAAAAAGCTTAAGATTAAACTCTTTTCAACTTCATAATAAAACCAAGGAGCAAAGTAGTTTTCAAAGTTAAGATAAAAATCAACCCATAAAGATATAAACCCACTTAAGAAAATAATGATTTTCAAGTTTCTAAAGAACAAACTTATTTTCAAAGAATATAAATATGATAAGAATGAAAAACAGAGGATTTTATCAATAAAGAGGATTCTTTGCAACTAAAAATTGTAGAGGAAACGAAAGACCAAGTTTCAGAAAACAAGAACTTATATTTTAAACAAGAAATATAAGAAGAAAAGACTTATTTTCTAAAAGCATTCTAAATGCAAATTTATAAATAGTTTATCAACAACTTAATAAACTTTTGATAACTTTGATCTTTTATCACTAGAAGTAAAAATTATAAAAGACCAAAGTTAAAGGAAAATTGACTTGTCTTGGAAAAAGGAATGAGGAAAATAAAATAAGAGTATATTCATTTATAATAACCTAGGAAAATATAAAGTTTCTTCAAAATACTTGAAAAGAAATTTGACAAGTTAAGTTTTAACACTTCAAAATGAAATGTTTTATGAAATAAATTTTTGAGACACTACCATTTGAATTTTTGCATATAAAGTGAGCTTATTTATATACTCAAAGAATTTATCAATCATATATATATTATATATTTTTTTTACTAAAGGATTTTTTAATAAAGTTGAGTGGAAAATTGTTTGCAAAATCTGGAAATATTCATTTTGAATCTATACCTTACAGTTTTGGAATCTAAACGACCTTATATGACAAAAATAACCTTAGAAATGGATAGATCTTTTCAAATAGGTAGAAAATGGTATATTATATGTGAAATTCCGAGTTAAAATGAGCAAATTATGGCCATTTTAAATTGGAATTTCATTCTATGTGATTTTGACGAACATATTGAAATAGAATTAGAAAGTTTAAGTAGAACTTCTACGAAATACTCATCCCGGGTATTTCTTTTCTCTAAGTGACGAAGGATACGAGATTATCCTTCCTGAGGATTGCTACGACTAAGAAGATTGCGAAATGGACGAGTGAGTTATTCCTCTTAATTTCGTTACCTTGCTTGTGCTTGTAAAGTAGTGGCATTCGTATACTAAGAAAAGATAAAAATGGATATATATGGGGAGCCTGGGAATATGTATATATGTGATTCTATGCTTATGTGTGAAATGAGAATTAAGAATATCGCAACTTCAAACTGCCTGTTTAAGTATTTTGTTTACTTACTTGTATGACTGCTTATTGTTTGCTAAATTTATTAATAGGCCCTCCTAATAAACCTTAATAAGGTTTGGCTTAAGAAACATAAAACGCTCACGCATAGCATCCATTAAGTCATATTTCTTTTCAGAAGGCTGCTACTCCTACGCGTAGAGTTGGATTGGCTGTTATCGTGCTGGGACACAAGCCATGTTCCTTCCTAAAGAATCCAAATCGCTCAGAGAATGCGGCTTTAGGTTCGAAGCCGAGCCAACCGAACGCTTTGGGTGGGGACCTGGGGACTAGCAGCAGAAGGTTGAGGATCTTCATCAACAATTCCCTAACCTTTGATACGGAGAGGTAAATCCATTCTATATATGGTTTCTGGATAACTATATATGTTTGTTAAATCACGTGATTGTTGCATTGTATGCATAGCATATGTGTGGAAATCTAAATGAACTTGTTTGAAACCCTGGTGCGAATGAAAATGAATACCTCACTAAGCTAGTTGTAAGCTTTATACCCTCATGGATTTTGTTGAAACAAGTATACCTGTGGCTTAAATCGAAGATCATGACATTAAGGAAGTCATGGAAGGATGATAAACTTTTATGAAGGCAATGGGAACATAGGATGAAGTTACCTTGTAAGGTTCCTTATATGTAATGTATGCTATGTTAGTATTTTGGAAATTTCTAAGGAGTGTATTTATTTTGACTTGAAGACAATAGAGGGATATGTCCCTAAGAATTGTAATTTACCATGTTTATATTTTATGATAAGTATTCTCTTTACCTTGTTACTTAATCATTATCAATGTGAATTGTGCTATTCCGATGAGCTCCCTTGGTTGTGATGTACGTCTTGTACATGATATGGAAGCCTTTGCGTGACCGGGGCAATCATTCTTAGGCTTTAGTATTATGTACGGTGAACTATCACGTTTATGGTATCCCTCGAGGCGTGACAGTTGGTCCCTACAAATGGCAATTTCTTGTCCCTCTTTCAATTTTAATATATATATAAAAAAAAAAGTCAAAGAGCTAAGCTAAAAAAAAAAGCAGGCAAAAACCCGTCCAGAGGAAATATGAAGAAGAAGGCAAAAACCTTCCCCTATGCAGTTTTAAATATATATATATATATATATATATAATATATAATAAAAAGCTCAAAAAGAGGGAAAAGATTTAGGGAATGAACTTATGAGTATGCATTCATTATTGGTTACTCTGCTAAGAGAGATGATTAAGAGACTAGATACATTTTTATATAAGGGGATTAAAGTTGATTAAGTTTCTTTCTTATTCTAATTGATCTTCTGAATAATTTAGAATTCTTTATTAAATGATGAGGGTAAAAGCAGATTTACATGGATAAGTCTTGTGATTTCAGCAAAAGTAATTTTAGCACAGTTAATAGGGATGATTGAATATTTGAAGTGCTGAGATTATTCAAATTAAATCTGATCCAACCAAATTTCCATTTATTATTTGTTTTCTTATTAAGCCTTATTGGTCTGGAATGACGTTTAGCTTGAGGACAAGCAAAGGCTTAAGTGTAGGGGAATTTGATAAGTTTCTTTTACTTTATCTTTTTCATAGGAATTCAAGCTTAATTTGGTGCATTTTCAAATATATTCCTATGAATACCTTTGCATTTAATGTTAATTGCTGTTTTATAGCTCCTTGAATCTAAAGAAGAAAAATTAAGTGTTTTTATCAGATGTGGAGTAAAACAGCAAACAAAGTCAAAGTTGGACAAAGTCAAGCCTTGTGAAATTACCATTGAGGCTGAAAAGTTGAAGCAAAATAAAGAAAAATGGTCTATTGCGCCTTAACCTTGAGCCCTCAACATGACACTTAACATGTGTTCTAAGGAGATCAAGCCTCAATTTATAGAAAATCTTCTGTCAAGCCTCAAAGTCGAGCCTCGTATTCGATCCTTGACAGGTGCTATTTGAAGACTAATTCTTTGACGGATTTACCTCAAGCCTCAGTTCTCCGAGCCTTGATGACGTCAATTTTACCCTTGATAGATGGATGGACAAAAACTTGAGTGTTCCTTAGCGTTTTAGTGTCGAGCCTATTTTCCATTCACTAGGAGCACTCGACTAGAGCTGCAATTTGCCCCGCGACAGTCAATGCACATGAAAAGACACACACATGGGGAGATGAAAAGAATTTTTTTATGAAAGAATCTACCACATTATGAAATAAATATGTCATGTTTTTTGTGCCCCTAGTCTATAAATAAACAGAAATACATGCATTTAGAGTAGTATAGACAGTGTAAATTTTCTCTGACATAGTTTAGAAAGAGAATTCTAGGGTGAAAGAAATCAATTTTCTTCTTACTTCAGAAGACTCATAGTTTTCTAAGTAAAATCATTTTAACCCTAATGTTTGTAATTATTGAAGACTTTGAGCAATTAATTAAATTATTTTTCGATTCAATTTATTTTTTTAGATTTGTTCTTAAATGTTTTAACCCATTGAGAAATAATCTCCTATAGCTTAGGGTTTGCGAATCCAAATCCTGATTCATATGATTTCAAATATGCTTTCAAATAAATTGACTGGGTATTTGTAATTAGTAGCTTAATTTGTTTTCGTGGGTTTAATTGTGTGGTGAACCTATTAGATTCATGCTTTATTTTAATTGAATAGCCGAGAGGTCATTCTTTTGAATAGATCTATGGCTACTAATAGAGTTAATCCTTTTTATCTCGAGAGAGAATAGGTGAAGACTTTCTGTCAATTATTTCTAAAATTCATTGAAGTTGATCTTTCAAACACGGAATTCTTATTCTTTATGTGAATCTAGCATCTGGATCTAGAACAACTGATTTTGAGAGAAGATTTAATTTACCTCAATGAATCTGACAGTGTAAGTATCCCAGCAAACCACTTTCTCAATGTATTGTTTTTATGAAGTCATATGAAAAGGAGTTGGGTTAGTAAACCCTAGGCTGCTGTTTTGCAAAGTTACAAACCCATTCTCTAATTTTGCTCGGCAAGCGCTTGTGAATATTCCATTAACATAGCTTAGCTTTTGTTTTTACCTTGTTTTTCTAAATTTTTCCTTCGCTAGATAATGGGTGGAATGTGAGTATGGTGTTTAACACATATCCCTTAAGATCCAACCTAATTATTTCTATACTACTTCCGTAGGTGCGCTTGCCAATGTTGAAAGTTGCTAAACCAAAGTTAAACAGAACCAATTAGCTTTATAAATTTTGAAAACTGCAACTTCAATTTGTGATTTTAAATTGTGTTTATCCAACCCAATTATTATTCTCCAACCAGTGGTATATTATAAGAACAACTAATTTGAGATATATACATATCAAAAGAAAGATGAAATGGCTCATTTAGAATCAACATGAATTTGTCATTTATTTCATTAAATAAAAATGAATACATCAAAACATTATTTCTTTTTATTATAATCATAAGATGTCAATTTCATTTTGGCTAGAGCACTTTTGAGGGATAGAAAGGCTCCCATAGTCATCTAATGTAGCATTTTTGCCATTTCATTCATTGGTGATTCTGTTTGATCTAGATGGTCCAATAGTGTTTGGTTATCTTCTAATAGATTTCGGACTTTCCCTTTAGCTTTTTGGAGTCATTTCCTCGCAAATATAGGCCTTCATCTTCGTCAATTAGGATCAGGAATCCCTAAGATACGGATAAGCTTTAGTAGTTATTGTTGACCCTTGGCATCTTCCTGACAAATTCATGCATATTTTTTTGAAATTTATTTATTTATAATAAGTGAGGAAAAAATTTTCAAAATTAATGATGATTATATTGTGCAGTGATGTGTACTATTTTACAAGAGTAAGAAAAATTTTTATCTTTTTTTTTATTTATTACTATATACAAATAATGTAAAATATCATATATGTACAAGTTATAAATTATTCACAAATTATCTTACACACTATACATACATTAAATATAGAAATATGCAAATCACACGGATGCAAACTAAGGTAATGACAAAGCATTGTGGCAACATCTTTTAAAACTCTACTAGTTAAAAGTATACAAATTATAAAAGAATATGATTTACAAGGTTGAAAACTTATAATGATTTTTTTCTCTTAAAAAAATTAAGATGAAATTTTTATTGATTTCTTTTATGTCACAACGCTTAATCATTACAACTCATTAAATGAATGTAGATTTGGTGTAAAATACCCCAAACTTTTACCTAAGTTAGAAATTGAATTTAGATAGATTAAATAAATCAAATGAATTATAGGATTTAAATAGACAAGTTGATATAATTAGATTAATAACATATTAAGTTGAAATATGAGATTTTGAATTCCCAAACCCCTAAACATGTTGTTTAAATGTTTAGTAATTCCTAAACCCTTAAACCAAATTTCAATTCATAAATCCCTGCAAGATTTGAGTTCATTTGCTTGCTAAAAAAATCAGTTCTTAAGCCAAACTCAAATTGAATATCAATTTGATCTAAATTAAATTTCTAAATTAAGTTTGTAAATACCCGACCCACTAAATTCTGAGATTTAGTGTACAGAGTCCCCAACCACATATAAAATTTTCATATTATATGTAAAGTTGTCATAAAACTAACAGTTTATGAGAATTATTTGATCAAATCTACTAAACTTTTTAAACAATTTTAACAAAACAAGATTGCCAATAAAAGCAATCCATACATATATACATTTTATGTACAAAGCTTAATGTCAATATAAGACACTACAAAATTACAAGTTGTTTTTAGTACAAAAGAAAACCTAAAGAGATCTTAAGGTCTTTTAAAACTGAGGCTTATCTAACAAGCTTTCTATACAGAGAATTATGCTTTAAACAAAAGCTTCTCCAAAATCCAAGGGCATTCTTGTGCTACTCATCCCACTCATCCATGAATCTCTCAAAATCTGACCCGTATCCCAGATCATTATATAACTCATCTTCGTTACCTGCAAAGCAGCAAAAGTGAGCCAAAAGCCTAGTACGCAATAACAAATACAAGAACAATTTATCAAACAAACTTAAATCAAATGAAATGCATGAACGATCAAGTCATTATTTTATTAGGTTTTCTTTTAACAAAACAACAGGAGGGTGTTCAAATCCCGGAATCACACTCTGGGAATTTAGGGGTCCTGAGTAACAGTAGCTGCTTAGGGGGTTGATATAAGCAGTCTGAATAGTTATATTTCCTACATCTATTCCACAAAGAAATAGCTTTATTTAGGGTTCAAAAGCCGTTGCCCGACTCTACTTAAACTCAGTCCACAACATGAGCCCAGTTCACAAGTTCCCATAAACTTTGAACTAAACCATAGTATTTCCTCCTAAGTTTAAGCAAAAGTTACTCGGATACTATTCTCCCCACCGGCTACCCACTTAACCAAAAATGAATCGCTATTGCATCATAGTGTACCATTGTATCCTGGTAAAGTCATTGCATCATGACTTAGGTTCAGTGCCTAATTGACATGTCATTGCATCATGACAGGTTTGCTGCTCCTTGGACCAGATTAAACAGCGTAACAGACATCTAGTTCATCAAAGTATTAAGCCGAATCGAATTAAATCAATTTTAGTAATGCCTAATTCTAGCATACAATAAACAAGTTATTGTGTACCTGAACCCGATAGTATATTACTATATTTACTCGGAGGGGAAATAACCGAAGAACCTTTAACTGAAATAAAAGTATCAAAACAAATCAATAATAGAACGAAGAATTTATATATATATTTCACAATCCTAGGTTAACTATACAAAGAGATTTAATAAACCTAACATATATTTTTAACATCTAATTCATACATAAAACATGTTTATATAGCTTATAGATTCATTAGAAGACCATATATGCAGTAAAGAATGACAATTGAAGAAGGTTGAACTTGTAAAACTCAGGGGATACGCGGGCAACATATATCGGCAAAAATTGAGTTGAACGCCCGCGGCGTTGAGTTATACGCCGGCAGTGTTAAACAAATTGGTTCTAATCGCCTGCAACTTCGATTGAAGGCCGACGGGATTGAAGCGCTAGTGCCCGGTGTTAAAAAAATTGGATCTGGTCCCATTCGACACCGCCTCTACGCTGGCGATGTTGAAATACCAAATGCCGGCGTACACTAAAAAACAGACCTGTTCAAAAATATTTTATTTCCCCTGTTTTACACTTTGAAAAATTATAACATATGATACTTTTAATCCTTCTTCAAACATAGATTTATCTTCATACACTATCTTCTATCCACCTTAACCAATCCTAACAACTTTAAACATCAAAACAACACATTAAACTACTTCATTTACATCAAACCCTCTCCTACTCTTCACTTCAACTTCAACTACCCAAATCAACTTCACTTCTTACCAACACTTCTTACAACTTTCATAACACATAGACAAGTTCACAAATCAATCAAACACAACCTAACATATATCAATACTTAAAACCACTCAAAGTCACATGACATAAACTCATCCTAACATATATTTTACATCTATATTACAAGAAAGGAAATAAAACAAAGAGTTTATACTAGTTTTAACTTACACGGAGAGGCTTTGGCTTGGAGAGATTTTTGAATCCAAGAGCTTGTAATATGTTTTTGGTTTAAGGCTTATGGTTTAAAGATAGAAGGAAAAGAGAAAGGAAAGAAAAGAGGGAAAATTCGTATGGGAAATATAGGCTACCAAAAGAGGCTCTAATTAATCAAATTTGAGGTTTATATTTATCCTAAGTTTGACTTTAGAGGTATATTTGACTTTGGCTTAATTTGGCTTAATTTGGAGTTCATTTGGGTTGAATTTGAGCTTGAAAAATAGGCTTAACCTTTGTAAAATTTTGTCAACAATTTCTTAAGCATAACAAAAGTTGTTTTGATAATTTTAAACATAACACACACATATTAATTCATGAAAGACACAAACATTAATTACACTATACACACATTAATATACATAAAACAACAACATTAATTTCATTACACATACTCACATACATCAATAATTTACATTAATAAACATAATATATCAAACCTATTTCTACACATTCATTTTCATAAATCAAAATTACTTCAAACTTAATATTTAGAACTAATATTGTATTCACATGAAATTTTAATTATTGAATAATTTAGATTATTTCAAAGTTCTTATTTTAAGTTCTTAATATCTAACCTAAAAGTTCTAAAATTATCTTCTAAATACTTTCAAAACTAAAGATATTCATATGAAAGGTTTAAATCCACAACCTTTACTAATAAATATCTTTTACCCTTATCCTCTTCTCTCTTATTCTCTTTTTCTTTCTTAGCTGCCCCTTTTCCCCTTCTTTTCCCTTTCCTTTTCTTTCTCTTTCATTTCTCTTTCCTTCTCTTTCTTCTTACTCAAATCAACTTAAAATCTCAGTACCAACAAGATTTAAGAAGAAGTCAAAGTTAGGAAATAAGATCAAAGATGAAAATAAGCTAGAAGTAGCTCTATCAATCTAGAAAGAAGAATAAGGAAGAGAATCAAGTAGTTTGAGTTGTCTACAAAGATAAGTTTCGCTTTTTCTCTTGCTTAGTTGTTGTTTATATATATATATATATATATATGATGCATTGATGCCAGATACAAGTTGGGTTTGTGATAAAATTGATGAATAACATATATGTGGTTATGTATGAATGGAGAAGGGTTTTATAAAGTAGGTTGGATGATGTATGATAATAAAAATATGTTTACAAAGGTTACAAGTTATAATTTTGATATTGTATGCTGCTATTAGGATGATTTTGTAGAAGTATGTGGTGAACAAGTAGTTTAAGTAAGTTAAAAAGACAAGGAAAACACGTAACTACCGATGTGATATGGCCCGTGATCTCCTCGAAGCATGAATTTTTGAAGGTTATGGCCCGAATCACGGCCCTGACAAAGGGGGTTATCTCCTCGGATCAAATTTTTCCAATGCAATACTATTTTATATTTTAATCATAACTTTTTCATCTGGATTCAGATTAAGGTGATTGAAAATGCTATGGAAAGCTTAAAAAGAGCTCTACAACTTTTATGTTTAAAGTTTTTAGAAATTCTAAAAGTATCAATGCCTAAATTTTATTTGTTTATAGTTGCTACATATCCAAATAAAATTGAAAACTTATGTTTACTAGTTAAATATATGTCGTTAAGTATCAAATGAGCTTAGCTAATAAACCTATGTTCAACTTGACTAAATGGACTTGAATAAGTTAAAATGAATTAGATTAATTAAGTTTAATCAACTTAGTTAAGATTAAGATAAAATAGTTTTTAACTTAGAATTAGCTTAACATAATATGTTAGGATAAACCAAGGACTATATGGGGAATATGTTGTTTCAAATATACATTTTCTTAGGAAATGAGTATTTTTTATTATGAATAATGTGATGATGCTTTTGTAATAAATGACCATAAACAAAGAGAATAGAAATAATTTGACAAACAATAGAGAATTGTCCATAACTTGGTAGGGCAATCTTCGCAGTCATGACAGGGTTCTTACATTTTGTCTGATCAAATAGGATTTTAAAATGAGTGCTCATGTAATCCCTTAGATTTTATGATACGGTTTATGCTTAGACCCTAAACCAGAACTTAACCGGAAACCCTAAAGTCAACAAATCTATATCAAATCCTAGTAGATTTAGATCTGGTAATCTCGTGCTCTTAACCCCTAAACGATGAAATTGACATAATTATGGAAAATAGTTCGTAATAATAAAAGGAAGCTTAAAAATATCATATTCGATAATTTTTAGTGCCTTTCGAATCCGAATGGGATCAATTTTCGAAAACTATGCCCCGGTACACCCGACGATAAAAATATTTTGATAATACCATTAAACTCATAAAAACACAAAGATTTCAAAAATATCAATTTTATAATTTTTCGGTATCTAAAAAATCATATACAGCTTAATTACGCGTATTTTCTTTACTATCGGTATTAATTTGTCTTATCTACTATTCATAATACTATTTTACATTATTCACTACTATTTATCTATTTCTACTTTTTCTACACCTATTCTTACACTCTACATACCTATTTTCTACTTTTTACATTTCATATATATCTTCATTCACATCGAACCTTACCACTTATTATTTTTAATTAACAAAACAAAACTCACTCTCTCTCTCTTCCTCTCTCCTCATGCCGGCCCCCTCTCTCTCACACACATACAATTTATTTTCTTTTTCAATTTATTTTAATCACACAATTTTCACTCCTCAGAACTCTAAAAATACCCACTCCCCTCCATTTTTTTTCACACATTCATTTACCTTAGCAAAATTCTCTCAAATTCACTCCACAAATCCTCTCTCCCAAAATTCTCTTTTCACTTTTCTTTACTACCTATTTCTTACATACTTTCTACATACACATACTATCCAAAACCTCTCTTACACTACCACTCTCATATTCCCACATTAGGTAAATATTCTTACCTATATCTTTCTACCATTTAATTCCCATGTCATGTAACTTAGTATGACTATGGTGTTGTTTCTCAAAAACTCATATGAGTTGTAGAAGGAATAATATGTTTATGTTTTGTTTTTGCACATGCTAAGAATTCCTATTTTTATTATATTGTTATTATTATGATGTTACGTTATTATTATTGTTATTATGCTTCTAACTTAACCTTGTATACATGTTATTATCTATATGTATATCTATATATTTTAGAGCCTAAATACTCATTAACTCACTAACAAGCTTATTATTATTATTGCTCCTATTATTGATTTTCTTTTTTTTTTTTTTTGGATTAGTCTATTCTTAGTCCCGAAATCTCTTGATGAAGCTAAGGCTCCTAATACTTGACTGGAATATCTTGATGAAGCAAAAGTTCCCAATACTTGACCTTATTATCTTGCTTATTATTTTGCTTCTTATATCTTTCGTATATTTTCATTTTTTGCATACTACATACTCATGTACATGCATTATTATAATGTTATTGTCTCAAAAAAAAAAATAAAGAGAAATTTTCTTTAATAAAGGAAAAATGAAACTAAACTCTTTTAATACATAACTTGTCTCTAAATCAATATTTTGTTATCAAACACATAGGAAAATTATTTTTCGACTTCTTTTCAAACCCATCAAGATTTTTCTTAAATGACAAATAAAAGATGACGTTATCAAAAAATTAACTAACAAAGCTAAACTTTTCTTTATGTAATAAGTTATATGAAGTTTATTAAAACTAGTGTCAATAGTTCTTTGATAAGCAAATTTTTCTTAAAAAGCTTACTTATAGTATTTTTACCAACTCTATGATAAAAAAAAAAAAAAAAATACTAGACTAGTTTTCAAAGCTAAGATAAAATCAACTCATTAATTTATAAACCCACTTAGAAAAATAAAGGTTGTCAAGCTTCTAAATGATAAGCCCATTCTCAAAGAGATAAAAAGAATATAAACATAATAAGCTAAAAAACAATGGATATTATCAACAACTTAAGAAAATGATTTCTTTCCAAGTAAAAATCAGTAAAGAGATTAAAAGACTAAGTTTTAGAAATAAAATTATTTTTAAAGATGTTAGAAAATAAAAATATAAGAGGAAAATATATACAACTCAAAATCATTATAGGTTATCAACAACTTAATAAAAACTGGAAACTTCATTTTTACCACTAGAAGCAAAATTTGTAGAAGATTAAAGTTAACGGAAAATTTATTTATTTTGGAAATGAAATTGGAAAAACAAAATAAGAATATACTTATTTACAATAACATAAAAAAATTATAAAGTTCCTCCAAAACACTTAGAAAAGAAATTGTTAAGATTTAGGTTTCAACGCCATAAGGCAAATTGTTTTACTAAAAATAATCATTGAGACAACATCATTAGAATTTTTGCATCCAATATGAGTATATATATATATATATATATATACTCAAAGGATTTTTCAATTATATACATATCCGTATTTTTGTTAAAGGATTTTCTAATAAAGAAAAGTTTGGAAAATTATTTTTCAAAGTCTGGGATTTTCGTGGTAATTCTATACCATGTCTTTTAGAGACCCAAATGACCTTTTATGAAGAAAATAACCTTAGAAATGGATAGATCCTTTTGAGTAGGTAGAAAACGGTATATAATATGTTAAATTCCGAGTTAAAATGAGCAAATTATGGCCAATTTAAGTTGGAATTTTACTCTATACAAATTTTAATGAACTTAGTGAAATAGAGTTGCAAGTTTAAGTAGAACTTCCAAGAAATACTCATTTCGGGTATTTCTTTTGTATAGGTGATGTGGAGTCCGAGCTACCTTACTCAGAGGACTACTTTAACTAAGAAGTTTCTACTACTATAGCCGAGTGAGTTTATTTTCTACATTCATGTACTTATGCTTTTGCTTATAGTTTAGTGACACCAGACTTTAGGAAACGATAAAAATATGATAGCGCATGTGTTTTACTTATGTGAGTGAAATTATGCTAAGTATATCAAGTCGGGAATTGTTAATTAAACATTGTATGATTTAGTATAGGAATAATTTGTCTGCAAATTCTATGGTCACTTATAAAATGTCAAATATTATACCATGATTACTTAAATAAAATGATTCATGCATAACGCATAGTGAGTCACATTGCATTCATTACTATACCATTGATGGGACAAGGAAATAGTAATGAGGTCAAGGAATCCGAAAATATACTCTATGGCTTTGATTGTATGTAATTAAATGATTAGTGAGCACTCGGATTAACTACAATTTAGCGGTTAGTAGGAATCTGTAATAAAACTACAAAAATATCATCTACGAACTATGGCCTTGTTTCCCAGAATACCTAACCACCGAATGGAGGGGTAAATCCATTCAAATATATGATTCTTGAAAAATTGTATGTATTGTTTGCTCACATGATTGATTACATCTCATATGCTTGTTAAATAATTGAATATTGATTACTTGAGTACTTTACTTATGGAATTAATTCTCACTGAGTAAGAAGCTTACCCCCTTATAGAACCTTTTGCAGCATCCCTATCTATGGTTGAAGCCTCGGGGTTATTTCTCTTAGGTACTACCTTCTTGGCTTAAGGAGTTTTTTGAAGAAGACAAAGAGTAGATGTAGACTTAGACTTCTAAGTAAATCGCTATGTAATTATTTTGAATAGTCTTTGATAGACTATATGATTTGAAAGGGGAATGCCTCTTTAATATTTTATAAGACCTTTGTATTTCCATATTTTATATATTATGTTATGATTTCCATTCTTAAACTACTATATGAATGTCTTCTTAAACAATTTGTTTCAAAGTTGGTCCTCTATGATCGTGAGTGTTCGCCTTATACCTGGTATCGAAGCTTATGAGATGACTAAGGTTGCCATACTTAAGCTTTAATATTGAGTGTGATGGACTATCGCGTTTAGAGTACCCTTTGGAGCATGATAGCTTAATATGAAATTTGATATAAGTTATTAAATAATTGGATTTCTTATATAGTTTAATTTTCTTAAACAGATGTTTGTCTCCAATTTATCCTCTAAATTGGCTTCATATCTACCTTCTGAATCTATTTGGATTTCAAATCATCAGCTACGTAATAACTTGTGTGTTGTATGCTAGGATATGCATCCTAAATGAATTAAAACTTAAAGACTACTTAATAATTAATGAATGTTGTTTTTGCGTGTCGTTGAGTATGATCCGGGGAGTAGTAACCTTGTCTGGCATAAGCATAGTAGTTTAGGCACTTAAACCACCTCTGACGTGATGCAATGACATTCATAAGTGGCTCAACGAGTAGCCGATGGGACAAACAGTATCGGTGTAACATCTACTTAGGCTTGGGGTGAAGTAACATGTTTTAGTTCACGTTTATAGGACCGGTTGAATTAACTAATGTTATAGACTGGGATGAGTAGAGTTGTGTAACAGTTATAAACCTACATGACGCTATTTTCTTGTAACGTTATGTAAGAGATATAGGTATTTGGGCTAGCTATATCAACCCCTTAAGCAACTGCTGTTACTCAGAACCTCTAGATTCCTAAAGATTGTTCTGGAGTGTGAGTGCTCCCGTATTTTCTGATTTACTTTAATGGAAAGATAATAATTTGTTGTTTGATGCATTGCATTTAGTTAGACTCATGTTTCACTTTGTGTGTGGTTATATTACTGTGTACTGGACTTTGGCTCATTATAAATGTTTTTGTTTTTATTTCCAAGTATTGTTGATGAATTGAATATGAATATGATGATTGATGGTGGTAATGATGGTGATGTGGATGATGATATTCATTGACTGGAGTTTGGAGCGACTTTGAAGGATCTTTAGTTGATGAAGAAAGTGGATTAGGATCATTTGCTAGTTTTTATATTATTTTATTTATTTATATAAGAACTGGATTTATTTTTAAAAGTCGTATTATTCTTTTGAGGGCTTGGTGGGCCCAGTTTTTATAATTTAAGCTCTTAAGCTTCATTTACTATCATGATGTATTCTTTGATATGGAATACAGATGGTATTATTTTGTTTATGAAAATAATTGTCTACTTATGAAAGTATATTCTAAAATGTTTTATGAAAGGTTTTATTTATCTTTATGAATCCAGTTGTTTTAAAAAAAATCTAACCAAACAATTTCAGAACTTAAAATAGAGTAGAAAATGTTTGATATAAACGAATCTTTTAGAGAGGCATGTGATGTAATACTTAAGGTAGTATACAAATAGATGCAAGTCATCATGATATATACAATAAAATAAAAGAATTATTTTTTTATGTCGATGCATAGATGCCTATATATTCACTAATCAAGATTAGACGTCACGTTGTTCTTTTAGAAATCTTTAGTATTTTGGTTTTTTTTTTTTTTTAATTTTTGAACTCCTTCACTATAAGTTTATTAAATCTTCAAATTTTAGCAAAAATAGTTTTCAAAATGAGGTTCCATTAACTACTAATTTAATTTTTTATATAAAAATAATACGTGTTTTTTCTAAATGTCATTGCAATTATAACTAGTTTCCTTATAATCTTTATGTCCACAAGTGTTTACATTGTTTTATATTTTGATTATGCTATTATTACCACTTTTTTTATTTACAATATATATACATATATACATATAATAAACTATCATCTAATGGAAGGGATATTGAACCGCGTATCCTAACACAATGCCCATTTCCGATATTTGAAAAACTGCGCATCCAATGACCATTCACATACAGATTACAATACAAGCACTCATCTTTATTATGTATTTTCTATTTTTCTTGTGATTTTTTTTACTCATAATTAATTAATATGAATAAAATAAAGACAAAAATAATGGGACATGGAGGACTTACCTGGAAAACGGACGATGATTTTGGTCAGTCGGATCAGGTTGGATCCGAATCATCGAAGGGTCGTGGGTTGCAATAGACAAAGTTGGCCGGCGAGTGTTGTTTCGACGGTTCTAGTGGCGGTGAACGGCGACTATGTGATTAGACAAACTAATTTTAATACCCCAAAAAAATTTCATGAGTTTAGTTGGTTGCGAAATAGGCGACGGTGGGTGATTTCGAGCCTAACAGCAGTGGTCGGCGGTGGTAGTACCTATTAGGAGCTATTGACAGCGTCTGGGTCTAAACTTAAAACCACCAACTGATAGGTTTCTTCCCCAACTTGTTTATAACTTTAAAACCTTTCAAAATCAACTACAAAACACAAATTCGAAGAAATTTTCTTCCGAATCCTAACTTCTAAACTTCTTTGATTTCAAGCATTTTGTAGTGAATTCATGTAGAATTCTTTTTCTTTATGGTTTGTTTGAGCTCCTATTTATAGGATTAGAGCCTGAATCAAGATAGAAAGTACGTTAATTAGTTTAACCCGAAAGCACGAAATTAGGGTTCATCTTTGATCTTCAATTAATGGCGATTTTATGTGTTTTAGGCATGTCCAAGAGCATATTCGAGCATTATTTGACTATTAGATGCTTCCTAGAAGCTTTAGCTCATTCAAACTCAACCCAAATCATCATGCTTACTGAAGGAGGAAGATGGCAATGATGTCATCATAGCCAATCACAGTGCGCCATGTGGTGCATGCAGGGAAATAACGAAAGGCTAATTTTGGCGTTCACCTGGAATCAATCCCATGACCTCTTAATTACTTGCAAGTGACTTATGGCATAATATTAGATATTTTAAGGATGATCATAGAATTTGCAGATATATTATTCCTATACTAAATCAAACATTGATTATAGACATTTCTAGCCTTGATAATCTTAATATAAATTCACCCATATATATAAAGCACATGCACTTTTCCATTTTATTTTTTCCTAATTCTCATGTCACTATTTTACAAGCAAAAATATAAGTACAATAATGTATGAAATAAACTCGCTCAGCCATTGTGCGGACAAACTTCTAGTCGTAGTAATATTTAGAGTATGGAACTTGGTCTTCACGTTACCTAAATAAGAGAAATACCCAAAATGAGTATTTTATGGAAGTTTTACTTAAACTTGTCAATTCTATTTCACTAAGTTCGTTAAAAATCCTGTATAGTGATATTTCAACTTAAAATGATCATACTTGCTCATTTTAACTCGAAATTTCGCATATAATATGTCGTTTTCCACATATTCAAAAAGATCTATCTAGTTCTAAGATTATCTTTGTCATAAAAAGTCATTTGGGTCCTGAAACAATAGGGTATAGAACAAGTCACGAATTTTCTCAGCCCTCAAATATAATTTTCTAAACTTCTCTTCATCCAAAAATCCTTAAATAAACATATAGATATTTGTATGGTTGAAAAGTACTTTGAATATATAGATATAGACTCATATTATATGCATGATTTTGGTGGTGTTGTCTCAACAATAATTTTTCATAGAACAACTTGTCTTAAGAGTTGGAAAGATTGATATTTTAAAAGTCTTCTTAAAGTTGTTGGAAAGAAAGCTTAAAAATTCTTGAGTTATCATGAGTGAGTACTTTCTTGTTATAATTTCATTCCTAAATTTTCAAAAGATAAATTAATTTTAAAAAACTTAGTTTTTTTAGAATATCTACCAATTCTATTCTATTGATTGAAAAATAATGAAATTTCAAATTTTTTCTTAAGTTGGTGGTGGTATCTAAGGTTTTGAGTTGTGTTACATGTATATTTTCTCTTCATATTTATATTTTCCTTCTTCTTAACAAATAAGTTTATTATTTTATGGCAAATTTCATTTCTCTATGTTGGTTTATAAACTAGTGAGTTAATTTCTACATTGATTTTGAAAACTTATTTAGTTCTTGGCTTTCATTATAAAGTTGGTAAAAATCTTATAAATAAGTCTCTAAGAAAAATTTGCATAACAAAGAATTATCAATATTAAGGTTTTAATAAATTTCATGTTGCTATTTTGAAATGAGTGTTTATCTACTTAGTTAAATCCTTGAGGAAATTTTCATTACTAATACTTTAAAACCTCATGATGATCTTGTCTAATTTCTTGAAAAGAATTTATCAAAAACAAATTCTAAGCCTCTTTGATGGAAAAATCTTTGCTATGTGACAAAATTTATTTTAAAAAAGGTTTAGCCTTATCTTCTTTATTATAGAAATAATCCTTTTTTATTTTTGTTAAGACAACAACAACTCGGTCATGCATGAATATGATTATATATTCATGAGAAAGATAAGAATAACACATAATAAGATAGAAAGAAATATAAGAAGCAAATAAGCATAATAGTAAGATCAAGTATTAGGAGCCTTAGCTTTATCAAGGCTTCCCGGAACTCAAAATAAACTAGTTCCAAAAAGAAAAGCAAAGAAAGAAAAGGAAAGGCATAATAATAAGAGCAATAATAAAATATTAGCTTTGTGAGCATTTAAGCTCTAAGAAATATAGATATACATATATGGAGTTAGATTAGAGCAACATTAATAATATAAAAATATTGCAATATAATAACATAACTGATGCAAAAAGATCAAGCTTCGAATGAATTTGGAAAAAGTCAATTTAAAAATAGAGTATCAAGGCTCAAATGGGAAGGAGTTGCGGATCAAATGTAGGGGTGTGCAAAAAAACCGAATGTTTAGGATAACCGAACCGAAACCGAGAAACCAATCCAAAAAAAGCGGTTAACCGATCCATCGGTTTCGGTTTACGATTAGCATTTTTAATTTTTTAGGTTTTCGGTTTCGGTTTCGGTTTTTAGATTCTAGAAACCGATGGATTCGGTTAACCGATCCGTAATTATATATATAATTTATAATATACCCATATAATTATTTTTTTTTAGTATTATCAATATGAATTATGTTAAAGTGAATAATTCAGATAAAAATAAACAAATGCATATATGCTTGAAAATTAGAATAGTGGTATTTGATTGAGATTTTGTATTGAGCTTAATTGATCGAGGTTGATAAGAACACATGAGTAAAAAGCTATTATGATTATTATCTTGATGACACCGATATATATTAACAACTATTTTACATGTCTTACATTCTTAATTTATAAGTTTTTTATAATTATACAAAAAAAATACTCTAATTATTTTTACGGACATATTGAAAAGTATGGTTAATTGCAAAATTTGCATAACCATTATGTCAAACGGTTAAAAACCGAAAACCGAAAAAAACGGTTAACCGTTAAGGCGGTTAACCGTTCATAATGGATAGGTTTAGGATCAGGATATTGAAAATCCGATTATTACGGTTAGGATCAAAAAATAGGGCCACGGACCGGTTAATCGAACCATGAACACCCCTAATCAAATGGATTCAACAAAGAGCAGAAGTTGTGCAAAGTCGCAAAAGGATGAACGCCAGCTCAACACCGTCAGCTTTGAAACTTTACGCTACTGGCGTAGCAAGATAGGCCACCGGCATTGAAACTCACAGATTGCAAAATGTTAAAGCCGATGAGCAAAGCCGCCTGTGCATATATATAAGTCGTCAACGTTTGAAGAAAAACTACCAACCTTCATGTTACGATATTAATTATTAATTTGTGTCTTTTTGTCTTCCTTTGTTACTATTATTAATAGGGTCATTTATTGTATTTATTGTTTGGTCTTTTAAGTTTCCTTTATTATTATTATATATAGGTCATTTGGTTTATAATTTATAGATACAAGTTTTATGTTTTTTCCTTGGAGAGAAAGACTTCTCCTTTGTGAGAGTTATTTAAGTTCTTATTGATAAGGACTTGCAATTGCATGTATTGCAATTGTTCATGAATATTGAGAGATTGTGATTTCCTTTATTATTCTCGTTGATTGAAATATTCATATTCTTTTAAAACTGTATGAGATTTGTAGAACGTGGGTTATATCGTTTTGTAATTCAAACACAAAACCGCTTTGATTTTGTGATTTGTGGCATCTATTGAATTGCAATTTCATCCATATCCTTTAGATTTTTAGAGTTTATATATTTAGAAAAACCTAAAAAGATCAGGAACCCTATTCTATTGAAGTGGAGAATTTCTGACCCCTTTAGATTCATGTCAGTTGGTATCAGAGCTCTTGGTTTGGCATGATTTGATTCAGAAAGTCATCTTATCAATCTAATTTGTGTTTTAAAATTTGGGGGTTGAGTTATAACTGTGGATTTTATCGTTGATTGTTGGATTGTGGGTATGAAGAATTAAAAAAAAATTAGGGTTTGTTGTGGAGTTGGGATTTATTTGTGGATTGATTGAATTTGGAGAATTGAGGATTGATTTATTGATTCTACTGAAAATATATTGTGTTTTGATTATTGTTCAAAAAATCCTTATAAAGAGGAGATTTATCAATATCATGCTAGGAATTTTTATAATAGTAGATCAAGATCACATGATAAATTCAGACCTATTGAAAGCAAGAATAGGAAAATCATTAGTGATGATTCTCATAGGCAAAGAGAGTTGTTAATTACGAAACCAGAGATGAAAAAGCTAATGAATTGTATGGATAAATGGGTGGAAATTTTTATTTTGAAAAGTCAATGAAAAATGCAATCAATAATATTGAGAAGCCAAAGGTAAAGGTGGTTAAGATTGAACCAAAACAGCCAATTTCTAATTTCGTTACTATTGAGGTGAAGATTGTTGAAGATGCTGGGGAGAAAGGAGACATTGTAGGTGATACTCCAAAAATGATAGAGGATGTAGAAGAGATTGTTGATGGGGTTGATTTATCCATAGTGAAAACACCTAAAGATGAACCTGTAGAGGCAAAGATAGCGAATCTATTTGTTGATTCTGATTTGTAGGTCAAGGAAGATCATACATAAAGGGAAAATTTGTTCCAAGCCCATTGTATGATTCAGGGAAAGACTTGCAAATTAGTGGTTGATGGTGGAAGTTGCGCTAGAGTGATTTCACAAGATTTTGTGAAAAGGATGCAGTTACAGGTGATTCCACATCCGAGACCATATAGTTTGCGCTGGTTAAATTCATCAGATGTGATACACATTAATAACAAGGCCCGGTTTCCATTGTTATAGGGGAATATACATATATTACAACCTATGATGTAGCGCTTATAGATTGTGCAAAAGTTGTCACACCCCAAAGGGTACCTTAAACGTAACAATCCGCCACACTCAATATTAAAGTTTAAGCATGACAACTTAGTCATTCCCAAAAGCTTTGATATTACGTATAAGGTGTGCTCTCACAATTTTAGAGGACCATACTTTGAAATATGAAGCTTAAGAAGATACAATAACAAATTAAGAAAAGGGAATTCATAATATCCATTCATTCATAATAATTGTTTTACAAGTCTTACATGTAGTCCCCCGCCAAAATAATATAATCTATTATAAGAAATTTTCTATGAATTCTACATCTAAACTAATGCTATCTAAAAATTCCTGAACCAAAAAGGGGAAAAATACCTAACTACAGGATCCACGTGGCCTCAACCACAAATAGTTAAACTGCAAAAGATATCTATAGAGGTAGAAGCTAATAGGCTTAATGAGAATTATTTCCATAAGCAAATTCTTGTTTAGTAAAACTCAAACAAGTTATTTAAGCATTCAAGTAAAATGCAATATACACGTGAGTAAGCAAGGCATACAGTTTTCCAGGGAACTATATGTTGAATGGATTTACGCCCTCCATTAGAGTTTGGTGATAAATAATCTCAAAACGAGTAGTTTTAGTTAAATTATGCTTTCGATCATTACCGCCAAGCATATTAAGTCTACCCGGGTAGAGCCATGCCTTCGGATTACGCCAATCATTGGTTTGATTCCTTGTCACTAAGCAATCGCTTTTGATCATAGCCGCCAAGTGTTGCTTTCGACCGTGCTACTATCCTTTTCACCCAAGGATAATAACCCCATGCAATGTGACTCACTTCGTGGTGCGTATGAATCAATTTATGTAAGATATCATAGCATCATTATTATCAATTTTAAGGTGATCATAGAATCTCATACATATTAATTTATACTAAAACAACCAATTATTACAATCAATTCCCGCTTCGATATTCTTATAATTCTTTCAACAATTTTTACATACATATCAATTTGTCTTTCCTTAATTCTAGTGAGACTAAACTACAAGCACAATCAAGTAACGTATTTAAGGAAATAAACTCACGTTGCCATGGTGATACTTCTTCTAAATGGATGAGTCGATCAAACAATCCACTTAGTCGAAATAATCCTCGGGGTATTTTTCCTCGGGATCACCTAGTCCAGAAAAATACTCGAAATGAGTATTTCTTGACAACTTTCTTGAAATTTGACAAAACTATATCATAAGAACATCAAAGTTCATATAAAAGATAATTCCAATTTAAAATGGCCATAACTTGGTCATTTTAACTCGGAATTGCACATATAATATACCAATTCCTACCTATTCGAAAATATCTATCCATTTCTATAACTATTTTCATCAAACTATATCATTTAAGCTCCGAAACAGTAGCGATCAGATTCATCACAAATTTCCCCATCCCAAAAGCATTTATTTCAAACATCAAATCATCTAAAAATTGCTTTGATAAATACTTAGTTATCTATATAGTTGAGAAATTCTTTTTTATAGATATATAGCTCATATTTCATTCATGGTCAAGTGTTTGTTGTCCAACTAAAATTCTTTAGTAAAAACAATATTAGTTAAAAGTTTAGAAAATCATATTTTACAAGAAATCCATTTTGTAAATCCTTTAAAATGAATATTTTGATTTCTTTGTTTTCAAAGAATTATTTTATCTTTATCTCACTATTTTCCTTAATGACTCTTTAATAAAAATAAATTTCTCTATTTTCTTTTTAGAAATTTTCAATATTAGTGTCAATTTTCCTATTAGTTTTCTATACAATTTTTCTTTGACCATTACTTGAAAAATCTTGGTTTGAAAAGTCTCATTCCCTCTTTTTTTTTATGGGGTTTCCTTTATATTATGTTTTTATGAAAACATTTTAGTATCAAAAGTCATCTTCTTTTAGAAAACAATGTAATATAGAAATGATTAAAAAGCTTCTCAAAACAAAGGTAGCTTTAAAATTATAGTGAGTTCTTCCTAAAGTTTTGAAAAGAATAGATTTACTTTTATTAAATCATAGATTCTAAATTTCATATATAACCATTCTTAGGTGATAAAATCTCCTTTTTGCAAAAAGTATAATTCAAGCTTAAAGGTTAGGGATAATAATCTTTATGGGCGTGATCATGAGAATATTAACAAGTAAATGTAACATAATGAATAATAAAGTCAAGTATTGAGAGTCTTAGCTTCCTCAAAGCTCCCGGGACTAAAAAATAGACTAGTCACAAATAAAAAAAGAAAATAAAAGAGAGAAAATTGTTTTGACTTGATGAGGATAAGTCTAAGACTAGAGACTAGTCTTAAAACAATATGAAATAAATAAACTGCAAAGAAAGAAAACAAATAAATTGCTTTGCATGAAAGTAAATAAATTGCAAGTGAGCTTATAGCTCTAAAGAATATATATATATATATATATGTAGATATATAATGATATTTAGTTAGATATTGTCACACCCCGCCCCCGCAGGCGACGGCGACGCGATGCCAGGGCAGACAACCACCGCTGGCCCCCTAGTGGTAATGGCCGACACCACCATTGCATCATGGTAGCCCCAACCAACGCATGCCCCAACGGGTACCATGGCACTATAGGTATTGTTACCCTTAGGCAGAGTTGAATCCAGTCTGCAGACTCTAGGATTCGAACCCCAGACCTAAGGCTTTTGCCTACCCCAAAGGCAGCACCTCTCACCAGGGATTGTCCCACATGGGTTTGGCTCAACCCTTTTTACATGCATATAAGCCTCTCCAATACACCCATAGCACAACCATTACAGATATAATAACAACAATAATATGAGCAAAGTAAAATAACAACATAAATATATAAATAGATATTCATGAACAAGAACAATACATGAACATGGTATAGCTTCTATAACATTAAGTTTTAGGAAACTTACACCATGGTCATGTAAAGATACATGACATGGTAAGAAGAAATATATAAAGAAAATTTTACGTAAGGAGGATTTTGAAGTAATATTTGTGTAAGGGTTTTATATGTGGAAGGGATTTGAGAGTATTTTGGGAGAGTTTTGAGAGTGTTTATTGAGAGAGTTTTGAGATAATAAATTTAGAGATTTTTTGGTAGTGAATTTGTGGGTAGTAAATGTGTGAATGAAGTGAAAGATGAGGAGGGTATTTATAGGAAAATAAGGAGTGAATTTTAAGTGATTTACAAAAAGAAAAATTGCAAAAACAAATTGAGAGAGAGAAAAAGGGGGGCACCAGCCTTGTGAGAGAGAAGGGAGAGTATTTTATTTTTTATATTTTTGTTAATTAAAAGAAATAATAAGGTAGATGTGATATAAAGTTATAGGAAAGGTAAAAAGTAAAGATAATAGGTGTATAGAGTGTAAGAGTAGGTGTTAGAAAAAGTAGATAAATGAATAGGATAGAATAGTAATAAATAGTTGTCACGCTCCGAAGGGTACCCTAAATGTGGCAGTCCACCGTACACAATATTAAAGCCTAAGAATGACCACCTCAGTCATGCGAAAGTTTCCATACTATGTACAAGGTGTCTAACACATGGAAGAGACTCATCGGAGTAATACATTTTACGTTGATATAACTTGAGTAACAATGTAAAGGAATTTCAATTTACTATACTCCAAATACAAGACATTACACTTCCATTACAGTTCATCAAAAGATTTCACTACATAAAACTATTACAAGGCAATTATAAAACCTAGCTAATAACTTCAAGCATTCTTATTCCTTGTCGGAATCCCGGAATCATTCTCGGCTCCAACCATCACGGTCCCCACTTAGCATTCTTGAGATAACCCATTCATTTAAACATCTATTGGGGTATAAGCTACACTAGCTTAGTGAGTAAGAACTTTCAAGATTGCATTTATAACACATCATACAATCAAGTGATTAGTCAGACAAGTGATATGCATCAAACACGTAAATTCAACAAACATATCACCTACCGAAATCATATGTGGATGGACTTGCGCCCTCCATCCCGGGATAGCAGATTAACGAGTCCCGCGGTACGAATCAAGATTGTTTCAGCTTACGGACAACTATAAACTATAAAATCGTTTAAGGTACAACGATAAACCAACAAATGGTAATGCTCCATCCCCATCGTGATATGAATGAATTCAATTTCATCTTCAATTTCGAATAATCAATTATACCAATTCTTTTAAGTGATCAGTCTATAATTGCAGACAATCAATTCTAATTCATTTATACAAGCAATAGTTAATCACTCAGCTTCGATATTCTTACATTCCATTTCTCATATCAACAACAAGCATACATAGTCCCCATTCGTCCCATCATGCATATCCATTTTATCTTTACCAAATATCTAGTGCAACTATTATTACAATCACATACAATAAATGAAATCGGAAGTAATACTCACTCGACTATTGGATCACCGATCTCTTAATATAAGTAATCCGGTGGTAAGGAATCGTCGATATCAGGGTCACCTATAAAGGAAGAAATACCTTAATAAGTATTTCATCACTTAACTAGTCCAAGCTATCTCATACAAACTATCAAATTCGTAATTCTCGTTCTAAACGGAATTCCAACTTAAAACGGTCATAACTTGGTCATTTTAACTCGGAATTTCGCAAATTATATATCGATTTCTATTTACTTCGAAAGATCTATCTATTTATAATGTTATATTTAAGTTTTGAAAACTTTGAAGCTTCGAAAAGATCAGATCAAATCAGAACAGTGGCAAGTTCCAATTCCGAAAAGTAGTTTTGTAATTGTTTGTAATGTTCTACTTGACAAATCAATTATACATGCAATATGAATGATTTCCTATCATGAATGGCATGTTATGAGCTTGATGTATGTATTCTTTTGACAAAATTTACTAAAAGGAATTTTAGAAACTTTTTATTTGTAAAACTCCATTGCTATTTACTTTTAAGAAAACTAGTTTTCTAACTTTGATCATTTCCATTTGTTTTGGATTTATTTCTTAAGAAAATAGGATTATCTTTGTTAAAATTTGAGTCTTCATTATATCTATTACTTATGACCTTCATTTCTACATAAAAATTTCCATTTTACACTTTGTAAACATGTCTTCAAGTAGGGTTGATTCCAAAATCCGAATTTGTAAAATTGTTTTTATGGTGATTCCTTTAAGTAAAAATCATTTGATTCTTTGAAAATTAAAGCTCAACCATGCCTAGCCACTAAGGACTTCATTTCTTTGATAAAACTTCTAATTTGAGTTTGAAAAATATGAGTTTTCATGCCATTACTCTATTATTACGAATTTCTTAAAATGACAACAACTCAAATTTTTCTATTTTATTTCTACTCCTTGTTCTACATGTTTTTCTTAGAAATCCCATCTTAATTTATCAAAATCATTACTTGATGATACCTATGACCTAAACTCCTCATTTTGCATATAAAACACAAGTTTTGGAGTTGATAAATGAGTTTTTAAGGCATGGTTTTGAAATCATCCGAATTTACAAATTTTGAATAAACTCAATTTTCATACTTTATTTCTACAATGCATCATGCACATATGTATTACCTACAAGCTATTGTTATGAAGGTTATGAGATGATCTAACTATATGTATACACATAGCACCAAGAATTCTTTTTGAAAACCTTTACTTTGTAAATCTTTGAATTTTACAGACTTAAGAAAAATAGTTTTTCTTCTTTTAAAATCATATTTGCTTTTAACAAAATTCAACCTTGATGACCTATATAACCATCACCTTCATTATTTCAACAAAAACCTTCATTTTGGGGTTAGAAAATATGTGTTCACATAGGTGGTTTGCCTAAGTACGAATTTTACAAAATTTTAAAGAAGGAAAACATTGTTTAACCTATTCTTGGAAACCATTTGTTATTCTAAGATTATATTTTGATAAACTTCTTTTATCCTTATCAAAACTTGGTCTTTGTTATATATATTTTCTAGGACTTCCATTTTCCTATCAAAATTATCATTTTGGTATTTGGAAATAGGTGTTTAAATTGTGGTTATTTTCAAATCCGAATTTTGAGAAATTCATTTGAGCTTGTTTTCTTTGTAAAACTCATTTAGTCTTTCAAAAACCATTTCCTAATCAAACCTACCTCTTAAGGCTTCCATTTCTTTAATAAAAGTCTTGTTTTGAAGTTGTAAAATGGGTTTTCAAAATTGGTCTTGGTTGGGATCCGAATTTACAAAATTTATTTTTTGACATATCTTTTGATAAAATTTATCTAAACTTATGAAATCCATTCCTTGCATATCCTATCTTAAGAGCCTTTCATATCTTGAATAAAAACCTTCATTTTTGAGTTGGAAAACATGTTTTTAAAATATGCCTTGGCCAAAATCCGAAAATGAGATTTTTATTTTGAAAATAACTTTTGAAAATCACCTTTGATTCTTGTAAAAAGAAGTCTTGATGATATACATATATTAAGCCTTCATTATCTCAAGTAAAAACTTCATTTTTGACATTTGGAAAGTGGTTTTTAAATAGAGGTCTTGCTACAATATGAATTTCATAATTTTTGTTTGAGCTCAAAACCAAGATCTACACTTAACATGAACATAAATCTAAAAGAAACCCATGGTAGTAAACTATAAACTCATAGATCTAAACTTTACTCATCAAAATCTTTCATTTATGTTACCTATACCCTAAGCTCTTCATTTTAAATGAAAAATACACATTTTGAAGTTGAAAAATAACTTTTCTAAATATGGTTCATTTTTCATCCGAATTTTCAAAAATGATTTTTGTTGAAAATAAAATAGATCTTGAGTTTTATAAAACATTCCTACTATCATCATGCTACTACAAGTTATCCATGAACATAAAACAAAGTCTAATGCATTTTATGAACTCAAAACACTAGATTTAGTTTACTACACTAGTTTTGAATGCATGAACAAATGTGAATGAGGAATATATGCATAAATAATAAGCAATAACAAAAATAATAACTCAAATAACAACATCTATGGCATAAACGAAAATCAAAGTTACAAAAAGTTAGATCTACAAAATGTAACTACTTTAAATAAGAAAATAAGAATGATACAAGAAAAAATCATAGAGAAATGGAGTGTTTCACTTTGGCATCATCATCCTTAGCTTTTAAGCTAATGGAATGTCATTTGATGCATAAAACTCTCACTATACTTTACCTATATCACCTATGGAAGCTTTGGACAAGAGTTTTATTCAAGATTCTTGAAGAAATATGTGTAGGAGCTTATAGAAGAAGAAGGGGGCAGCTTGTGTTCTTGAAGAAACAAGAACAAAATGAAGAAGAAAAGAGAGGAAAAAGAGACAGAAAAAGCTAAGGAATGAAAGAGGATAAATGGAGTAAATGAAAGAGAGAGAGAAAATGAGTGTAGTAATGAATGAAAGAAGAAAAAAAATAAAACAAGGCAAAAATTTGGGAGTGGGGCTGGCATGAATTAGAGAGAGAGGAGAGAGAGGGTTTGTTTGAAATTTGACTTAAAATTGAATTGTATAATTAATGTGTAATGTAACTTTTTGAAGAATGATTGAAATATATTTGTTTTTAGTCAAAATAGGAGTAAATTAAAGACAATGGCAGCCATAAAGAAGGAAAAATCTGCCATGAAGTGTGGGACAAAGTGTAGAAAGATTGAAGTGAAAAGGAAGTGATATGTGTAAGGTGTACTTGAAGGTATGGGTTGTAAGAGTACTTTCTTAATAAAATAAAATAAAATAAAATTAGAAAATTTATTCTAAATATTTGCAGCAGATTTTTCATAATTAAAATTAAATAATTATTTGAATTATTTTAGTATTTTAATAAATATGTTACCGATATGATCAAAATACGCGAATATGGGCTATAAATGATATTTTTATAACCCGAAAAATTATAAGAAATTATTTTATGAAAATAAAAATATTTTAAAAATATTTTATAATTATTAAATTAATTTATTTTATTTTTAGTATCAGGTCTTAAACAGAATATGACCCCGTAAAAGCCCGAATTAACTATATTTTAGAAAAACAAAATTTTCTATAATATATAAAATATTTATCTAAAAATATAAGGCTTTATAAGAATAATAAAATTGTGTAATAAAATAAAAGTGAATAGTGCAAAAGACTAATTAATTACAGGTAGTAATGAAATTACAATAAAAAGGTTATAACTGTAACTTTTATAACCCGAAAAATTATATAACTGATATATTTGGAAATCTTATGAAATTACGAGTCAACAGTACTAATGGTATATTTTTGATATCTTGAGCCCCGAGACACTTTTCGAAGTCTGTATCCGAACGGGTTCGAAATAGGTCAAAAATTTACCAATTTGATATTTTTAAACAAACTTATATTTCTACGAGCTATTCTACATATTTAAACTACACCTCGGCCTCTAGGGTTAAGGGCTCTAGATTGCCGGACTTAAGCTATTGTATTCCGGTTAAGGTTTCGGGGTGATTTTCCAGTTTAGGTCTTTGCCAATTTGGAAACTGTATTTTATGTTTATACAACATATTTGATTTGAGAAATTATCTTCAATTTTATTTTTGTAAGTATTTAATATCTCTCGACGTTTTCGGAATTCTTTTAATTGGTTTTATTTCCAAAAGTTCGTTATTTACTTTTTTAATAATTTGTTTTTGGATTCTATATTACCCGATTTTATAAGTCGGAGTTACGTATGGAATTTGTCGTACGTAGTGATTTTGGAATTGAAGTATGATGAGTTCTTATTTTGTTTTTAAGGATTCTAATTTTTCTCAAGATTCGGAAATTTCTAGATTCGCTCGTGTTTTTGGACTAGTTGAAATTTGGTTTTAATTTGGAGTGATTTTTAAGGTTTATTTTCTAATTTCACCTTAGAATTATTTACTGAAATTTTCTGGGGCTTACAATAGTGTAATGTAAAATAGATATAACTAATAAAGTACCGGTAGTAGAAAATATATGCGTATAAATGCGATATCTGATATTTTTACTTACCGAAAAATTATAAAGCTAATATTTTTTAAAATCTTATATTTTTAAGAGTATAACGGTATATCATGAATATTTTTACTATTCCGGATCTCGAGATACGTTTTTCAAGAACTGTATCCGTTCGGTCTAAAACGGATTGCGGTTTTTCTAATCTGATATTTTTAAGCTTTCTTATGTTATTACAAACTATTCTACATACTAATCTCTTACTTATTCACTTAGGGTTGCGAACACGAGATTGTCGGACTTAAACTGTTACTTATAGCTAGGGTTTTGTTGACTCTAGGGTTTCCGGTTGAGCTTTCAATTATGTTTTAAGCTTAACCGATCTTAAAAATTTAGGGGTTTACACAAGTACTATTGGCTAGACCTTGGCAATATAATAGGCGAATTATTTATGATGGGTTTCGGAATACTTATAAGATCCACAAAGATGGGCAGACTTTCTTACTGCTTCCAATGACCTTTATTGAAACTCAACGGGAGAAATTTGAGCACGTACAAGCTAAGGGTCAAAAGAGTTTGTTTTTGTTTCCTTGTAGGTCCTCCAAGAAATGCAAGAAGTCCCCTCAAAAGATTCAGGAGATTCGACATAATATAAGTGATGTTTCATCCCAATTGAATGCCAAGGTTCGAGGACGAATCTTTCCTAAGAAGGGGAGAATGATACTAAAAGATCAAGCTTCGAATGAATTTGGAAAAACTCAATTTAAAAATAGAGTATCAAGGCTCAAATGGGAAGGAGTTGCGGATCAAATGGATTCAACAAAGATTAGAAGTTGTCTAAAGTCACAGGAGGATGAACACCGGTTCAACACCGCCAGCTTTTTACGCTACCGATGCAGCAAGATAGGCCGCCAGCCTTTCACTGGCATTGAAACTCACAGATTGCAAAATGTTAAAGCCGATGAGCAAAGCTGCTTGTGTATAAATATAAGCCGCCAACATTTGAAGAAAAACTGCCAGCCTTCATGTTACGGGATTAATTATTAATTTGTGTCTTTTTTGTCTTCCTTTGTTACTATTATTAATAGGGTCATTTATTGTATTTATTTTTAGGTCTTTTAAGTTTCGTTTGTTATTATTATATATAGGTCATTTGGTTTGTAATTTATAGATACAAGTTTCATGTTATTCCTTTGAAAGAAGATTCCTCCTTTCTGAGAGTTATTTGAGGTATTGTTGATAAGAACTTGTAATTGCATGTATTGCAATTGTTCATGAATATTGAGAGATTGTGATTTCCTTTATTCATTCTCGTTGATTGAAATATTCAGATTCATTTAACGCTGTGTGAGATTTGTAGAACGTAGGTTATATCGTTCTGTGATTCAAACACAAAACCAGTTTGATTTTGTGATTCATGGCATTTATGGAATTACGGTTTCATCCATATCCTTTAGATTTTTAGAGTTTATATATTTAGAAAAACCTAAAAAGATCAGGAACCCTAATCTATTGAAGCGAAGAATTTCCGACCCCCTCAGATTCAATCTATAACAACATAAAGAAATTTTTGTGCATGAATAAAAATAAAACATGAACATAGTATTGTTTCCATAACACCATGGGTTTATGGGTTTAGGAAACATACAACATGGTCATGTTAAGTTACATGATATGAAAATATTTATAGAAGTTTCTTTACCTAAAGGATATTGTTGATTGAAGAAGAAGGGAGGGACTTGTAGTGATATGGGGAATGTAGTTTTATGGAGACAAAAGAGAGTTAGGAAGAAATTATTAGAGCAGAATTTTTGGAGAGTTTGATAAGGAAATGAAATGTGCGAAAGAAATAGAGGGATAAGGGGTATTTATAAGGATTTATGGAAGGAAATTAGACGTAATTAAACAAAATGTAAATAAAAATAAAATAGATAGATGGAGAGGGAGAGGGAGAGGAGAGGGAGAGAGGGAGAGAGAGAGGGGGGGTGGGGGGGGGGGTTAGGTGCTGGTCCCAACATAATAGAGGGGAGAGGAAATTTTTTTTTTTTTTGTATTTTTATAATGAAAAGTAATTAAGATGTGAGATATGAAAGATGTAAAATGGTATTGGAAATGAAAAATATAAGAAATAGGTGTATAGGTAGTAAGAAAAAGTAGAGATAAGTGAATAGTAATGAATAATAAAAAATTACACAATGAATAGTAGACTAGACAATTAAATTACCGGTAGTAAAGAAAATACACATATACGAGTCTAACGGTATCATCAAAATATTTTTACCATTCTGCGTGTCTAAAACCTGATTTTGAAATCTGACCTCGTTCGGGTCCGAAATGATATGATTTTCGACGAATATGATCTTTTTAGGCTTTCCTACATTATTAAAAACGATAATGTACTATTATCTCAATTTTATTATCCTAAGATTAAAAGCACAGGATTATCTGATCTAAAACTACTACGGTTTGCTATAGAATTATTGACTTTAGGGTTTCAGGTTGACTTCCGTTCTAGGGTTTAAACATAAGACTTGGCATAAAATCTAATTGTTTACAGTTGTTTTTTTTTTTAAGTTAATCATTTTATTTAGGGAGGGTAATTATTTCAAAAAAGGAATAAAAAAGTATTTATTATTTCAATAAAGATGCTATTGTTTTGTAGTTATAATTGGTAAATAAAATAAAAAGATAAACACTAAATATAATCAAATGTTGTCTCTTACTTTAAAAATAAGAGGCAAAATAAAAATTTAAGTCTTCTATATTTTAAAAACACATTTGTTGAAAAAAACTAAAGATTATAGGAAAGAATTTAGCAAATTGGAAGGAAAACAAAAATTACTTCCTCCTAATTGTATGCAGAAACATATATCTAGTTAAACTCTAGTAAGGGTGGGCACAAATCAGTTTGGTTCGATTTTTTTGAATACCAAATCAAACCATAATTTATAGTTTGTTTTTTTCAATTCTAAACCAAACCATATGGTTTAGTTCGGATTAAAAATTTTCTAAATCATTAAATAACAGTTTGATCGGTTTAGATTTCGAATCAAATTAAAATTCTAACTAAAAAATATTTTTGTTCCAGTTTTTTTACATTTGTGTGAATACTTAAATATTTATATCACTTTACAAAGTTTATATTATAAACTACGATAAAATATTTTATGAATCCATCATACTTTTAATCTATAGTCCTCTATAAAACTAGTTATCCATAAATAAAATATATTCACTAAAAAATATATAGTAAGTCATAATTTATAATTTTTAATAGAACCATAAAGGCAATCATTTATTAATAAATTTAGCCAAAGTTAAAAAACCATCTATCAACAAAAACCATCAACGAATAAAATGATATGCTGATAAAACACATGAAACAATTAATACATAATAAGAATTTATAACTAAATAAAAAAATTTCATACTTTATAAAGTTAAAGACTATTGAAAAAAATTAGTTCATCATCAATATAATATATATATATATATAAATATATATCATGGGAAAAAAATTTAAAAATAAACAAGTTGATTTTAATCAATATTCACCAAATAATAAATATCAAATGAAATCATATGAACATATGTGATTTTTAATCAATCATCATAAAAAAAATTATAGTTATAACTTATAAATAAAATATTATTATATTTTTCTAAAACAATTTAGTTCGATTTTAAGGATTAATTTAGTTTACCCTTCCAAGATTTGAATTGAAAATTTTTAAACCAAATTGTAAAAAAAAAATTAAAATAAAATAAACTATATTTTCAGTTTATTTTGATCTAGTTCAATTACGGATTGGTTCGATTGGACTGATTTATTTGCCCACTTCTAACCTCTAGTGCTCGATACCAACAAAAGAGTTTGCTATATAATTTATTTATTTTTTCTTTTCTTTCTTTCCATAATATATGTGCAGTAGTACATTACAAGATAAAAGATAAAATAAAAATTATTTCTTGTTTAGGACGCTTGCTGAAAATAATTACTTAAATAAGATTGAATTAAAAATAATTATCAATATACAGTTATAAAATTGTATTTTACAAATGAGATATGTAACATGAAAAATGGCTAGTGCAAATTGTGTATCTATATCTCCGTATATTAATGCTACTGGCAACTAAGCTGTTAAAGGTTAAATGCTATGCAATGGTACAAAACATTAAATCATGTTTACTAATATATAAATTATCTTTATCCCATTTTATAAACGCGATTTTATAATATATTTTGATAGTTAATTTCATTCAATCTATATAATAAATTTTTTGTTATAATAATAGTTTACATGTATTAAACTCTTATAAATCAAGAAGTGGAACATAGAATGCAGGATTTACCCTTTTAAATTGGGCTTCTCAAATAGAAGCTCCGATGCTGCTTACTCCAAAGTAGGGAAAGAGGCCCGACTCTAATTATAGAATTTTCCTTTTAAGTTGGGGAGATTTAGTTTTGACAACAAATCATATGGCCTAAAAGCATTAACTTGAAATACATCATAATCGGATCTCTTTCTCATTAGGACAGAAAAAAAAAAATTCCTCCTTTTCCACTATGAACCATTAAGGACCTTTTTTTCCCAAAAAAAAAAAAAAAAAAAAAAAAAATTACTACCGTCATTGTCATAATTTCTATAGACGCACCCATGAGCGCCTTCCTCCCCTGGCCACCTTTTTGTATAAAATTAAAATTAAATCAAAAGTCGGCTAAATCGCTAAAACAAAGAAGGAAAACAATAATAGCTCGTCGGCAAAAAATTTTTGCAGTTACATACAATACAAATAACACACCCTTATCGACATGAAATTATCGTAAACTGCGATTCATCATACAAATCCAGAGCATAAGCATAAGAAACGAGCAGCCTTGTTGACTTTTTAAGGAATTACATTGTTGAATCAGTGCATAAAAAATAATGATGAAACTGCAGCTTATAAAATCTTCTTCAAGAAAGCATAATTTTTCTGAAAAATTATTGATATAACATTGTCCATTGAAGCGAAAAAGTTGGAAAGGAAAAAATTAATGTCATGTTTGGTACACCAAAATGATTTAAAATAAAATAGAATGAATTTAGAAATGATAAATTCATTACATTATTTTATTGAATAAGTACATAAAATATAATGGTGAAACTACAGCATATAAAATCTTCTTCAAGAAAGCTTAATTTTTCTAAGAAATTATTGATAAAACATTGCACATTGAAGCGAAGAAGTGAGAAAGGAAAGAATTAATGTTATGTTTGGTACACCAGAATGACTAGTAATAAATAAAAAGAATTAAGAAATACAAATTCATTTCTATGTTTGAAAGTGTACATAGAATAGAATGACTATAGGATGTATTTGTCGAAAATGCCCTCAACAATAAATGCAAATTATAAATATACAATAGGATAAATGAGTAATTATATTACATGCAATTAATAAAGCTATAATAGAATCACGATTCCGCCTTCACAAAAATGAATCGCATTCCCTTTCATAGCTAGAATTATCAAATCACGATTCCGGTTTTTAAAGATCATCCAAACATGAAAATGGAATGAAACCCGAAATCACGATTTCATTCAGGATCCATTTCTGCATACCAAACATGATATAAGAAGAATTCATAGTGTACACAAAATCCACCATGTTGCCCCATTAAATCAGGGCATCACAGCTTACAAGGAAAAGGGTATATTGCATAATCCATCACCATCCCAAGGAAGCAATAGCTGCCTTGCAGGATGCTATTGATGCAAGTACCCTTTAAATGTCATTCCCAAGATCAATAATGTCTATAGAATATAACAAAATCAAAAGTGAACGATTATCATTTTTTTTCCCTCGCATAGCTAAAGATCCTTCCACAATTTGTGTAACAAAGAAGGACAAGATGGAAATGTAGAGTTTCAAAATAAATAAGAAAAGGTTCCAATTACAACATAAAAGAGCGCAGAACACCATCTTAAACCTGATTGCCAGGAAATTCAGGTGCTGACGGCAAGGGGATGTTTGAAATTAGGAACCGGTTTTCAGTGTTCACTATGCTTTCCTGAATGGAGACAATAAATCTATTTGAAATGGCAATAAGCTGAAGAACATTTATAGGCACAAAAGTTCTTCATATTTGACACCACACATCATATTGGAGTCATTGAAGTGATTCTGTGCCTCTGAATGACCCCATTTAATATATTGGACATTCAGATTTCAATGTCCATAAGCAAATATCTCATTTCACAAGATGTTATCCGTAAGAGATTTTCAATGTTTCTAAGGTCTTCAAAACTATATTCGGTGGATTGCAACCGCTGTCCAGTTCCGAGCAATAAACACTGCACCTTGTCTATGGTCTCATAAGAACTTGTAATCAACAATTGAAGAAGTATAAGTTCTAATTTATTCTCAAGATATCACAAATTATTCTACCAGCATTAAGAACGTTCCTTGAAGCTGTATCAATGCTGCATGATTCTGTTTTCCTCCATCTCCAGGGCTCATATTCTACATCACATCAAATACAATAAGCAACTTTTTGCCAATCAAATGAGATTTATAACTCATACATCAACCCTTTTACATCACAAAAACTCCATGACCATCTAGCCAGTACTGGACTGGCATTTCATGACCGAAATTAATCATGCCAAGCGACAAAGCCCTGGAATTTGCCTAAAAGGTAATAGTTCCTGTGCAATTTTCTTTAACAAGTTTTCAGCAAGTACCAAACTCTTAACATCCATGAAGTACTTTCCAGCACACAAAGCAATATCCTACTCCTGACAATAAAAGTGCAACTCCCTCAACAAGATATGATAATTCTTTTGGCTCATCATCGTATCCCTACTTCTGAACTTTTCAAGCAAATCAAAGGCTTCATTGCCCCTCCCTTCCCTACACAGCCCTTCCAACAAAGTTTTATATGTCAGCAAATCAGGTGCCATAGCTTCTTTTAACACATCAAAAAGGACCTCAGTTGCATCCTCGAATCTTTTTTCCAAGGAAAGACTGCATATCAAAACCATATAAGCACTAGTCTTTGGCACCAAGCCCTTATTTCTCATTTCCTTATAAAACCCAAAACCTTGTCCAACCCTCCCTTTCTCGCACAAACCCTTCATGATATAACTATAGGTATAATTATTGGGCTCACATCCATACAATCCCATCTCACGGAAAACCCGGATAGCATCATCAACCTGAAGACACTTAGAGTAAGCCTTTATGATCATATTCAACACAAAAGTATCCGGTATAACCCCCGAAGCCTTCATCTGCTTCGTCATGGACCGGGCAGCGTGCATATACACATAACAAACATTCAACTTATTAAACCTCCTAAGCAGCGAACTGAACAGCAGTGTATACGTTTCAAGATTAGGTTTACATTCATCAGACCTTAGCATTTTTTTATAAACATCAAACGCACGATTAAATAAGAATTTACGACCACAACAGAATCGAATAACAGAATTATAGAGAGGAACGCTCATATCACAAGCTCCGGAAACTACCTCTTCCACAATGGTTTCAGCGTGGCGGTATCGCCGGCCGGAGATGAGTATCTTGATGATGGTGAGGTAAGTGGAGGGAGAGTGGCTGTAGCCGCGTTGTAGGGCGGCCCAACGGAAGATGTCGAGGGCGAGGTCTGGATCGGATTGGGCACGGAGGGCTTCTTCGACTTGGGGCGGTCCGAATCCGGGCTTTAGGGTTTGGACCCATGTCTCGAATTGTTTCTCTAGTGGGGTTTTGGTTCGCGGGCTAGGATTTAGGGGTTGTGGTGGGGGTGCTGGTTGGGTGGAAAATGGGCGGTGGAGAAGAAAGAAAGACAAGGGTTTCCGATACTCGGGGAGAGAACGAAGGGGAGGGGGTTTCTTCTTCAAAGCGTAAGAGAACAAGAGAAGCAATCGCATGACGCCACGGAGGGAGAAAGGCGATGAGCGTCGCGCTAGTGGCGTTTCTGCTTGTTGGCTGCTTAGCTTATACGGTTACACCATAGTATCTTCAAAAATTTTCAAGAAAAGAGAAAACAAAGGACAAATGTCTTTGAGATTAAAAAAAAAAAAAAAAAATTATTTTGCTAAAGTTCCAGCCATACAAAACTCTTACGTTATAGTTTTTCATCTTAAAATATAAAATGATCATCCTCGTTTATATATATGTAATTAGTATTTTCAAGTATCTATAAATTGTTCTAATTATCCTAATTAGATAGGTCTAGATAAAAAAACAAAAGAAAAAAACCATTAATGTATATATTAAACTTATAATGAGATTTTTTTTTATTACTAATACAGTGTAAATTTATTTACGTATATACCGATTGTATAAAAATAATTACATATCCACTATTACAGAATTGGATGTGATAAATGTGATTTTGAGTTTAATATAAGAATAGCATTCATTAAATGCGATTCATCTGTAAAAAAAAAATAAAAATTAATGTGATTCAAGGTTGGTGGATGTTTTGAATTTGTCATACAATCATGTCTAATAAATGCGATTAATCATTATTTGTCTAATAATCACATCTAATAAATGCAATTCGTGATTTTTTTTTTATTTTGAAAATGGCATGTGATAAATATGATTTATTAATTTTTCAAAAATTGCATTTACGACATAACATTTTGCATTGATAATATAGTAGTTAATTTTATATGTTTTGATAATTTGTTTTTATAATATTAGTAGGTATGTGCTACACCTAACATTTTAAAAATAAATTATAATAATTGTGTCATATTTAAATTAACTTATTGTTGATGGTCTCATATAAAACAAAGATCTTTCTTAATTGAATCATGCCCATAAGCCAACACCAACTACTATGGCTAAGGCTTTGTCCACATCAACAACAACTCACGGCCTCATATGGGCACTCAACATCCAAGAACCAATTGATTTCTTCAGGGCTCTGTCGACACCCTGCTCAACATCTCTCTGTATATTCTCCTTAGTTGGGTTTATTACACATAAAAGTGGATTAGTGGATCTGTCCCATGTCTATAATAATCATCACTACCCATCCACTCACCCACGATCTCATGACGCACTCAATCATCTAGCATTAGCTAAACACAAGTAGCCCACATCCCTCCATGGGAATGATAATGTCACAAAAACTATCCATTATGCTTACAACATGTCCATCTATCAAAACGATTGCTAATTTAAGCATCGAAGTGATTGCGTTGAGGCTAACTTGGTGTGCCATTGACCATGTTTTGTTTTACAGGCCCATAATTTTTTCCAGTCTAGTCGAGATTACCAACATCTAACCTCTACTAGATTTGCATTAGTGACATTTGGTGTCGTTTATGGGAAACTTGCCCTTAAGTGCAATTTTCCCTATCCCCACTTGTTTCCTTCGAACACATCTTACATAAACGCACAAACATATGAACTTTATGATGCCTCCTCGTCCTAAAAACATGAAATCACTCCATGGGTAAGACCTTAAGGATGATTCCAATTCTGCCACGAGTCCCCCCTAGAATACGGGAACTTAAGGACTTACCGGCATGACTCATTATTCTTCTTGCCCAGGACGTTTCCTAGGGTCAAGGTCGTCTAGATAACTTAAGGAACATGCTCCAATAAATTATGAAGCAAAACATTGAAATGATTAACCACAACGAAGAAGTCGAACAATGCCTCAAAGAGTTGGAGTTGGGAATTCATGTTTCTCAATAGCAAGTTAGTAGCAATGAACTTCGATTACACTAGTTCCCTACTTCACTCTTACATTAGCACTAATAGGAACCATAGTGCGGTGGTAATCACCAAATCCAAACTCAGGCTACTCCTCAAGGGTCCCATATCCAAGGTAGGGATGCAACCGGGTAGGTCATTATAGGGCATCCGACTCGCTCTAACCGCTAAAAACCTTATAAAATCTTACCCTATAGGGTCGCACGTTGAGTTTGAAAAATTATATGTTGACTTTATAAGGTTTCAAGGGGCATGGGTTATTAAAAAGACCCGATAGGCAACCGAACCTATTATATTATAAACATAAAATAATAAAAGAAAAGTTGAATTTTAAATTTGAAATTTTTAAAAACAAACCCTAATGAGCTAAGATCGTACTCTAGCAGTATGTGTGGGTGTGGCTCCTTTTTCAGTTTCAAACAAAATAATAAAACTTTTCACTCCAAAAGTTAAAACGACCACTCAGCTCCATCAATAGGTGACAACAACAACAAGGCCGCTGCTCACCATCTGCTACCACAGGACAGCCAACAAGATTGCATCTACCATCACAAGACAGCCGACAAGACCACTGATCGCTCCATCATTGGTCACTAGTCCGTCGCTCATCAATCGCCACTCACTTATTTCGCAACCAACAAGACCGCTCCATCACTGGCCACCATCCATTGCTCACTAGTCACTAGAGTTATGCAAACAGGTTATGCAGGCTATCCCGCTTCGAACCGCTTCAGACCGTGGGTTATGCAAGCGAAAATTTTTAGCCAAACCCACCCCACACGGGTTAATGGGCTATGCAAGCTGGCCCGCATAACCCACTAATTTTTTTTTATTGAAAAATTTTATAAGAATTCAAATTTAAATTTTTAATAATTTAATGTAGAATATATTTATTTTTGTCTCACCAATTACGTACATACTAATCCTAGATGGTAGTAGTCTATAGAAAAATTATAGACTGCTATTTTGAAATTTTTTATCTTAACATAAAAGGATTTATTTTAACTAGTAGAAATTATAATCAATTCCATTTTTTTTTTTGGCGTGGTAAGAAAAAATACATCATGGAAATTATCAATTGATATTGTGTTGCTTATTTTAAATAGAAGCATTTAAATATCTAATAAATATAAAAGAAAAAAATTATTAAAAGTATTAAGGATATAATAAACATAAAAGTTGAACGTTTAATATAACACCCATAAAAATTATATAATCAACATTCAATAACTAAATAATAGAAAAGTGAAGTGAAGAGGAAATAAAAAGAGTAATGTACTAGGGTTTGTTTTATAAGATTTATACTTCTTTCTTTTTTTTAATTTTTTAAATGCGAGTTCTCAGAAGTCAGACTAACCCAACCCACAGCTGGTTGGTCCGCTTTAACCTACGGGTTATATAGGGCAGGCCATTTTAGCTTGCACATGTAACCCGCCTCACATGCACAGCTCTATTAATCACTACTCACATCCGTCACTCACCAATCACCACTTGCCACCCATCGCCATCACGTCCACTAGTGACCAAACCAGGCTCACCTCTCCACCTACCTAAAGCTGATTAGTGTCACTGACCTAAGGCTACTGCCGTCCACCATCACAGCGACCTACCTTCGAGGCTCCAACCTCCTTCACTATCTTCATCAATTGCTTACTTTGTTTCAGTACATTTATTTTTCTCCAATTTTGATTTGTTAAAGGGTTTGTGGGTTTATGTCTAAAGAAAACAAGGTTTATGGGTTTGGGGAAAGAATATACCACAGCATGGGGATTAAATACACAATAATTCAATAAATCATTTCTCAAATAATTTTTTGGTGTAGGACATAGAAGCATCTCATTTCAAACTTTAGGGCAAGGAAGAGAGTTGTCAAAACCACTATTTTTTATGAATATTGTACTGCAAGAAAGATTGCACCAACAACGAGAATGGCTATTCAGCCTTATAGAAAATATTTGGAAAGTGAATCATGGTAACAATATTAATTTTGAAAAAATGAAGGAAAAAGATCATTAAAAATATTTTGAACAAATTTTAGGTCAATAAATGAGATTCACTATAAGTCATCCTTACTAGGTTGCCACAATATAAAAAAAAAAAAAAAACAATATAAGTTCATGCACTTAAGTTTAGAACCGATCCCTCTTGATTGTAATCGAAATCCCTAAAATATAGAAAAGTTATGAAAATAAATTAGCATATCGATAATACATTAATAGGATGTTGCTGGGCTCATGATGAAGGGTATCTAGTCTAGTATTAATAGGAACATGTAGAAACTTGAATAACTTTCATGAGTTTTGGGAAATCAAACATCAGTTTCAACAAGGATGCAGAAGAAGGTAAAAGTTCCCCATAACATCTAAAGATTGGTAATATTGATTTTTATGTTCATGCCAGGATTCAATCAAATCCTCTTTCTTTCACAGATGACATCAGGATTGAGTCTACAAATTGTTTAGTAGTTGTTTTTTATCCCTTCACCTTAATAACTAATATTTCATTTCAGGTGGTGATTGTTTCATTATTGAGAATGGATGAATATGAAATAAATTGAGGTTGAATTGTACATATAAAGTTTTCAATCCAAATTCATTCAAGCATAGTTATAACTATTGTGGTCTAAGAGGATAAAATTATCATTAAAAAAATTGTAATTTACTAAGATTAGAAAAGGGAAAAAAATGAAAGCGTAGCAGGTCAAGGTCAAAATCCTACGGGGGTAAGTTTAGGTATTGCATAGAAAACCCTATAAGATTGCGAGTCGGGTTTAGGCGACCCTATAGGGAACTTGGTTGGGCTCGAGTCTTATATGACCCATCCCAAACTCGTCCTCGGTGGCATCCCTAATATAAGGATCTCATGGGGTCAAGAACTACTTGCTCACATCGACGATCCCTCCTCGGTTGATCTCCTTATGTACTAGGGGAGGCGCTTCGAGGACTTAACACTCAAAGAGATGGAGAAGAAATTAAGAGAAAATCTGAAATCAAGGAGAGTAAGAAAAACATTTCTACGCCTAAGGTAGCACTGCTATCAAACCGCACCCCCCCACTTAGTCAATGATCAAGGAGTCCTTTCCCCATGGCTTTAACTTGTCCACATTCAAAATATACAATGAAACCACTAACCTTGAGGAACATCAAAGCCAAGGTTATCAAATTTATGATTTTATGTAGAATTATCATAGAAACATAAGATTCTATAACTTACACAAAATAGCTTTGAAAAACTACACAAATACTTATATAAGTCATAAAAACTTAAAAGTAGAGCAGGGAGGTTGGGAAAGGGTATGCAAGAGATAGAGAGTGTGTATGAAAATAAAAGTAAAATGTAATAAGAAAGATATATCATCCTAATAGTTAAAAAGCTTATAAAAATACAGTGTATTTTTTTATGTTTCAGCATTTTTGACTCAAGTAGGCAAAATTGGTAAATTCAGTTAGAAACATAAGATTCTATCGAGTTTATGTGTAAACTCGGTTATCGTAAGATTTTATATAAAAAATGATTCTACTCATGATTCAACTCAAAAGGGCCTCCTAAACCGTAAACCTGTAAAATCATATAGGTAAAATTTCAATTTTGACAATAATGCGTAAGGTGTTACAACAACTTGGTCTATAGCTTCAATGGCACCATTTTTTGCAAAGTATTCCTAGGAACATTTGAAAAGGCCGCCCATAGTTAGTACCACCACCTGCCTATTGGCTCGACTACAACTTTTAACATGCTAGCTACTGCATTCAAGATGCATTTCACTGTTAACTAGCCACTTAAAAAGGATACATTATCTCCATTCTTAGTGGCCTAAAAAAAGGACCATTCTCTTCGAGATTATGTTACCCACTTTAACCAAGTCGTTACTGAGGTCGACGACTTAAACCTTTGTATCTCCATTCAAGAGGCGACTCGAAGAGTTTAGAATAATGAAAGTTCATTCCACTCACTTGCCAAAAATAATCGAAGGACCATGGAATAATTCTGAGAAAGAGCTTAAAAGTATATTTAGCGTGAAACCTTTCATCATCGCTTGAAAAAAAATCGAGAGGTCTAAGAGGGACCTCTAGAAAGACCACAAGGATAAGGGGTCCATAAGGATCATCTCAGATCCCTAACAAATAGGGAAGGAACGATGGCGTAGCATAAGAAAAGTTAAGAAAAGTGGAGATTTTTTTAATCCAGTTTCCTCCCTCTTAGTTGATCCCAAAAGGAAATATTCATAGAAATCAGAAACTCAGGCATGTTGCTAAGCTAGCCAAGATGCATAGAAATCTTGGAAAAAGGGATCCGATAAGTTCTACAACCATCAACAAGATGTTGGTCACAACACCGGCGATTGCTTCCAATTGAAAGTTACCCTTCAGGAAGCCACCAAGAAGGGATTAATAAGGCAATATATCATCAACCTATGCAACAACATAGAGGGGTTAACCCAAGCAAAGACAAACTGACTAAACTAGAGAACCCACCAACCACATAGATTAACACTCTAACGGCACTATTAAAGGGGTCATTAACACCATCATGGGGGGTCTTACCTGGTTGTCTTTGTTGGTCCTGAAAATAATCAAGAAGGGGGTTGAATTGATTATTAATAAAAAATTTCACCTTTAAAAATATTCCCCTTCTGTTTTAAAAATGAGAACCAAATATGCAATTAAACAAATATGAACATAAATTGTGAGAATTGAAAAGATAGAGTATAGAAAATCAGGCGGCAATTTATAGTGGTTCCGCCTTGTGCGTCAATCCACTCTTCCGGCTCTGAGCCGGGGACCCTGTTATCCTACAGATTTTGTTCCACTATATCCAATAAGAAAAAATTACAAGCTTGTACAATTCTCTCTACTCGATTCTCACAGCTATCCTCTAGCCACAACTGATCTACAGAGTCTAAACTTGTAACTTAACTATCAAAAGAGAAGGCAAAAACAAGTTCCTTCTATACAAGATAAAATATCTAAATCACGAAGCTAAAGAATGAAAGCTAAGAGATCAGCTCGCTTGTTGAACCGTAAGAAATAATTATGAATATTCTAGGCAAAATGAAACTTCTGGGTTTTGTTCTGTATATACTGGGTAAGAAAAATAGCTTCTTTTTTTTGTGCGTGAATAGTATCAGCTCCCTCTTTTTTTTCTTCGATCTTATTCTTTTTCTCTTTGTCTTCTGTATTATATATTCCTTCTTTTTGTTCCAAAAGCTATTTGGAAAATGGATAAGCTTTCCCAAAAATCTCGATTAAAAAAACTTTTGTTCCTTATCTCTTTTTGAAATTTGAATTCTTCTGTTTCTTCAATGTGGTAGAAGATAAGATGAGATATGTTTCTTCCAGATATTGTGGTGACATTTATCTTGATTGAAATTTGAAGACCGAAACTATTTCGTCATAATCTGATCTTCTTCTTCTTTATCTAAACCAAAAGTAATAACGTTCCTTTTTTGAACTCACACATGAATCGCATAAAAATAGGTAAGTGATGGACTTATCTTTATCTTGAAACATTGTAGATACTGATATTTCACTTGTCTTGAAGGAGAAAAACATGCAGCAGCTGTTCAAAGAAGGTCTGGTACTGTTCATGAAGATTTGCATCGGTGAAGACTTTGATGAGAGAGAAACTTTGATGAAAACATTAAATCCCCTTGGATTAAACCAACTTAAGTGGAACAAATGGGTATATTATCCAAATAAACTCATTTATTCGGAGCTAGGTCTTTAAGATTCATTTTTGTACTGAACTGGAATGATTTGCATCAAGTTGGAGAAGATGAACAGTGAAAGTCACGTGATATAGAGCTGCTGTCAAAAGTGCAGTGAAAGGTTCTGTAAAAGGTTCTCGATTTCTTGAAAAATTCTTTATCTTTAAAGCAATATTCTGGAAAACATTCTGGATTCCGAATACTCTTCATCACTTTTCTTATTTCTCTTTAACTTGACACTACACACTTAATAAACTGATTAGAAGTCATTTTTACTCTTTTGTTATCATCAAAACCTATTTTAAGAGAATCTAACAGTCTTCTTGAATTTCTCCATGAATGATAAAGGAAAGGAAGTCGTACTCTTAAAGAAGAGGGAGAAACTCAACTTAACCTTCAAATTCACTGACTCTACTCTCGATAATGTCAAGATCCTCCATCAGGATGCCTACATTATAAAAGCTTGTTTCATCAATTTTAGCATAATGAAGGTCCTAGTAGACATAGAAAGTAATGCCAACATCATATTTAACCATGCCTTTAATTGACTCCAGGCTAACAACATTTAGAAGAAGCTAAAACCCTACAAAAATGAAATATATAGCCTCAATAATCAATTGGTCAAAGTTAGAGGGACTGTAAGCCCTCATTTTCTTAGCAAACCTTTTGGAAATTGAAACCGAAAACTGAAACCCTAAAGGAATACCCTAGGGTTAGTTTGGACCTAGCGACCCTAAGTTCAGCAATACCGAGAACGAAACCTCGGAATACAAAATGAGTTAGCTTTAGAATATAGTCCTAAATAATATATCAAAACATAAAAAGATCATATTTCAGATAAATTCATTCGTTGCTCGGGATTGTTCTCGAAAATCAATCCCCAGGACTCGAAAATGGAAAAATATTATATAGGCTCTTTACAACAAAATTTAATAAGGAATTTAAAAAAATAATTATAATAATTTTTTGGTTATATAAATTACAGATATTGCCTTTTTATCATATTTTTATTACTACCGGTAATTTAATTGTCTAATCTACTTTTTGATTTTTAATCACCCTATTCACTAAGTACAATTAACATGCCTATTCTTACATCCTTACAATCTAACCTTACCTCATTACATCATATTCCTTACATTTACTTTTCCAAACATTTTAATACTTAAATTGCTTTATTAAATTGAATTTTATTATACAAAATAATCAACATCTCTTTCTCTCCCTTCCCCCTCAAAACCGCATAAAACCCCCCTTCCCCCCAAACCCAACCAGCCCCCCCCCCCCCCCCCATGTCTCAGATTATTTTATTTTCTTCTTTTATTTAGTCACACAAAACCGTAATCCATTTCCCTATATAAAGACATTTATACCTTTACTATTTCGCTTTCTTCTTTTTCACAAAAAATCAACTTTTGACATTTTTTTTCTCTCCTCTCTCCTCTCTAGTGTTGTCGTGAGCTTTCCCCTTCCCACACACACACACGCATACTTTTTCTTCAAGTTTTCTTGTTCCAAAACACTAAATAGGAAATAGATCTTAGCCCTACCACAAATAAAACATGTAATGGCAAGATCATACATGTGTGGTTCCATCAAAATCCCCATGAGCTTTATGCTAGAGATGTGGAAATACTTGAACATGATATTCTTGCCATCACAATATTGTAGATCTTGTTATTTAAAGTTGTTTTACTATATTTTACTATATTATTGTTATATGTTTTCATGTTGATATTTTTGTGATATATCTTGTTACTAACATCATCTTCATGATGTTCATCTTGCATTTGCATCATAACATGAATAATATAATAAATCTATTTGTTATGAGTACATAAGTACCATAGATTTTTGTCTTATGTACATAAAAGATTTGTAGTAGTATGATAATAATGAGAATATTTAAAAAGTTCAAGATTTATTTTAATTTCAACAAAAATGATTTTAGGTAGGTCGTATGATTCTACGTTTGATTCTATAGAATCTCTAATGATTCTAGGTAGAATCATGAGTTTGATGACCTTGGAACCATGAGTGAAGTCAATTCACTGTTTAATGCCTCTTAAAGGAGGTAATCCATCTAGAATTCCCTCAGGAAACAAATCTTTAAATTCCTATAGCAATGAAATAACCACACTACGTAGATACGAGTTAAGATTAGTTGAAAAACATACATCCTTGAATAAAAGTACAAGTAGTTTCTACCTTGTCGACATAGTACTCTTAATCTCACTTTTTGTAGCAAAAGCACTAACTTTCTTATTTTTTTTCTCTCTTCACTCACCACTGGGCTTTTTCCATTCTTTTGTGCATACTTACTTTTTTTTACCACTCCTTTCTTTTTCTTGTGCACTCACTTCTTTTTCTCTCATCTTGTACTATCCTAATTTGATCCTGATATGTCTCTAATGGTTTAAGAGGTGTTAACATAATGATTTGATTATTCATTACAAATTGAATACATTTTTGTACCCATCTTCAGTAGCCTTCCTATCAAATTGCCAAGGACACCCAATCTATGACCAACATGCATTGGCGGCACATCACAAAGAACCTTGTCCTTGTAGTTGCTAATGGAAAATGTAACTAACACTCAACTTCTCCACATTCATTCAAGCATTATAGCTTATATGGTCTAAGTTGCTTTACTATAGGTGGATTGATAAGTCTGTTATACAGGAATTTAGGCATGATATGATCCACTTTTAGATAAATTCTTATGAATTTTATGCTTTTATTGTTTAAATGTTGTTTTTTCAGCTCCTAGAATCAAGAAAAGAAGAAACAATGTATTTAAGATTAGATTTGAAACAAAACAACATGAATGAGCAATGATAGGCAATATCGCGGTTGCTAAGGACCCCATCCGAGGACAAAAGACAAGGCAAAACAAAGCAAAAGTACTAATCGTGCCTAAAACCATGCCCTTGATTAGAGCTAGCATTTGTAATGACATAACCGTGCCCCAAACAAGCTTTAGATCACGCTTGTGACTGCTCCCTTGATTTCACTCGTGATTCATTGGAAGACTTCCGTGCCTGAAATGAGAAAGTACAAGATCAATTGGGTACAAGTCAAGCTCGCGATTATACCCGCATTTGAATTTGAGCCCAAGAACACGACTTTCATGAAGAAATCAACCTTCAAGACCTCTACTAGACTTGCAAAATGTGACTCAGTCCAGGCTATCATGTACACATTGACATAATTTGGAGCACGTGAGAAGAAGGACAAAGTTTGTTATGAAGAATATACCAAGTAGGCGAATAAAATCTTCATGATTTCTGTGCCTTTCATGTATAAATAGATGTGTACAAATGTCACATGTAACAAATTATTAATTTTTTAGAGAGAGAATTTTTAGTGAAAGAATTGTTTCTTCTTGCTAGAGATTTTGATTTTTCTAGAGAATTTCATTTTAAACCTAAAGTGTTTTTTTGCAAGACCTATTTGTGCTTAATCTATAATACTTTCGTATTTCCATTTATTCATCTTAAATCTATGCTTAATGTTTGCATCTATGGAGAAATAATAATCTTAACTTTGGATTTGCAAATCTAAAACTTGATTCACGTGATTTCAAAATGCGTTTTAATTGAATATTGACTAGGTACTTGTATTTACTAGCTTGAGCTTATTTTCGTGGTTCTAACTGTTTTGTGCACTTATTAGATCCATTTTTCATTTCAACTCAATAGATTGAAAGATCATTCTTTTAAATAGATCTGAGCTGCTAATAAAGTTACTCATAATCACCTTGAGAGAGAGATGGTGAAAACTTTTTGTTACTTGTTTTAAATTTTCCAAAATAGGTTTTTAAACAAAGGACTCTTAAACTTTATGTGAATCTAGATTGATAATAGCTCATGAAGAGATTCTAGTGGTCTGATTTAAATCTAGAGTTTCTGATCTTGAGAGAGGCTTTAACTTACATTCATGAGTCCGACGGTATAACTATATCCAACAAACAATTCCCTGAGTTTGTTAAGAAATCACATGATAAGGAATCGGAGAAGCAAATCCTAAGTCCTTTCTTGCTTTTATAAATTTATATTCATTATTTTCCTTAAAAATGTGTATATACTCACAGTCTTAACCCTATCTTAACTTCTGTTTTAGTTATGTTTCGCTAAATTTCTATTTGGCTAAATAACATATAAAAAGTGAGAATGGTAGATGCCCATGATCCCCAAGGAATACAACATAATACTTTCTATGCTACTTTGGTATGTGCACTTGCCTATATTAGTGATTATAATCGAAGTTGAACAGAACTTATTAGCATATTTTATCATTTTTTTTTTAACTTTGACTTTGCATTTTGTAAAATGAACCAGCTTAGTATGAAAGATGTGCTCACATTGTTCTTCATCACCATCTTCCTTAAGCTGTATGTTTAGAGCATGCTTAGTGACCAACATGTCTCCTTGAATAGGTCCTTCAATGTCAACGTTGCTACAATCCTCAATGGTGGCATCTCATCTTCGTTTATACTTACACTTGTCTATGCCACCATTATGCAAAACAATCATAACCCTCTTATTTAGACATTGAAAAGTGATATGCCTAAGTCCTTAACACTTGAAACACTGAATAACACATGATCTATGTTAGATTATTCTATTGATAGTTTTAATGATAACAAAACAAATCAAAGATATCTAATTTATTTTATGAAGTGTGTAGATTTAATGTTATATATCGAAGGTTTATTAGAACGTTTTTCAGAACTTTTATAAGCTCCTAGATTTTTCGATACTCTTAGATGAGAAACCTGGAGCTAATACCAATACAAGAACCCTAAAATTGACCCAAGTTAAAACCAAACTTTAGAAATCTTAGACAGGATCAAATAAAGAATTAATAACTAGGATATCAAATAAATTAAGCAAAGCTCAAAAACCTAAAGATAAGTAATTTAACAACAAAAAAAAAGTATCACCGTCAAAACAAATTTGTATACTATAACTTGATCAATCCCATTCGACCCCAAAAACCTAGAAACATAGAATCAATCCTAACAAATCATAAGTCCAGAAAACCCTAAACAATGTCAGATAAGTCAATAACCTTAGGTATTTAATGAGTATAATGGGAATAGAAAATCCTAAACACTGAACCCTAAAAATACAAGTACCTTCGAAAACCTAAAGAAAATCCAATAATCATTCGATTCAGAATTCCTATGTTAAACAATTTGTCTATCTGATCTCTAACATACAAATCAAGGCCACATATCCAAGTGATATTCAATAATGAAATAATAAAAAATAATTTCCTGTAATAGAGTATTAATTTATCAAGCCAAAACTTCATCAATTAAACCAAACTATTTCTGTACCTGATCACTAGCACATAGATCGAGATAACGTCACCGGATAACAATTAATAATAAAATTGTAAGCCATAGATATTATGGTAATCTTATAACTATATCTTATAATCGATAACGGAACCAGAAGTCCAAAGTTAAACTGAGTCAACCTCAAACCTTAAAAACGCTAAACTCAATCAGATAAGCTTCTAAACCCTAAAACATGGAATAAATTAGAAAAATAAGATAAACTCAAATTATGAACCAAATAAATAATATGTACCCTAAAAAGGTTAGATTCACCATAATTTTGATCATTTCAAGCCTTTATGGGATCAGTTTTTGTGTCTAGACGCTAACATGCAAAACAAGATAAAATATTTTAACAAACAATTTGTACTAGAAATATATTAAGATATCCATAAAATATCATATACAATTTTATCGGCTTATAAAAATGTCAGTTTTATCTTTTATACAAGTATTTTTATCTAAATCAATAGTTTAATTGTTTTGTTTACTATTCATTACTATTCACTACTATCCATCTTACTCTATTTTTTCTTACACCTATTTTACTCTTATACCATCCATAACTTCTCTTACACACATTTAATCTATTCGACTTTATACTTTACTTTTTACATAACTTTTTCTTTACTCTCTCTCTCTCTCTCCCTTCTCTGTCATACCCCCATAGGGTACTCTAATAATAATGATACATTATGTAACCAACTGAGGCCTCCAGGAAGTTACACGAGTACTATATAACTAACATGCCTCGTAGCGTGGATAGATATAACTAGATTGAAGATTATTTAAAACAGTAAAAATATTGCATAAATATAAGCCATAAGCAAAGATAATAATACAAAATCTAGGTCATCATAGAATTATTACATCCTTGGTCTTCAAAAGCTTCACCAGAACATTTCTACAAAAGAACTTAAAAGGAATACAAAATATAACTTATATTGTTACAAACATTAAACGCTAGGTCTTCCTTCAACTCAAGAATATATAATTCCACTTTCTATACCAACTCACACACCTAGTCTTGTTCTCAGTCTTCTTGCTTATATTTTTGTAAAACAACAGTCTAAAGGAGTGTGAGCATGACAAGCTCAATGAATAATAGAATCTCAACATAATTCATTAATGAAACAAGTCTAGTTAATAATCATATTCAATGCATCCATCAAACATATCTAACAAACGTGGTTTAGATAATCAGAATCCAAACCTATGGGGATTTATGCCCTCCCTTGGGGTTGAAGGATCAATTGAGTAGTTCATACCCATGAGAATCCCAAAACTAAAGAAGGAGAACTCTTTTCAAACTCATTAATCGTTTATAAATATATATAGTACATACTCTCAACTTCGTTTAGAACTTGGAAATCCCCATTAAGTATTAATACTCTAAAGCCAACTCCAACACATGCGACCTCCTTCAAAGCCTGCTTAGTTCCTGTGAAGCTAACAACCCTATAGTAACCTTAACCAGATTGATTGGACTCATCAAAGTATTACCACAAAATCAATATATTAATACGTGACATGAATACCATGTTAATGCAAATATGATGTCATGTAATGCATGTCAGTTTAAGTTTTAGGGTCTGATAAACTTTATCCCATATTATTTAGTGGTCAATCCAACTTCAGACAATCATCAATTCAAGTTACACAATTGATAAGTGTTTTAAGACCCTCATTATTTGTGCATTATTGAACATATTTTATATGTTATTTGAGTAAGTCATTAAAGGAAAGAACTTTTATTGGGTTAATTACTTGTTTCAGGGATGATTATGGAATAATGAAGCTTTTTAAGAGATTCATCATGAAAGAAACCAAGTTACTGAAGGATTATGGAGCCTAGATGAAGTTACTGGTCATACACTAGTAATTATACACTACTAGTGTAGATTTGGAGGATAAACTTGAAGAAAAATCAGCTTTTTCAATGTACACGACCCAGGCTACACGGGTAGTGTAGGATGAGTAGTGTACACATGACAACAAAGGAAAATGCGCTGGAATTAAGTTGTACACGCCCCGAGCTACACGAGTCGTGTAGGGTACCCGTGTATATGCAATTTTGTATAAATACAGCCTTCTTTCATTGTTTGAGAGGAGGGAGAGTCAGAGATCATTTTCTAACCCTAAGTTCGTCTTTTGGAGAGCTTTTCAAGGAGAATTGACGGCACAACCATCCGGAATCACAACAATTGTTTCAAGGGGGTTTTTGTTATTATGATTCATTTAAACTCTTCTAGATCTATTGTTCTTGTTGTTTATCATATGGAAGAGTAGATTTGTTGCCCTAGGTTTTGTGAAACCCTAACTCATGTTCTGAATTATTATAAATTGATGAGAAGTTTTGATCATGAATTCATTCATGTGATTTAATTGTCTTGTAAATTTTCTGGCCAGGATTATTGCTTGTTTGATTCTTATTAGTTAGAAAGAGATTTCAACTAATAGGATAGATCTTACATGAATGATAAATTTGCATGTTTCACCTAGACATAGGGAGACTTCGAATTTCTGCTATAAAGATTAAATCTTTATTTAGGGTTTGTGAGTTTTATGCAATTTTACATTGGCGTGAGTGAAGGAAGAGATTCCCATTTTCTCATGTAAAATTAGGAATCAATTGACTTGAAGAGAGTAATTGGTTTAATTTAGAAACCCTGCAGTTCAAGATTTGATTTTTCATCAGTTAATTTTATCATAAGTATTAAGGGTTAGGGTGGATCAAAACTAGGGGCATTGTTGTGAATTGAATTAAATTAAGGAAAGCTCTCATATTCTATAATTAGGGTTTGTCAATTAATTGCATAATTAGTCATTAGGGTTAATACAATCTTTTGATAATTTAGACTAGATAGTAGTGAAAGGGTATTACTAGTAATTGCCATAGATCCTTAGGACGACATCCGAGTTAATTTATATACTACAAGATAGGTGCGCTGCCTTGTGTGGATTTGAATTAATTGGATTATAAATTTTATACTTGGTGATCTTACACACACATCAAAAGTTTTGGCGCCGTTGCCGGGGATCTAGCAATATTAGGAAAGCCTTATTAGCTGCTAATCTAGTCATTTTTTTTATTTTTCTCTTCCTCTTTGTGGTAAATTTTAGACTTGGTTTGAATCTGTGGTAAATTTTCCTCTTTGTTCTTAACCTGACAAGGCATTATAATGGACTCTAGTTGTGGAATCATAAAGATCATATTGTAATGTCCTTTATAATCCTCAAAATGAACCTGGAATTAAAACAAATATTGTGTGCTGGTATTGTGGTGAGACAGTATATTATTGTTTATGTGCTAATCCTTGTTTTTATGATGCTCCTGCATGCATTCAATTACCTCCATTGTTTTGTAATGAAGAAATTGTTGATGAGAACTCAGAAACCTTAGCTCATGAAAATTCTGTTTTAGATACATCATCATCACAACCGCTTTTTAATGAATTAGATACTTTGCATGATTCTGACCATGTTGAGTGTGATAAGATGATGGAGAATGTTTGTGAATTTGATTTTGAAACAAAATTTTTTGAAAATTCTAATGAGCAAAGTGAAGTTATGGAGAAGGGTTCATTTGAGTTGATAAATGAGAAAATTCATATTACCACAGAAGAAATGGAGGATGGAGAGGTCGAGCTGAAACAAGAAAATGTAGAAATTGTCTGTTCTACATTTGATGAAAAATCTGAAAGTGTGGAAGATGATGAGCCTATTGGATATATTATTGATTTTGAGATAGAACTAATTTTCCAATATCCCTTTGCCCATGAAAAATTTCATTATCAAGCAAGTACTTATCACTTTGAATATTAAACTTGTAATTCATTCATAAAACACATAGCATACAAGATTTTCCAAGCCCATACATTTGTTCCATTTCAGTTATATTTGTACTATGTTCCACTACTTTACAATCACAAGCAATGTGAAAAGACTCAATTACTCACCCTTGCATATTGCCTCAATCGTTGTAATAATCACTCGGGAAATCTGGGTCTTGACTATCTATATAATAAGGAAAAGAAGGATCAAACAAAATTTGAACTATATGAAACATATACGCAACCTAAAGGCCATATGCCCCTAGCCACACCCCATATTAAGGGGCGTATGGAGCACGGTAAGGCACAGGGGCCACTATGCCCTACACCATGCCCCGTATCGAAAGGGCGTGTCCAATCAGGTTGGACACAAAAGCTACCATGCCTCCTTGTCATACGTCATATGGAGGGACATATCCAACTAGACGTGGATACAAGGGCTCTTACGCCCTTTGCCAAGCCCCCTAGAGAGGGACATTCTGCCTAGAAGCACCGACAGAATGTGCTATGCCCTCTACTATGCCCCTGTATCAAAATGTAAGCAAACAACACTTCTAAACTTCACAATTTTTCACATTTTAATCAACTTCAAAGACCTTGCTACCGTAAAAAACACTCTAACATCAACATACAAGACTTATGTCACGCCCCGAGGGGTATCCTAACCGTGGCAATTTGCCGTACACAATACTAAAGCCTAGGAATGACTACCTTAGTCACGCAAAGGCTTCCATATCATGTACAAGGTGTACATCACAACCAAGGGAACACATCGGAGTAGTGCAATTTATATTGATAATAAATAAGTAACAAGGTAAAGAGAATACTTATAATAAAACATAAACATATTAAATTACAAATCTTAGGGGCATATCCCTCTATTGTTTTCAAATAAATATACATCACTAATCATATGAGTCATTACATATAAAGAACCTTACACAATTACTTCATCTTATGATTCCATTTCCTTCATGGAAGCTTAATCATCCTTCCATGACTTTCCTTAATGTCATGATCCTCAATTTTAAGCCACGGGTATACCTGTTTTAACAAAATCTATAGGGGTACAAGCTATAACTAGCTTAGTAAGATATTTCTTTTCATTCGCACCGTATTTTCAAAAAGTTTATTTATATTTTCACACATATGCTATGCATACAATGCAACAATCACATGATTACATAAATATATATAGTTATCCGGAAACCATATATAGAACGGATTTACCACTCCATATCAAAGGTTAGGGAATCGGGGTTGAAGGTCCTCGGCCTTCTACTGCTAGTCCCCAGGTCCTCACCCACAGCATTCGGTTGGCTCGGCTCCGAACCTAGAGTCGCTTTCTCCGAGCGATTTGGATTCTCCAGGAAGGAACATGGCCCGTGGCACCACACGATCACAGCCAATCCAACTCTACGCGTAGGAGTAGCAGCCTTCCGAGATAGATGTGACTCGATGGATGCTATGCGTAAGCATTTTATTTTTCTTAAGCTAAACCCTATTAAGGTTTTTTTAGGGGCGATCAATCAATTTAGCAAACCATAAACAGGTATACAAGTAAGTAAACAAAATTATTTAAACAAACAGTTCGAAGTTGCGATATTCTTAATTTTCATTTCATACATAAACATAGAATCGCATATACATAATCCCGAATTCCCCAAATATATATATCCATTTCTATCTTTTCTTAGTATACTAATGCCACTACTTTACAAGTACAAGCAAGGTAACGAAATTAGGAAGAATAACTTACTCGTCCATTTTAAGATCTTCTTAGTCGTAGTAATCCTCGGGTAGGGTAATCTTATATCTTTCGTCATCTAGACAAAAGAAATACCCGGGATAAGTCTTTCATGAAATTTTTATTCTTGGAGATTCTAATCTTTTCTTAAAATCGCGGTAAAATTGTATAAGAGGATATTCCAACTTAAAATGACCATAACTTGCTCATTTTAACTCGGAATTTCGCATATAATATACCGTTTTCTACCTAATCGAAAAGATCTATCCATTTCTAAGGTTATCTTAGTCATAAAAGGTCGTTTGGGTTCCAAAAAAGTTAGATACAGATTTAAAACGAAAATTACCAAACTTTTGCAAATCCGTTTTCTAACTCAGCTTTATTTTAAAGAAAATCCTTTTGTAACAATATATATATATATATATATATATGAACATATATTTGATAGGTATATAGATAAGCTCACTTTATATGCAAAATTTCTAATGGTAGTGTCTCAACAATTTATTTCATAAAACTATTCTTTTTAAAGTGTTAAAACTTATCTTGATAAATTCCTTTTCAAGTATTTGGAAGAAACTTTATATTTTCATTATAAATGAGTATATTCTTATTTTATTTCCTTCATTCCTTTTTCCAAAACAAGTAAATTTTCCTTTAACCTTTAGTCATTCATAAATTTCATTTCTAATGATAAAAGATTAATTTTATTAAAAGTATATCAGGTTGTTGAAAACCTTTTTATAATTTTGTATTTAGGATGGTTTTAGAAAATGAATCTTGTCTTCTTATATTTATTTCTAAAATATAAGTTTTTGCTTTCTAACACTTGTTCTTTTATTTCTTTTGAAAAGAGTCATATTTATTTGATAAAATCATTTGTTTCTAATTTTATTTATATTCTTTGAAAATAGTTTCTCTTTTAGGAACTTGAAAATCATTGTTTTCCTAAATGGGTTTATAACCTTATGAGTTGATTTTTATCTTAACTTTGAAAACTAGTTTATTTTCTTAGTTTTATTATGAAGTTTAAAAGAGTTTAAATCTTAAGCTTTTCGTAAAAACTTTTAATATTAATAAATTATTTTACTAAAGCTTAGGTTAATATAATATACAAAGAAAATATTTATTTCTTATGTTTCCTTGGTAATCTATCTTTGTTATTTAAGAAAACGTTGAGAAAACTCTATTTCTATGTTGTTGATAATAACTTTATGATTTTGTGATAAATCATATAATCGAAAATCTAGTTTTGAGTTCATTTAGTAAAGTAAAATTCTATTTTTAGATTAGTTGAGACATTAACATTGTGTAGATGCAAGTATCATGAGCATATAAAGTAATAAGAACATAAGAAAATACTAGAAATAAATAATGAGCAAGAAAATATAATATCAAGTATTGGGAACCTTAACTTCATCAAGGTATCTCGGCCAAGTATTGGAGCCTTAGCTTTATCAAGGCATCCCGGGACTAAGAACGGACTAGTCTTGAAAGATTAAAGAAAATAAATAAAAGATTGTTTTGACTTGATATGAACAAGTCTAAAACTAGAAAGACTAGTCCTAATATTAACATGAAATAAATAAATTGCATAACTTGAAAGTAAATAAATAACAAATGAGCTTATATGCTCTAAATAAATATATATATATATATATAACATACATAATATAAGTTAGATTAGAAGCAAATAATAACAATAATAATAACAACATAATAAAATAGAAAGCTTATGTACAAGAACAAAACATGAACATGTTGTTGCTTTTACTACTCATATGAGTTTCAAAACAACACCATAGTCATGCTAAGTTACATGACATGGATGATTAAATGGTTGAAAGAAATTCTTACCTAAGGTATTTTTGTAGTATGAAGATAGTAGTGAATGTATGGTTATGTGGTTATGGAGAAATGGTAGTTGTATTGTATAAAGGGAAATTTTTGTGAGTATTTGGTGAAAGAGAGTTTTGGTAGAGAAAAAGCTTATAGAGAGAGTTTATGTAGTGAATTTGAGAGAGTTTTGGTAGTAGAATGAATTGTGTGAAAGAATGAAAGAGGAAGAGGGTATTTATAGAATTTTTGGAGTGGAAATTAGATGTAATAAAATAATTTGAAAAAGAAAAATAATTGAGAGAAATAGGGGGGTGGCCGACGCATGAGAGAGAGAGGGAGGAGAGTACATTTTGTTTGTTTTGTAATTTTTGTAAGAAAATAATTAATATGTAAGATATGATTTGATATAAGATGTATTGGAAATATAAAAAATAAGAAAATAGGTATGTAGGTAGTAAGAAATAGGTGTAAGAAAAAGTAGAGATAGTGAAATAGTAATTAATAGTAGAAAGTACTATGAATAGTAGACTAGACAATTAAAGTACCAGTAGTAATAAAAATACGCGTAATAATGCGATATCTGTAATTTTTAGTTACCGAAAAATTCTAAAACTGATATTTTTAGAATCCTTCTATTTTTACGAGTCTATTGGTATAAACGGAATATTTTTAATATTCCGAGCTCCGAGACACGCTTTTCGAGTACTGATCCCGTTTAAGTCCAAAGGACACTCGAAAATCGCGAATTCGATATTTTTATGTTACCCTATACTATTATGAACTATTTTAAGCTATTGGATTAATTTCGTTTTCTAGGGTTTGAGAAGGCGGATTGCCGGATCTTAAACACTAGGGTTCGTTATAGGCTTTGTTGACCTTTAGGGTTCCGTTTTGACTTCTGATTTTATTGAGTTAATCGTAAGATCATACAATTTTTGAATTTTGATTGTTTTATATTTTTAGCTCGATATCTATGGTTTATCTTATTTTATTTGTGATTATTTAATAATTTTAGTTCTCGGGATCGTTTAATCGAGTATATGGGTGTGAGTTGACTCAGTTTGACTTTTGGTGAAAATTGAAATTTCTGATTCTGAAATTTACCGAAAGATTTAGGATCTTATCATTTCATTGTTAAGCGGTATTTGGATACATCATTTTGATTTGCGTTTTAGGAATCGGGTAGATGATTTGATTGGCGTATGGGCGTTGATTAATCCGGTAGTTGGACTTTATATTTTGTTTCAAGGGTTCTCGTTTTCTCATGATTCAGAAAACTCGTTTTTGATCTTATTTGGAATTAAGTTTTAACTTGATTTGATTTTTAGAGTTTCGTTTCCAGTGTTTTGACTCGGTCTAGAATTTGGTTTTTATCTTGAGTCGATTTTTGGAATTTAAATTTTGATACTTAGACTTCTAGAATTATTTTTAAGAATTATGAAATTTTCGGGAGTTTACAACTTATATCTACCTCTCTCTCTTTCACATCTTTTAAACACTTAACCACTCTCCACATCAATATCAACCAACCAACCATAGTCCATAACATCCATGCTTTAGGACTTTAAATCACAACTCCATAATTGTACTTCACATAACTAGGAACAAAACCCATAACAACCATAGATATACCAATAACTACAAGAACACTTAATTCACACTTACTTATAAAACAAAATTTATAAGGTTATATCAAGTGTTAACTTACCTGATAGAAAGTTAACTTGAGTTTCTTATTGATTTGAAAAGAAAATTTGAAGAAGATTTGTGGAGTATGTGTGTATGTGAGAAAATTGTGTCGGTTTGGAGAAGAAAGAGGAGTGAATTTTTTGCCACTTTTAAACATCCTTGTATATGTAAAGAAAAACTTTGACTTTTAAAGCATTTGAAAGTTATAATATATATGTGGTTGTATGATAATTATGGTGGGTTGAAGGCTTAAATTTGCAGAAATTTAAGCTTGGTTTATGTACTAAAATGCACTTGTTTTAATGTATGCTTTTGCTTCCACACATCCAATGCACTAAATCAATAATTACTTGAAATCAAAACAATATTTGACAAATTTAGTTTATAATTTCTATTTAATTATAAAATTTTTTATAAGAATCTGTATTGATATTCTTGATAATTTATAAGTCAAGTTTATGAAATTTAAATTTCTAAAAGAATTTGAAAATATAAATTAATTAGCAAACAACTTGAGATAACACAATCAAAATTTAAGTTTCTATTCCTACTTGGACTCTTTTACAAAAGCTATTGTAATTGAATTTTTCCAATATCTCATTCATTCAAATTATATTAAAACTTCATTGATTTAATCTACTATTTAATTCTATTTATGGAAAAACTTGGGGGTTATACTCTCTCTCCCTATCTCCTTTTGGATTTGCCCCTGCAACTGCTACCCCCTTCCTTCTCCTTAATTTTCTTTTCATACTTTAATTCACACAAATTTTCTCTATAAATACCACCACATCCCCTCTCATTTTCACACATTTCTTTCATCATAACAAAACTCTAACAAATTTTCCTCTAAACTTTTCTCTCTAAAATTTTCTCTCTTACACACTTTCCATCTCTACCTCATACACATCCCACTTTTCCTTTAGGTAATTATTCTTAAACACCCTCTCTACATATTACATGTGACATGCATGTGTATGTCTTTAGTTATTTTCCATGAAAATTCCCATGATGCTAAATGTTAGGAATGGAAATACAAGACAATACAATGAGTCAAGCCACATTATTGTGTTATATTCATGTTTATAATATATTCTTTTATTTATGTTAATAGCTTAAATTTCTATATGATAATATGTATATGTAGTAACTTATAATTTTTAGATCCTAAATTATCACTAATCTAACTTTATTTATTCCTTGCTAGCTTTCTATATGATAATATGTATATGCAGTAACTATTATGTTTAGAGCCTAAATGATCACTAATCTAACTTTATTTATTTTATGCATTTATCTATTACAAGCAATTTATTTATTTTATGCCTTTATAAGACTAGTCAACTTCTAATCTTTGACTTATTTATTTTCAAGTTTGAAGGAGACTGGAGTAATTCAAGTTTCAGGGAGCCTTGACATAAATCTAAGACTCCCATGATTTTTTATTATTTATCTTGCATTTATTTATGATATTAGAAATATTTCAAGTCTCTGGAAGCCTTGATAAAAATCTAGAACTTCCATATTTCATTTGTTTATGCTTGATTTATTTTATTTAATGTGGTAATTGGAATATTTAAAGTCCCAGGGAGTCTTCAGGGCAAGCTTTAGACTCCCATGCCTTTATTTTAATATATTTATGTTCTTGTTTATCTGTTTCTAATTTTTATGTTCTTGGTATAATTTCATGCTATTAAGTTTATTTTTTATTTTTTTGTTTTAAGTTCATGCACATGGTCATAAATGATATTGTTACTATGCTAAAATAGATTTTTCTCAAAAACATGAATGTTGATAATTCTTTATTATGCAAAATATTTTCCAAAAACCTTATCTTCAATACTTGAGAAATCCTTTCATTAAGAATAAAGAATTAGAAAAAAAAAAAACTCAACTTTATATTTTTTTAATGCCAAAATGAATTTTCCAAAATATAAGGGCTGACAATTCTTTATTATGTAAAATTTTCTAAAAATCTTATTAGCAATACATGTACAAGTTTTTTTTATTAAAAATAAAAATTTAGAACAATTTATTTACTCAATTTTTCTTATATTCCAAAACTTATAAACATATTAAAGAAAGTACAACTTAGAATGATTTTCTCCACAAACACAAGAGATTCATATTATAGAAAATAATTAGTTAAAAGAAATTTATTTTGGGAATAATATCTATGGATTCAAAATAAATATAAGACCATGATTTTTAGTTAAATTTCACATTTACAAAGATCTAAGCATTGAAATTTTGTTTAAAAACCCAAAGATAAATTTTCCACAAGCTTAACTTTCAACCTTCCATAAAAGATTCTTTCACAAAATTTCTATTTTGAAATAACATCACTAGAATCATGCATGTAATATGAGTTATTATCACTATTATATGATTTCTAAAGATGGACATATTTTATACGTGGCCTAGAAAGCCCAAATGAAGCAAAATTTTAAAAATTAAAAAGGATCAAAGTTTGGAATGATATGAAAGCAATATGTACCGTATCATTCCGAGACCCAAATGACCCTAAATGTTAAAAATAACCTTATAAATGGATAGATCATTCAGAGTAGGTAGAAAATGACTACTAATATGTAAAATTCTATGTTAAAATGAGCAAGTTATGACAATTTTAAATTGGAACCTCTGTAACTGGGAAAAGTGACACTGATAGAATAAATAAAGTTAGAAATTTAAGTAGAACCAATATAAAATACTGATCTTGAGTATTTCTTTTGTCTAAGTGACAAGGATTACGAGGTCTCCTTTCCCAGGGATTATTTCGACTAAGCAGATTGCGATATAGACAAGTGAGTTTTTGCTTATAATTTGTTACCTTGTTTATGCTTGTAGATAGTTGCACTAGATTTGTAAGTTCAAGATAAAATGAATATGTACGAGGTTGTGGGTACATGTGTTTGTGCTTCTATGAATGTGTGACAAGTGATAATAAGCATATTAAATCCAATGAATCGCTGTTCAAGTAAATCATCAATATTACAAGGTGCTTATGTGTGTATGATACTTATTTGATCACCTTTAAGTATACTTTCATTTTACTCGACTTTGATATAAATGACATGGGCACGCATTGCATCCATCGAGTCATATATTGAAGACTACTACTCTTACGTGAGGAATCGATAGAGCTCAAATAGCCGTACTTATTCTTAGGAGAACTATGCCGTACAGGGAATACGACACCAAGGATTAGCTGTGCCGATCGATGACTATGAACGGGTGCTCGGGGACTAGCAGTGAAGATCGCTGAGACCTTCAAATCCAATTCTTTAACCCTTAACACAGAGGGCGTAAATCCGTTCTATGTATGGTTTCTAGATATCCATATATATTTGTTTGTAACATGTGTTTATTGCATAGCGTATGCTTGAAATTAATAAACTTGTTTGGGTTATAGATGTATAATACGGACAAAAGGAATATCTCACTAAGCATGTTGTAAACTTATATCCGCATAGATCTTTGTTAAATCATGAATACTTAAGAATTCATCCAAAGGACATGACTTCAAAGGAATCACGAGTGGACTTTGGAGCTTCAAAAGAAAGATTTGAGAGACTATAATGAAGATTTCCTTGGAAGCTAATAAATTCATAATGTACTCACTTCTCAATGATCAAATCATGCTTAATCATTATTGATTTTATAGAATTCATATGGAAAATTGTATTTATATGAGTTTATTATAATATTTTAGGTTATGCATGCAATTGGGAGAAGTTTTGAGTACATTTGGAGGAGTAAAGAAAGTAGGCTGGCCAATTAAGGAAGTACATAGTTGGCTTAGAAAAGAGTTCAGCCAGCCTTTGTTGTTCTGATTGTACGCTGGCATATCTGAGGTCTACATCGCCGGCATTGAGGCGATGTTGAATATGCACAAACATGAAAACATTAACGCTGGCAATAACATCGGCAAATTTTTGATAGATTTCACTAGCTTTCAAGTTTTATAACTTACACTGACAATATGTGTCAACATTGTCAGCGTATAGCCGATATTACATGTCCACATGTTGCAAAACTTTAACATTGATGCCAACATTGCCAGTATACAATGAGGTCTTCATCAGCTTTCATAATTTCAACGTACACTGACATCTGGGCATTCTATGCTTTTGGTGTACATACTAGGATATACTAACTACCAGCACTACACCGCTCCAACACTGGCAGTGTAAACAATTCTAGAACTTTTCATCTTCAATGAACACCGGCTACTAGGAAATCAAGGTCGTCAGCTTTGTCATTGCTCCATAAGGAATACTGATTGATCTCAAAAGTACATCGCTGGTGTAGAATATGTAACTACCGATGTATGTGTTCTAACTGCTGAAATCCCAAGTTTGCTCTATAAGAAATGTCGACCAAATCTACAAAAATTCATTCCATAGCTTTTTAAAAATCATAGAAAAATAGAGAGATAAGAGAGAAAAATTTGTATTTGTGTGATTTAATCATAGGGCACTAAAACCATATTGTTCTAGCAACATGTAGAGGTGATTCTAGGGTTTTGCATGCAATCAAGTAATGCATAATTCATTGGGTTTATGGATTTGAAGACAAGATGTTGATGAATGAAATTTCCATTAAATTATTTTCTATCCTTGTTTTGTATTGTTGATTGCTTGATTGTATGATTGAGATGCCATGTTTAATTAATTTGTGAATATGCATTGATGGATTTGATGAATTGGATCAATTGACTTGTTTTGATATTGCTATTTGATTAATTAGGAATTTAACCATTATTGTTCATGATCTGTTTGATTAGTTTTGGGTCCATATAAATTCGATAGATTAGGATTAGAGATACTTAGGAGAGATTCGATACTCCATTTGAACACAACTTAGATTTTTGAAAGAGATATGTCATAAGGATATGCATGTTTTTTATGAAATTCATGAACTCACTTGATTAATGCGGTTAAAAGTACAAGTTTGGGTCACTTAGTAGTGCTTGATTTGTAATTTTAACTAGAGTAGTAATTTTGGATTGAGCGAATTACTATTTACCTAATAATTATAGATAAATTTCATTGGCGGGATGATTTATGTTGTAATTAAATTTTTCTATTTCGAGACGTGGGTGAGTTTTAGTGAGTTTCGTTAAATCCTAAGTAATCAGTTGCAATATCAACTTGAGGCATCGATCCAATTCAAATGACAATATAAGTGCATCGTTCTTTATTGTTTTTGCATCTCTTAAACTTGCTAAAGCATACGGTTTAAAGTTTTAGTTAATTCACGATCTAATTTGCTTAATCTAAAATCTGATCTTTGATAGCTTACTTTAGGGGACTTGGTCTCACCAGTATATTTGTTGCATATGCACCCGGTTTACTGGCTGGTTATTTTGTGCTTATAAGTAGAATTTCAAATTAAAAAGCGTAGTAGCACATGAGTTTTAAAAGCGCTTTATGTTTGATATGTGATGAGTTATTATTTTGGAGACCATTACGAATGACTATAATATTATGATCTATTTGAGGATATTAGCAAGGGTATGCCCCTAAAAAAATGTAATTGACTTTGTTTATGTTTAATAATATATTGTTTTGTTATTTTGTTATTTAATTGCTACCTTCATGAACTACGCTACTCTAATGTGTTCAATTGGTTGTGAAGTATGCCTTGCAAATAGTATGAAGTCTTTGTGTGATAAAGGAAGTCAATCCTAGGCTTTAATATTATGTACAACAGACTGCCACGTTTATCATACCCCTTAGGGCGTGACAAGTTTTATCAGGTCTTATATCGGGACCTACACAAAAAACTTATAACTTATTAAAGAGGATTTTATTCTCGATAAGTTACTTCTATTTCTCATAAGGATCAACACGAAGACCCAACTCCACTTTATTAGGTACATTTAAGTAATGCATCTAATGCATTCTACCCAAAGAGGTTTTAAATCCATGGGGCAAGATGATATATAAGTTTGAAACTTGTGAATTATTACAAGATGTTCAAGTAATTTTATTATCCAATATCTTAATATTATTTACGAAGACATATCTATTCAGACATGAGGATATAAATGAAATAGTTGAAGACAAAGATTGAAGATGGAGCTTATCAATATAGTTGCTATCATGAAGAAGATAAGATACATGGAATAACAACTTATTTCTAGATTTTATGGTGCATCATACTTTTGGTTAACACACCTTTTAGATATTTGTAGAGCTTTTAATTTCAAAAATTTTAAATGAAGCAAAGGTAGCATATATTTAAGGAAAGATCGAGTTATAACTTATCAAGACAACTTCGAGATAAGCATGATTGGATATTATGAGATATTTATCAAGCTTCAAACGTTTGAATTCAAGAAGATAATTTATCAATCCGATCTAAAGATATTTCTAAAGATGTATCCAATATATCATCAAAGAGATGTTATAAGAATGATATATAAATAGAAGAAGTTTGAAGCATAAAATAGAACAAGCACTCAAAATACTCATCTTACTAGTGGTGTTCTTCTAGAGCTTTCTTTAGAACATATTTCAGAAGCTGCCTTACTTATGTTTTTGTATTTAATTTTTCAAGATTCTATTGTATTTATTACACTATCGTTGCTCTTTATTTGTGAAAGTTAGGTTGTATGTTTGGTTGAGAGGATTACATCTTAGTATCTTGTAGATCTATGTTTAACCTAGGGTGAGGCTTACAAGACAGAGCAAGATAGCATTGGTGTTTATAATCTCTCAATTGATTTTAGATTAATAGAATGACCGGTATGGAAGACCAGATCCCAGTAGAGGAGCCGAAAGAGACTGACTTCATAAGGAAGAACCTCTATAAATCTTGAGCCTCATTTATTTTCCATAATTTTAATTTATTATTTTTTTGATTGCATTGTATCCATTTAATTAAAGTTCCACGCTTTAAATCTAAAATTTGCCAAAAGTTTCAATAAAAAAAAAAAAAAAATCCACCCCCCCCCCCCCCCCTCCCCTCTTGTTTGTTAACTAGACCTACATTCTAGAAGAGGGTTTCAATTTCCATTTTACCTTTAGAAACAGCAATGGAATCCTTAGCCTTTGCATCTTCTTTAGGTTTTGAGGCAGCTTTGCTATTATTCCAAGTTGACTTCGATGAAGAGATAGAAACTGAGCCATATTTAGAAGTGCCCTTAGACTTCAATTGCCTTTCCACCTTGATCACTTTATGCAAATTCCTCTATCTCCACATAGTGATGTAATTCCACCACATCAATTATCTCTTTATTTAAACCATTAATGAATCTAGCCATTGTTACCTCATGTCTTCATTATATTAGCCCTAACATAGTTATCTCCATCTCCTTATAGTAATCTTCTACACTATTGGAACCTTGAGTGATCCCTTGCAACTTTCTATACAAATCCCTATAATAATGACTCAATATAAACCTCTTTCTTGTCATTACCTTCATCTCTTCCGATGACCGAATAGGTCTTCACTATTTCTTCGCCTACTAATCACAAGTTGATCCCACCAAATACTAGCATAATTGTGAACTCAACCATTGCTAGTTTAATCTTCTTCTCCTTAAAGTAATTATGGCAATTAAACACATATTCTACCTTTTGTTCCTACTCCAAATATAATTCAGGGTCATTCTTCCCTTAAAAGGTAGGGATTTTCATCTTAATGCTACCCAAACTACTATATTATTTTTTAGTACCCCTTTTACCTCTTAGGAACTACTCACATCATAACCAAACTATCTCTCATCCATATGCTTTCTAGAGAATTTAGGATTTGATGGGGATTCAGGTTATTTAACCTCCTATTTAGACGTTCAAATTGATCTTAGACAACTTTATAAACAACTTCATATCAAGTTCAACATTATCTCCTCCATCACTCATGTTTTAAAATGTGCAAAGTAATGAAAAAAAATGGTCTTAAAAAGTACTACCTCATGTTTACAAATAGGAATTGAAATGAACCACTCATGTTCCACTTAATTTTTGGCTTTTCTTGATGATAGTCTGTCACTCTTAACTTTTAATCACTCAACTTTTCCTTACAAACTCTTTAAGAAGAACCTTATCAATGATCTTACCAAATAGCAATAACATCAAAACTATTATAACATTGAGTAACCAATTTAATAAGAAAGATCAAGGAAGTGAGATCAACAAGGGATAACGAAAGGGATAGAATAAATCAAAAATTAGCAAAATTAGCAAAGGAGAATAAATCACAAGGAGGAAACAAATATTTCCTTTTATTCCTTTTTTTTTTCTGTAGATAGGAATATGAAGCAACAATAACAATCCTTTTTGAGTAGAGAAGGATTAGAAAACTAGAACATACTTTTTTTGCCAGTCCAGATTGTGCGATGTGGCTTTTTTTTTTTTATGCACAGCTGGATTTTGATTTTTTTTTTTGCTCTCTTTTTTCTTTTGTTCTTTTTTTTTTTTTGGTTATTTAGATGATATCCTTACTCAAAAGAAAAAAAAAATAAAAGTACAGATTTGATAGATTGTACCAAAGAGATCAAGTTTGACATATGCAGATAGAGAAATGATAATGGGAAAAAGAAAGAAGATGAACAACACCAAATACAAAAGATAACTAGGAAATTAATTAAACAAAGGATCGATAACACTTGATTTTCAAGAGCCCAAGCTTTGATACCAAATGATGAAGCAAGCCCTAGACTAAGATAAACCTAGAACCGATATATTGGAGGAAAAAAAATCCCAGGATCGTCTTGAAACCAAGTAAGAAGAACTTGACCCTAATCAGACCTACCAATTAGAACCAAAGTTATAAAGGTTTTCGATGCCACAAGTTACCTTGATAAGATCAGATTTAATTCTTGAAAAAGAACTAAGAAGAAGTCTCACAGGATGAAGAAACTCTACAATTAGAAGAAATATGTGTTTACAAGCCTTTCTATAGGCTAACAGAAAACCCTAAGAATTCTAAACTTATATGTCTTTAAGTCGATGTACATTGGGCCCAAAATAACTAAAACAAAGCAAACTAAAACCTAATAAATTAAATTCAACATAATGGAGGCCTCAATTGACCCACATTTCTAAACGTTGTGACTTTTTTTGAACCACTTGAAACCTTATGACCTCAAATGAACCTACCACCAAACATTGTGACCTTCTAGTGTAATTTATCCTATATTGAAAATGACCATTTCATCTTTTGGTTTGCTCATTTCAGCCAATTTCAGTGTTTGATCTAAATGATCTCAAACAAGTTCATTTAAAGGTTGCTTCAAGCGTTTTGCCCTTGCCCTCGTCATTGGACCTCTAATCCTTGCAATGGATCATTATAATGGTTAGAAGTAGGAACTAGTGCAAGCTTATCTCCATCATTGAGTCTAGCTCATGAGTCAATTGGATCGATCACTTAAGCCAGGGCATTGCCATGCCAATAGCAACCTAGGGCTTTATCCAAGCACTTGTCACCTTAACCCAACATCCGACCAACTCCTTCAACACTTGGTCAACACTTTGCTCAACATCTCCTCGATGGGGCTTAGCATGTATGAAAGTAGATTAGTGGATCCACTCCACTTCTATTATAATCATCGCTAACCACCTACTCTCCCGTAATCCCATGACACACTCAACTATCGGGGATTAGATAACTATAAGTAGCCTTTATCCCTCTATGGGAATGGCTGTGTTGCAAAAACTATCCTCTACGCTTATAACTTACCTATCTATCGACATGCTTGCTAATTTAAGTATTGGAGTGGTGACATTAGACCCAAACCTAGCATGCTACTAATTGTGTTCGGTATTGAAGGCCTATAATTCTTTCTAATCTAATCTAAATTACCAACATCTAGCCTCTACTGAATTCGAACTAGGGACACTTATATTTTTCATATGTTAACTGAAATAGAATATGAATATATATATATATATATATATATATATACAACTAAAATAAAATGGATACATCACACAACTATTATAAATACTTAAAAATTACTAAGTGATTAAAGAAATTAATCACTTATTTAATTACTTTATGATACATGTATTTATAAAACCACTCTAAACAAGCTTTTTATAGTTACAAACCTTATCGTATATATAGACTTACTAAACTATATATGATATCATATTATTAACCATAAATCATTTTGATAGCTAAACAGAAAAGGAGAAGCCACTATGGATGAGTTTTCTTTGTTTGTTTTTTTTTTTTTTGATACATTTCCTTGTATAATTATACCAAAGGAACTTTCCTTGTGGGTTTTTGGCCTGCGGGCTAGCCTACTTAACCCCTTCTAAAATGCCAACTTTTTTCATCCCATTTAAAAGCGAACCAATTTTGTTTAACCCATGGGCCAAAATGGATTAACCTATGGGTTAAGTGGATCGGCTCACTAGCCACTTGTATAAAAAAAAAAAAAAAAAAACTGTACGGAAAATAACTATTAATGTAGCATTGTTCCTAGGACTTTTATGTTTGAGCTTTAAACTTATGTGTTAATGGTAATAGAGAATGACAAATTGATGCACATACATAACAATTTTTAAGTATATATATTTATTGTTTTAAAAGAAAATGATATCCAACAAGTTATTTAAAAGAATTATTCTTGTATATAAGTTATTAAAATAGTAATAAAATTAGTCATTAATATATATATATATAACCTTTAAAACTTTTTTTTATTATATACATCATTTTGTTTATTTTAATTGACCATTTAACCAATAGGCTAAGAAATTTTGTCTAGTAGGTCGGGGTAGGCCTACCCGTTTAACCTACTTGCATACCTCTACGTATGATATCTCCTTTCTTTCTTTATATTTCCTTTTTCTTGATTTATTTAATGAATATAGATAGAAGTAATTACGCGAGATAGCTCTCATTTGGCTTTAATATTATATTGAAGATTTATGAATATTATATATTGTATGCTAGCAGAGTTAGATAAAATGCTTTTATAGTACAAATAAATATTGTGATTATTTGTAATAAGAAGATTATTACTTGTTTCACAATGTGACTCACGGATGAGTAGAAGAAGACAAATATGGGCAGTTGATGTAAGAGCTGTGCAAGATGCAGGTTATGCAAAGCCAATTTATTTAACCAAAAAGAGAGAAGAAAAGAAAGGTTGGGCTATAAATTTCAACCCGCTAGACTGTGTAGGTCAGCTTGACTCGTAAAAAATTTAAAACATAAACAAAAAGCTAATAATAGTAAACATCTATATTTAAGTACTACATTAAAAAAAAAGGAAAAAATAACAATATTAAAATAACAAGTAAAATATTAATGTTCAATAAGAATTTTTTATCCTAATCTTGTATGTATCTTTTAATCTTTATTTATTTTTTATCCTATATGTAAGTATTTTTTTATTTTAATTGAAAATAACATTTACTTTTAGTATAATTACATTGTAATATCAAAATTTTGCAAACAAGAAAAAATATCTTAATGAGTTGGTAAGACAATTTGCACAACTCACCAATCTGCGCGAGGTAGGGTAAACCAATATTTTTTGCTTGCATAACCTTTTTGCACAGCTCTAGGTTATATCAATTAGTGAAAAAAAAAAAAAGATGAATAAGTAAAATAAAATATAAAAAGATAGGTTGGACCAGAGGTCATCATGGGTCAATTCTGATCATGAAAACTAGTCCAAAAAAGATAAGTCGGAAACCGCTAGAGATCCATTGATTTCGGTGGGTCTGGCCAACCAGGCTTTAAAAACTGTATAACCCGTTAGGTCATGACCCGCCAATTTAAAAACAAGTTAAACCCACACAAGTCAACGTGGTGTTATAAGCCAGGCATGCACAACTTTAGCAATACTGCTCATTAAATAGCACGAAGCATGCACATGATGGATGTGGATGGTAGCCAAAATTTTGAGTCATGTCACTTAAGCAGAAAGAGTGAATGTAAGAGCAATTATGTCAGCCTTCACACTTGCAAACACAAACTGTTACTATTTACTAAGACAAAAATTTTGAATTTTCAAATTTTGAATGGCCTAAAAAATGTTAATGTGTTGCTTCATGATTCAAGATTCTTATCAAACATCTTCTTTTCACTATTTATGTTGGCAAAAATTATGAATTGTTACCATTTGAATTTTTTAATCCTACACATATGAATTTCAATCATGAGATAAACAAATTTTTACAATCGTGTGCTCTGAAAAAAATCCATTCTTTGCTTACATACTTTGACATTCCATTCCTTACGTTGAAATTCTAAAATCTCTGCGCTCTAACATTGATGTAGGAAAAAAGCTTAAAAGACCTATCATTATAAACTTTCTCCCTTTGCATTCAACGTCATTTTTCATTATGATGTGCTTAAGCTCAATTACCAGTTTAGAGATCAATGCTATAATTTTATCCTCTATGAAATCAATCTTGTTGCTTAAACCTTATCCCGATTGCAACTAATAATTCTTCCTCAACCTCCTTGACATCAGAAACAACATTTTTCGACTCAACCCCGACTCTACCTTCTTTTACTTCTCCTAACCCCTTTTATTTCTTGTCTTAATAGGATCCATCATGGACATTTTAAGCCACTTATGAATTTCAAAAGCTAAACTCCTATCCTCTTCATAAGTTGTTTCATGAGATCACTAATTTTACCCATGTGTTCCATATCACATATATTACAAATTAAATATTTCTCATCATAACCTTTGCCCATATTATTTACAGAAATTGCCCCCAGATTCGAGAAATTGAAATAAGAAAGATTGTCAAACTTACTATAAAGCACGAAACCTTTGCTTTGATACCCAGTGATGCTAATCCCTTCTTATTCTAATACCAAACTAATGTGAATCCAATGGAGTTATCCATTCAAAAAAACCAACCTTTTTAGGTTTGTGATTTATTATGATAAATATAAAATAAGGATATCGATCTAACTAATATCAAATTGATGCTATGGATATTAAAAACAAACTAGGTTATGATTCGAATTATAATTCTATAGACATCGTAAATTACAAAACTACTACAGTGTTAAAAGAATCAAGAATCCAATAAATGCATTTGCCATAATCTTTGACAAAAATTGATAAGAACACAATAACGAATGGAAAGGAAATCACAATTGAGTTAATACTCAAAATTTAACAACACAACTTCGACACCGAAAATAATGAACTCTTCAACCAAACTCTTTTCACAAGTGACATTACTCATCCTATTTATAGATGCATAGGACAATCCTACCATGAATTAATATAATTGGTAACTAACTAAATAATAACAAACTAAATAAAGCTAGTCACTTAAACTATGACTCACTCCTAAAATAACTAAAAAAAAAAAAACCGATATATCAATACTATGAGATTAATTTAGTAATTGGGGCATTGAACATCTTTACAAACAAACAACATAAAACAACTCACATGTCTTGCAACCTAGGCCAGTCAACCCATGGTGGCTAACCATTTATTCAAATAGTCTTCTTCCTTAGGTTGGTCACCTTGATCAATCCTGTGCAATCTCTCCATATCCCTATAGCTTATTCACTTTAGGAAAATAGCTATTCATTTCTTCCTTATTGTTCTTAAATCTAGAGCTGGAAATAGTCGGTAAACGGGCCAGGCTGGCTTGGCCCTCTACGGCCCGTGGGTTAAATGAGCCAGACCAATTCGGGTCGCTTTTAAATGAGCCAGATTTTTATCGGCCCGCATTAGCCCACGGGTTAAACGGGCCAACCCGCGGACCAAAATTAATTTTTTAAATTTTTAACTTTTAATGTTAGTTTACGTGAAAATTATAATATTTATATATTTTAAGATTTGATATATATTAACGACTAATTTTATTTCTATTTTGATTCCTTATATATAAAACAAGTTTTTAAAATGATTTATTAAATATCATATTATATTTAAATCAATAAATATATATTTTAAAAAATGTTATAATACTTGTGGTTCATGTATCAATCTATTTTTTCCTATAACATACATAAATAATCACTAAGATGTTATATTATTTTTGTTTTAAGACTTCAACTCTTGTTGTTGTTTTTTTTTTTTTTTTTTTTTTACGGGTTGGCCTATGGACCATCTCGCCTAGCCCGCTTTAGTCTGCGGGTTAAACAGGCCGAGCCAATTCGGCCTGCTTTTAAACAAGCAAAAAAATTTTGGCTGCAACCTGCTTTCTTAAGCGGGTTAGCGGGCTGGCCCACAGGCCACAGTCCATATTTCTAGCTCTACTTAAATCTATTATTACATGTTTAGTTGAAGGAATTACAACTCATAATTAATTGCTATCACGCAAAATAATGAATAACAATTCATATCCCTACACACATCAATTAAGATTTAATATTTTATTTTCAATATATCTATATCTCAAAAATATCACCTATATAATTATTATATTTCTATAATAGAAACAATGATCACTATAGATATTTTACTTTTACTCCAATAATTACTTTTTCATTTTTATATTAAGTGACAATTGTAATATATATAATAGTAATTATAACTCTATTACGTTCCATTGAATTGAAATTTAATTTCCTTGTTATATAATACTGTAAAGTAAATGGGCTACAAGACTTTTGATGCACAATAACATTTTCATTTTTCCTTGATTCCATACCTCTTCCTTTGCTTATACCTAGATCTAATTTGGTTTATAAGACAAGTTTTGATGGTAAACTTGAAACATACTCTTTTACAAATGGATCTAATTTGTTTATTAATGATATCAAGTTTTTCTTGTATAAATTTATTTATAATTATATTATGTTATGTTCCACCATACGTTATGTAATAAATTAACAACCTACACGAGGCTGTTTGTTTCATCATCTTTTTGTTAATTTTAAATAGACTATTTGGTAAATATAGATACTGATGAAAAATAGATATTTTTACTTAGAAATTGATCAAATAGACTAGATACTGATATAAAACAGATATCGATACAAATATCGATGAAAAGCAAGCCATTAAACAGGCCCTCAAGAAGCTGAGGTTTTAAAGCATGATGTGAAGCTTAATATAAGGTTTTTCAGTCATCGGTAAAATATGCATTCACAACTAAGGTGTTAGAAAATAGAAATGCACGTGTTTACTTGATGGGAAGGAAGTTTCATCTACGGTACCTAGACTTTTTCTATTGTAACAGAATTATACCCAAAGAAATTTTCTTGCATAGACGGTACCTTAACTTTTTAAAAATTTCACATAAAGTACATTTGGAAGGAAAACGTCCAATTCTTCATTTGTTTGCTGATGTGTCTTCTAAATATATTATAATAATGTTTTTACGTCCTAGCTAGCAACTATTGACAAAGGTTGACTTAAGTTGTATATTTCTTTCTTCTATATGGATCTAGACCCACAAAACATTACCTCATTACCCTACAAAGACAAGGTAGCTGAACTCCGACTCTCTCCTCAACCAGCTCCCCTCCTACTTAACCTTTTAGTCCCATCCTACTTTCTCTGTGTCATTTGAAGGCGACGACAATGGTGTTGAAGGAGAATGAAGTGAAGACCAAAGACTAGCATGCCATACCTTGTCAAAGCTGGTTGATTGGAGGTTCACACAATGGAGATGGAAGTCGTTATGGTCTATTACTGTGGCATCAATGTTAAGTTGAAGATTGCATGGACTAATGTAAATCTTGGACGTCGATTTTATGGTTACAGCCATTATGGGATGCGTTGCTACACTTAAAGTTGTTATCTTTATTTTAATTTCCTTTTTTTATTATTATTTTCAAATAAAATCAAATTTTGGAAATAAGTGTGCATGTGTAGAGGGATGTAAGTTGTGGTTTCTTTGTTTAGGTGGATCTGCCAATGTCGGAGAGAGCAAAAGTTGTTATCTTGGGGTTACTCAATCATTTTGATCGGCTTGACAAAGAAAGGAAGATTGAAGCCAACTCCAAGGATCATAGGAAAGTGTTGGGGTAGTTGGTGTTTACATTGGGTTATGGTGTTTCTGTTTGTAACGTTAGTTTGGCATGCGATGCATTAAATCAATTTTGGCATTAGCCACATGCTTGTTTTAAACAAATATGATGCCACATTTTGGTTAGATTATTGTGGCATCAATTCATCTATGCAATATGAATCTTGTTATTAAGAAGTTTTATTTGTATCTATCTTGATGTAGGATTATTTTATATGCAAGTTTGCGATGCTATTTAACTTGGTTAACGTTGCCACAAGAGGCACCAATAAACAAGACCTGTCATAAACATGAATACAACTAAAGATAATGCATACATTGAAAAGGAATTTGTCATCCTTACATTACTTCAAGAAATGAATACCTCATAAAACAATCCTTGTAAGATAAACTTGGCACCATAAAATTTGTGCATCCATAAATAATGGTACACCATTACAAAACAAAACATAACTTGTCAGTATTCAATCCATTAAGAGTTTACATACTTATGAACATCAAAACAGGTCAGTTTACAAAGCTAAATTATCACTTGTACAAAATTCATGCATTCTTGAACATGATCCATCAAGCTCGCAATGCCTATAGCTCTATCAACTGATTAGATCTTGATTCTAACTTGGCTGTATGTCTTCACTTGGATAGGCAATAGGTTGTGATAACATGTTAACCATTTCACAATTCACATCACCATGAAGCTCTCTTCGACATCCTTCTTGTGTACCCTAGTTACTCAATGCTTTAACTTGTGATTGCTTCCTCTTCTTGTTCTATCGTTCAAAGAAAACATTGTCACCATTACAACTTCAATGTCAAATTAATGAAACTAGCATAAAAAGCATATTGCATCTCACTTTACCATGTTTTGGCCTTTCGTGTGGAATCGTTTGTTGTATCCCTTTGTTCCACATATTTGACATTTCATTTGAAGAGTACTCTTTATAGTTGTCCTTTTGTGTCTCGTCCTTACACTTTCAAGCTCCTCTGGCTCTTTTCTTCTAGATGTCTTTTCTTATTTAGGGGTTAGATTGGAATGACATCATCATTAGGGTTGGGCCACATTTAGTCGCCTTTAATTGGGTTGATGTAATACTTGTACACATCCATGTATGTGGTCACTTTGTAATAATTGTCCACATACTATTTAAGCTGCTCGTTATTGGCATAGATACATGCAATTGCATGTGCACAAGGTATTCAAGTCAGTTCTCATCTTCTACATGTGCATTTTTAATCCTCCATGTCCACCACATAAGTAGTGCCAAACCCATAACATGACACTTTAGGTCCTACATTAAAGTTTGGATAGAAATGGGTTACTTCATCCTTGAACTTTGCCAATTTCTTTGCTATCTTTGGACAAATATCCCCTCGTCCTTATTCAATAAATTTTTTCATTCAATCTCTTTTCCTTTTCAACCTTCTCATGAGCTTGATTATAATATCTCCAACATTGTTATTATAGCCCTATTTCATGCATCTAATATGTATCTACATATATATTACAAATGTGTATTTCAAACAATAGAGATTAAAAATGTATGGAATTAATAAACTGAAAGATAAATACGTGTTGAAGCATTCACAAAAATTGTTCAAAAGCATATCACATTTGGTGAAATCTAAGAAATGTGTCCTAGATCATGTCTCAAATGGTATGCTTCCAAGCCATTCTCTCGCTTCCTTGTTTTCTTTTTCAAGTTCCTTCATCCAAAACTCAAACCTTGTTACTCTAGCAGCATTCTAAAGCAAATCTTTCAATTTCTTACTCCCCCATCTATTTCAAATGACCATACCAAACACAAAAAAAGTTACGCAATCAAATATATGACATGAGTATATAATGCATAACCATTTACTTCAAACCTCTGTTGAAAATTCATCCATATATGCCCTACACAATTCCTATGTTCTACATTTGGGTAAAGATCCTTCACAGCTCCTAGTAGTGCTTACGTAAAATAATTTATCAACATAATGTAATACACCAGACATGGTTATTATAAAAACTGAACCTAGTTTGCATAATAACAAAGATGTAGATCTAACCTTCTACCTGTCAGACATGAAACCAGCACAATGGCTATTGTTAATTCCCGGATCTTGCCTAAGCAGGTCGAAAAACCACGTCCATTTTTCTTTATTCTCTACTTATACAATTGCATAAGCAATAGGGATAATATAATCATTTGGTTCAATTCTCACAACATAAAATAACTAACCTCCATATACCCGTTCAAGAAAGTTCCATAAATACTTATTAAAGGTCTGCAACCAGTCTTAAAAGCATCTCTAAGTGGTCCTAGAAGCATGTACATCCTCTTAAATACACCCATATCTGCATTTATGGTGATTGTACTACCTAGATTCTTAAGCAAAAGCTCCATTGTATAGCTCTTGAGTCTACTATATCGCAACTTTTCATCCTCATCAACTAACTTCAAAGCTTTGTCTTTGGCATGGCATGCTTTGCTTCTTCCTATATTGAACCCACGGTACTCTTTCACGATGGCTATGAAGCTAGCTAAACTCCAAGATGGGTCTATGATACACTTGCTTTTAAACCATTTTTAAAAGCGCAAAAATTTATCAGCCAGTATATCAGGTGTATATCCAATAATCAAATATTGGTGAATGCTGAGTCGTATCTACAGGGAATGAGGAGTAGCTCCCAACTATATGTCCTACTTAGCTAAGTAGATTGATAAGTTTACTTGTTGAATTAAAAAGAAAACGAAATTTAAACTACTCTACCAAGAATTAGGGATTTCCAACCCCAAAAACAGTATGAATATGAATCAAAAAGTTAGAATACCAATCAATGTGAGACTCATACTGTTAACCAAATATGTGTTGAGTATGCCATGTTATTATTTGATTTAGGTTTTTCAAACAATTAAGCACTAGGCATAAATTCCTTTTCTCAAAGTAAATCAATACCCAAGATTACCTAAAATTAATTTTTTTTTTATTTCTAGAGAAAAAATTAGTTGACTAATCCATTTTAAGTTCCTAAATCCCTAATCAAATTAAAGCGCATATCTCTATGTCTATCTTTAATCCAAATTGGCCATTCACAGAGTAATTACAAAAGGTTTTCTCAAACACAATCCTAAATCTATATGTATTCCAAATAAATAAAATACATATTTGGTGAATTGGGATTAACAACATGACAAAACAACACAATCATGGCAAATAACACAAACCCATAAACTAATACCCCAACCACAACTTCCATTTCATATTCTTAATGAGGTTCAAAAGGAACAACAAGTTAAACAACACCCAAAACAAGAAGAATAAAAAGAGAACAAAATCACCTAAATGGAGATCCCAATCCCAACTCCAAGTTCAAATGCTATTTCCCCTTGCTCTCGAGTTAGAATCCATTGAGATAAACTACTTACATCATGAAAATAAACGCCTTAAAATTTCATCAAGGTATATACAACCACGTATAACATTTATATATTATATGCACAAGCTTCCTCAAGAAGGTATGTTTATCGTGAACATTTGCTACTCATTTTTTACTTCTGAAATCATTAAATTAAATTTTAAAAATAACTGGATTTAACAAGGAAAAATCTTTACAAAAACAAAACATTATCTACTCACTTGAGTAGATTAACTTCCATAAAACAAAACTATACCATAATGTACCTCATATACTTTTTAATTATGGTATACAAAGCTTTAAAAGAATATTACAAACTTAAAAAACAAATCTAGTACTTAAAATAAAAATAAATTATAATCGAACAATCCTGACTCATCATATATCTTCAGGATCGCCTAAAACCTGAGTCAACTTCATCTTCACCATCAATACATTCATCCTCATTAAATCATCGTAATCATTAACATCCACTCAACACCTGAAAAAAAATAACAACGACAACCATAATGAGCTGAAGCTCGGTACAATATAACACAAGCATACATGAAGTGACACACAAGCTTTACTAAATACAATGCAACAATGATAGGTTATTATCTTTGAATTAAATTAAATAAATCTACATTGGAGCACTTACACTCTGATTGCACTTTTAGGAATCTGGGTGTCTAGCAACAGCAACTGCTCAAGGATTGATATAGGCAGTCTGGATACCTATATCTTTTATATCTATATGAGAAAGAGGAAATAGCCTCATCTATGGTTCATAGATGTTATACATCTTTACTTAATCTCAGTCTGTAATATCGTCTAGTTCAACCAGTCCCATAAACGTGAATTAAATCATGTTACTTTACCCCAAGCTTAAGAAAACGTTACACCGATACTGTTTGCCCCAATAGCTACCTGCTAAGCTACCTATGAACGTCATTGTATCGTGGTATACCATTACATCCTGGGATTTGTCATTACGTCATGACATGGAGGTGGCCTAAGCGCCTAACCATCGTGCCCGGCTCCGGACAAGGTTATTGCTTCTCGGACCGAATTAAACAACACAAGCACAAGCAACACTCAATTATTTAGGCCGTCTTTAAGTTTTGGTTCATTTTAGATGCATATCCTAACATGCAACATGCAAGTTGTTGTGTACCTTATGTTTCGCAACCTAGTCAAACGCTAATCTAGAAGAAACAGAAGTTAGACCCAACATCTATTCAATAATATAAATTCATATAAGAATCAAATTGTTTATTAATTTACATTAAATTTCATATTAACGTTCATTTTATGCTTTGAATTTGATCAGACGTGAAAATAGGAAACCCACCATGACTGCGAAAATCGCCCCACTAAGATATGGATAGCTCTCCATTATCTATCAAATTATATTTAATTAAGTTAGCTTTAGTCTAAAATATTTTAGAAATTACATAGTCCTTATCATTTAAGGTTTAGCTAACTCATTAATCTAGGCTAATTACAAGCTAAGTCTATATTAATCTAATCTTAGCTAAGATGATTATACTTAGTTAATCTAATTTATTTTAACTCATCATAGTTTATTAAGTTAAGTTGGACTTAAGTTTATTAACTATACTCATTTTATACTTAGAAACTATATTAACTCAAATTAATTACTAAACCTATTAATTCAATTAATTTATTCTTAATTATATCATTTAATAAATATAATACATTAACTATAATTTTATCTTTTTCATTTTCATTTTATTTTTATAAAAAAATTCATATTAACACAGCCAATACATGACCATGCACTTCCTTATGTTTCTTTATAAATGAGAAACACGCCCAAAAAAACAATCCAACGTGTTTCGCTTGTAAATTTAACTTAGAAAGAAGAACAATGAGATTCATCAGATCATGTTCCAACCGTGTTTCTCTTTAAATTAAAAATAAAAGGGAAACACATAATGCGAAATCAGGCCATATTTTGTTTTAACAAGAAGCATAGTATGATAAGTTAAGTCATGTTCATCTCGTGCTTCTCCTTGAAATGGAAACACGATCAAATATTTTGGGTTGCTTTTCCCGTGTTTCATTTAACATGCAAGACGTCCGAGGATCAGAGAGAAACATAATCAAATAGAATAAGCCGTGTTTTGACCATGTTTCTCTTTGATACACGAAAAACGCAAGAAACAGAGAGGAACATGAGGAGATACAACATCCTATGTTTTAGTGGTGTTGTTTTAGGAATTGAAATTGTTTTTGTGAAAATGGATTAGAGAGAAGCATGGGGTGATAAGGGAGACCATATTCCAACCGTGTTTCTTCTTTAATGCTTTAAAAATCCATTGTTTTGAAAATTTAAGAGGATCATGACCATTCATATCTCCTTGTGTTCATTTCGTGATCATTGGTCTATTTTTAAATTTGAAATCTTAATTCATTTTACTACTCATTCAATAGCATTTTATAACTTCTAACATCCTATACTCATCATACAACTTAGATTCATTATCTACAACATCTAAAAATATGTTTTTACTTCATATTTCATCAAAATCCTAGTTCTAACAAACATCATCTCACTTGTGTTTTAACTTATAACTTCATATATTACAAACTTACATGCTTTATCTCATATTTTACTTTTATCTACTTTTAAAACATCACATATATACAATAACAACAATCAAAACAACAACTTACTTGTTTTATCCAATCCTAGCTACTTGTTTGCCCCATATCTACTTCTTTCTAGTTGTTGAAACTACCATGATCTTACTTTCCACTTTCTATTCTATTTCCTAACTTCGATTTCTCCTTTAGTTTTTTTGAATTTGAGATTTTGCGGTTGAATTCTTGAAGAAGGAAAAGAAAGAAAGAAGAGGAGAGAAAAAAAAAAAAAAGAAAAGAATTGGGAAAGGAAAAAGAAAAAGGATAGAAAAGAAAAGGAAAAAGGAAAGAAAAGATAAGGATAAAAGAAAAATAGAGATATTTTCCAAATAGGATATTAGTTTTAAAACTTTTTTGATGATTATTTTAAAAATCGTAAATTATTATAAAATAATTTGAGAATCTATATTATAGAAATTAATATCTCAATATAAAAATGTAATTTAAAAGTTTAATTTACAAGAAACCTAGTTTTGAATTGAGGCTGGGTTAAAAACTGATATTTTAAGAAAATAAACATTTTGAAAAGAATATTTTAAATCTCAAATCTCAATTTAACCTATTTATTAATTTAATTATATCAAATTATCTATTTCTTTTCTATAATTTACCCACAATTAACCATTTATTCTATTATTCAATTAAACCATTTCTAATTTAACTAGGTGAGGGTTTGAGATATTTCAATAGAAGCCCCTAAAAATGGAGAACTCTAAGTTCTTTAGAATTTCCTTTCATTTGCTCTGTCGTATTCTGTTCTCTTCTGTCTCTTACCCTCTCCTCTTTATATTTTCCTTTTTTTTTTCTTAAGGAGATATCTCCTCTTCTAGACATCATTCCTAATTCAAATTGGTGTTGGGGAGCAATTCATGTAAAGGCCTACGTGATTACCAAAAATTGAAATGAGGCCATGATTTTCAATGGCTTTTGGGTTATAACTTGTATATGAAATGGGTAAAAGGCAAATGGAGGCCCACACTTATCATTATCTTTAATAAATACTTGAAATTGCAATATGAAATTTTCCAGTAACATGATTTACTAGCAAATAGAGAAGGAATGGAAGTTGATTCCAAATTCAAGCTTATTTTCCCTTCATTCGTATAATCATTGGACTGGTATCTTCAGTTCTAGCTTTTGCTTCTTGTATATCTTTTGAAATACCCTAAACTTTCATCGAAGTTAGAAATTGAGCTTAGATAGATTAAACAAATCAAATGAATTATGGGATATAATTAGACAAGTTGACATAATTAATTAGTAATGGATTAAGTTGTAATTTGAGATTTTAAATTCCTAAACCCCTAAACATGTTATTTAAATGTTTAGTGGATTCTTAAATCCCTAAAATATCATATCCTTAAACCCCATTATTTTGGAATCACCTGTTTATATGAAAATATCATATCTTAAGCTAAGCTCAAATTGAATATCAATTTGATCTAAAATAAGTTCAAAAATTAAGTGCTTATTTTGTGTTCTTAATTCTAACCTAAAGATTCTGAAATTATTTCCTAAATACTATCAAAATTGAAGATATATATATATATATATATATATATGAAAGTTTAAATCTAAAGCCCTTTATTCCTAAATGTCTTTTTAAGTTATCTTCTCCTTTCCTTTTTGCCTTTTCTTTCATGCATAATTGACTTATGCTCAAATGATTATGTTTTAATCCTTTTACTAGAGAAACATTTTCAATCATAGATGGAGGATGACTGATAGTACCTGTCGCAATTATTTTGCCACGGCTGTCATCTCCAAACCTTACATATCCTCTTTCTTTCCACATTATGCTAGTGAACAAACAAGCATCTCCCATCATATGACCCAAACACCCACTATCCAAGTACCAAGTTCTTTTTTATTTTTGTTCCTAGTTCCTACAATTATATACAAAAGGTGATCAAACCTTTTTAGGAACCCAAACAAGCTTGGGTCCTTGATAAGTTTAGCTTATCTTATCTTGTTTATTAGCTTAATATGTACTAAGCTTGTTTCTTTTGTAAAAACAATATTTTTCAATATGACCAATTTTATTGCAAAAGAAACACCCATAAGAATGTGTATTATACCTTTGATTTATCTTCTAATGATAATTTCGTCTCGGATACTCATTACTATATCCATACTTATAATCTCTGCAATACCTTATGAATGGATATTTTTGTTGAGGGTACCTTTTAAAGTAGCCTCTACTGTTATTGTTCATGCTCTTTTTGACACATTCTTTAGCAGATTTAACATTCATAGACTCACTTCCTTTGACAAACACGGTCTTTTCCACATTATTAGATGAGTTACCATGTTCATAACCAAGTCCATGTTTAATACTTCTCGGTCTTTGACTATTTATAAGTATGTTTAACTTTTTGTCACTTCCATTAAACCTATTGAAGGTATTTTTAATAGTTTGTGAAAAATCTTCTACTCCAACTTTTAAATGCTTCATTTCATTTTTCAAAACACCATTCTCTTTTCTTAAAATATAAGAATTTTCATGTAATTTTTTAGTATCATTCTTTAGTATGTCATTCTCATAAGCAATTAGTTTATTTGTCTAACTCAAAACATCTTTCTCATTTTTCAGGGCTTTATTCTCGGCATCTAATTTAGAAATTTTAAATTTAGCCTTTTTAAGAGCCCTAAAAAGCTTTTTCATTTTAGTATACATCTCATTATCACTCATTTCAGCTTTAGAATCAGAATTTACATCGGATGTAGCCATTAGACACAAATTGGCTTCATTTTCATCTTCACTTGAACTTTCTGATTTACTTTCTGACTCATCCAAGTCACTCTAAGTTGCCATCATTGATGGGCTTTTTTTTTTTAATTTCTTCATCTTTTTCTTCAAGATTGGACACTCATACTTGATAGGACCAGGTTTCTTATATTCATAGCAAACGATCTCCTTCTTCTCTTTCTTTTCTTCTTTTTCCTTAAACTTTTCCTGCATCAAATTTGTTATTCTTGTTGAAATTTTTGAATTTCTTACCTTTCTTCATCCACTTATTGAGTCTTCTCGCAAGCATGCTGATGTTCTCATCATCATCGTTGTCTCCATCCGAATCGTATTCTTCAATAGCTATTTTCTTTGCTTTAAATGTAATTGCCTTTGTATTGTTGTAGATTTCCTCAGTTGTATTGAGGTGTGACTCATATGCTAACAACTTCTCCCTCAATTGACTATGTTTAAGTCTTGGGCTTCCTCTATAGCTGTCTTCTTGGCATCCCATGACTTTGTTAAAATCCTCAAGATTTTCCTAACAAGATCAGAATCTTTCATTTTCTTTCCAAGAGATGTTAGTTCATTAGTCACAACAGTAAAACGATTAAATGCATCCTTGATTTTCTCATCGGGTTTTATTTTAAATAACTCATATTGTTGTAATAAAGCATTAATCTTTTGTTTCCTTAATAGTATTGGTTCCTTCATATGCATTAGACAAAGTATCCCAAATATGTTTTACTATTTCACAAAGGAAATTAAATAAAAGTTGGATGGAGCTATTGTAGTAAGTAAGAGATTCTTAGCCTTATTGTTCTTCTCTATCATCTTTAGTTCAGCATAAGTGAATCCAGCATCATCAGTCATCGTTACATGATTGTCTCCAAATGCAATGACCTGCTAATAATTATAATCATTAGTTGTGATGTAGGTTGGCACACGTATCTTCCAGTATAAATAATTTGTGCGATCAAAATATTGAGCTCTATTGATTGCAATGTTATTTTCAGTCATCATAAATAGATCACTCTATTGAAACAAAAGAGAACTGCTCTTATACCAATTGTTGGTCCCAAAAGAATAACCAAGAGAAGGGTGAATTGGTTATTTGATAAAAATTTATCCCTTTTTTATAAAAACCAAAATCACTAAACTTGGTTAATTAATTTATAATGGCTTATAAACTTTCTTGAAAACAATTATTTCTCATAAAAAATAATATTAATTAAAATTCGAATAAAATAGGTTCACTTAACTTCACCAAAAGGTTAAGCGAAAGTTTAAAGTTAAGCTTCTAGTTTACTCTTTGAGCATAAAATGCAGCTAAGACAAATAAGTAAACATGCACAAAATTAAAGCAATAAGGAAGAAGAGACTGCAAAATCGATTTATAGAGATTCCGCCTCGAGCGTCAGTCCTCTCTTCCAGCTCTTAGCTGGGGACTCGATACTCCATACCGATATGTTCCACCATCCAATAAAAAAATGAGAGTATAAGCTTGTTCAACTGCAATGAATTTTGATCACTCTGCTTAGCCTATCTAGCTTCACTTAAGCTATTTACTGATCTACAAAGAAAGAATGTCACACTCACTCCTCTACAATCTCTCACAAGTAATCAATACCAAATGAGAAAAAAGAATAAAAATATCCTCTCCAATTTTAGTACAAGAAGGACAATATAAAGGATAGAAAGTTTGCACGAACAAACTGGGAATTCGTGTGCTTTTTTGTACTTGTTCTCTTTCATGTAAAATTGTTATTGTATCTCTCTTGTGCTTCTGATATTTATCTATTTTTCTTCAACGGCTAGGATTTGAATTTGTTAAAAATAAATCCTGATATTGTGGACATAATCTGCTTTGAACTTTATTCCAACGATAAAACTTGGATAAGCTTTGCTGTTGATATTCATTCCTGACTTTTTGAACTTTGATGAAGATAAGTAGACTAGTCGTTATCATTATCTTGTTGTGGATAATCCTTAAAGAATGAATGTTGTAAATCTGATCATGCTGTTCCTAATATGCTTCGAATTAATATCTATAGAAATAGCATCGTATATTGCTGTTGATAATCCAATTAAATTTGAATTCCTTTAGCATTCGAGAAACATGTCCTTGGTAGAAATATCATATAATCTCTTTATGACATATTTATATCGAATCTTGGACATGTCTTGAACATATTTGAACTTAAATAATGTTGTCGTGAACTTTATTTTTGCTGTTAAAACATTAATTTAGATCCTTGAAACTTGAATCCCCTTGAATATTTAAGTCAAATTTGTGAACATATTTGAATGTATTACCCATATACATTCAACTTTGAAGCTGGGTCTTCAAATCCATAAAGAATAAAAGAAAATCTAATTTCATGAAATCTGCTCGTTAGACTCTTCTGTTATGTTCATAGAGATGTTTTACTCTCTAATTTACCTTCTAATTGTTATAAATGTCTTGTAAAGTAGCAAATTACCCTCTGAATTCTGAATTACTTTATGAGTTGTATCCTTTTTGTAAATCATTTTCATAAAACTTTGATCATACTTAAGCATTGCACACTCAATGAATTTGTTAGTAATACTTAATCCTTTTTGTTATCATCAAAATCTATATTTGTGTTTGCTTAGAAAATGAATGTTTTTTAATATAAATGCTTTGTGATGCTTTTGTAATAAGAAATTATAAACAAAGAGAAAAGAAATAATTTGACAGATAATGAAGAACTGTCTGTATCTTAGCAAGGAGATTTTTGCAACCATGGCAGGGTTCTTGATTAGTGTTTAATCAAGTAAGATTATAAAATGAGTTTGATATAAATATATAATTAAATTAAATGCTTATATGAGTTTATTTCATGAACAAATATATGGATACCTGATTTATCTTCTAAGATAGATTCTAAAATACTCTCTGTCCTTGTTTGGATTTCAAATATGAAAGGTATGCAGTGACTTGCGTGATGATTGTTATGATAGATATTCTAAAACGAATTTAAAAATTAAAGACTGCCATTATAATTGAGTGTTTCTTGTGCTTATGCCATTGAATTCGATCCGAAGAGTGGCAACCTTGTCTCGAGGGGGCACGGTAGTTTAGGCACTTAGGCCATACTTGTCATGATGCAATGATATTTATAAGTGGCTTAGCGAGTAGCTGATAGGGCAAATGATATTACTGTAACGTCTATCTTAATTAGCGAGAAGTAATATAGTAGGACTTGCATTTATGGGACCAATTGAGCCCTATTATATTATGGACTGTGATAGGTAAAGTGTATGTTGTCACGCCCCAAAGGGTACCCTAACGCGATAGTCCGCCACACTCGATATCTAAACTCAAGTATGATAACCTTAATCACTCCATGAGTTTAAACACCGAGTGCAAGGCTCACTTTCAACATATAGGAAACCATACTTTGAATTGAAATAGCTTAAGAAGACATACATAGCAATAAGAATGTAAATCATAACAGTTATATCCAAATTTAATCTATTACATAATATAAGGGGCATTCCCCCGACAAAATATTAAGAGTTCTTAAGTTCTCAAGAGTCTCTTACAACAACTATTATATATATTGATTTAGGAGATTCAACTAGAAGTCTATGCCTATATATAGGTCCCGACTTCTTCAAAAAGCTCTTTAAGTTTCAAAAGCTGTACCTGAGGAAAGTGGCCCCTCAGGGATAGCCATAAGTATTCATATTGCAACAAGAAACTATAGGGGTATAAGCTTACGAGCTTAGTGAGTTCCACCTCTAAAATTAAATGCTCATCAAGTAATATATGACAGACAAGTTATATTAACAACCATATGAAATGCACAAACACGCGAGCATATAATACATAAGACCATCCGAAAGTCTTATGTTGAATGGATTTATGCCCTCCATTTGGGGTTAGGTGTTTCCAACCCATACATCCATAGATTTCATTTTTTCTTATTTATATTATGGTTGATATAGGTGCCCACCCACACACATTTTCAATTTATATTGTGGTAGATACAGGTGCCCACCTACACACATTTTTAATTTCGGCCCCTACGCCAACATTCGAGTTTGTAAGCCCCTCATTACCCAGCTATCATGCCTTCTTCCCACAAAGGTATAATAACTTATGCAATGTGACTCACATATAGTATGCATGGCCGATTTGATTATAAGATCATGGCATATTAATTTAACAATTTATGGGTGATCATAGATATTGCGGACAAATCAATTCTATACTAAGTCATATAAATATTTATAACAAGCTCATTTCGATATTCTTATCATCAATTCACCCATGTAGACATCATATACATATGGTCAAATTTTATTTTGTTCTAATTCTAATGCCACTAACATTACAAGCACAAGCACAAGCATAAGCATAAGTATATAATTTAAAGATAGTAAACTTACTTTGCCATAGCGCGAAAATCCACTTAATCATAATAGTCCTCGGGAAGGTCTTGTTCGTCTCCCAAGTCTCCTAATCAAAAGAAATAACTCTAATGAGTATTTTAATGAAGTTTGAATGAACTTATAAATTCTATTCTAACAAATTCGTCAAAATTCGTCTAAGAGGAAATTACAACTTAAAACCACCATAACTTGGTCATTTTAATTTGGAATTTCGCATATTATATATCGATTTCTACTTTTTCGATGAGAGCTATCTATTTCTAGAATTATTTCCAACAAACGAGGTTGTTTGGTCCATGAACAGTAGGGTATAGAATACTATATGAATTTTCCATTCCACAATTTAACTCCTAATTTCAAACCAAGCATCATACTAAAGCTTTGATAGATACTTAGCTATCATTATATCTTGTAAGACTCTAATATATACATATATAACTCAATATCATGCATGATTCATGGGTGTTGGTAATTCTAATTCCTCATGTACTTAGATAATGTCAAATAGGATGTATAAGACATTATTTCCTTAACTTTGTTGCTACCTAATGCATCATGCATATATACAACACCTACAAGCTATTGTTATGAAAGTTATGAGATTAACTATCTATATGTATATTCTAAATGATATAGTACCAAGAATTCTTTTTGAAAAACTTTTGCTTTGCAAAACTTTTGAAATTTACTAGACTTAAGAAAAAATAGCTTTTTTCTTGTAAAATCACACTTGCTTTTCAAAACTCAACCTGATGACCCATATAGCCATCATCTTCATTATCTCAATAAAAACCTTCATTTTGGGGTTAGAAAATAGATGTTTAAATGTGTGGTTTACCTAATTACGAATTTTACAAAATTTTTAAGGAATGAAACATTACTTAATTTATTCTTTGAAACCATTCCTTGTTTTAGGATTATACTTTGATAAACCTCTCTTATCCTTGTCAAAATTAGGTCTTTATTATATATATTTCCTAGGAGTTCCATTTTTCCATAAAAATCATCATTTTGGTATTTGGAAATAGGTGTTTAAATAATGGCCATTTTCAAATTCGAATTTTTAAAGTTTCATTTGAGTTTGTTTTCTTTGTAAAACTCATTTAATCCTTCGAAAACCATTTCCTAATCAAACTTACTCCTTAAGGCTTCCATTTTTCTAATAAAAATCTTGTTTTTGGATTGAAAAATGGATGTTTACATCTCAAGCTTTCTTTATTGCGAATTTAAAACTTGTAATTGGGATTGAAATATAACTTTTGCAATCTTGTCCTTGTTTTGAAAATATTCTTTAGTAGATCTAAGCTTTTCTCATTAAGATCACTCATTTATGATATTTATTCCCTAAGTCCTTCATTTTTAATGTAAAATACACATTTTGAAGTTGAAAAATAACTTTTCTAAATATGATTCCTTTTTTAGCCGAATTTTCATAAATCATTTTTGTTGAAAATAAAGTAGATCTTGAGCTTTTTATCTTTTTCTTACTATCATCATACTACTACAAGTTATTTATGAACATAAAACAAAAGCCTAATGCATTTATGAACTCAAAACAACTAGATCTAGTTTATTATACTAGTTATAAATGCATGAACATTATGACTATTATGTGGATATGGCTAGATGATGAATATATACACAAAACATTAACAACAACATATCTTAATAATAAAACAAGTAATAGCAAAATAATCATAAGTAATAGGATTTATAACATTGTGATGGCAAGGATCTCATATTCAAGTATTCCCACATCCCTAGCTTAAAGCTCATGGGGATTTTTGAGTGAAATCACACATGAATGATCTTGCTATTACATGTTTTTAAGGTTGTAAAGTATAGATCTATTACCTATTGGATGTGTGGAGTAAGAAACTTGAAAGAAAAACAAAAGTGTGTGTGTGTATTGAGGGAGGGGAGCTCAGTTTCAAGAGGAGAGGGGAGAGAGTTTTGCAAAAAAAATTCTAAAGAGAAAGTGAAGGAAGAAGAAAATGAAATGAAGTTGGCATAAAGGGGTTTATATAGAAAAGTGGATTAGGGTTTGCTTTAATTAAACAAAGAAAATAAAACAAATTGGAGAGAGAGAAAGAGGGAAAGGGGCTCTGGTTTTGGAGTGTGAGAGTAAGAGAGAGAGAGATGTGTGTTGTGTAAGTTTTAAAATTAAATAAGTAATTTAAGTAGTAAAAGTTGTATTGGAAAAGTAAATTGTAAGAAAAATGATGAAATATAGGAATAGGTTGTAAGGATGTAAGAAATATGTTATGAGTAGTTGTACTTAATGAATAGTATAGAAGAAATTAAAAGTAGATTAGATATTTAAAGTACCGATAGTAATGAAAATACGATAAAAAGGTTATCTGTAACTTTTATAACTAAAAAATTATATAACTGATATATTTGGAATCCTTATGAAATTATGAGTCTAATGGTATTAATAACATATATTTAATATCTCGAGTCCCGAGACACGCTTTTCGAAGTCTGTATCCGATCGAGTTCAAAATAGATTGAAAATTCGTTAATCTTATCTTTTTAAGCATTCTAGTATTATTATGAACCGAACTACATTCTTCACTCGCATTTCGACTTCTTGGTTTAGGAATATGGGATTACTGGATCTAAACTACTAAGGTTTCTGGGAAATTGGTTGACTTATGGTTTCCAGTTGACTTTCCGGTTTAGGGTTTGAATTTGATATTACCTTAAAAATTAGAGGCTTACATATGTAACGACTGTAAACCCCAGATGGGGCTATTTCTTCTTTTTTAGTTAGATATAGGAGATATAGGTATTTCGACTGCCTATATTAACCCTCGAGCAGCTGTTATTACTCATGGACCCCTAGGTTTCTAAGATTGTTTCGAGGTGTGAGTGCTCCAGTGTTGTTTGTTTTGCTTTAATTTAAAGACAATAAACTATTATTGTTGTATTGCATAATTGCGTTTAGTTAAGCTCCTACGGTATCTCGTGTGTGATTGTGTTATTGTGTACTGGGTTTCAACTCATTATTATTGTTGTTGTCTTCCTTCTGGGTATTGTTTTGATGAGATGATGACGGTTTAGATATTGATATGATGTTGATGTTGATGATGCTTTGATGATGATGGTGATGACGATTTGGATGATGATGATGTTGACTCGGTTCTGGGTGATCTTGGAGGTTTGAAGGAGAGGAGTGAAGTGAGATAAAGATGATGGATTATTGTATTTATTTTATTTTGTTTTGTTTAAAGAACTAGATTTATCTTTTGAAATTTGTATTTTCTGTAAGGGGCTAGCTATGAAGCCCATATGTTTTTTAATAAGCTTTTAAAGCTTTATTTTAAGTGAAAGTTTTTCCACGTGTATGAGTGGAAGCTAGAAATGTTTATACAAAGTTGTTTTTTGAATATAAATCTAGTTATCTATAGAATCTAACTAAATGATTTAGTAATTAAAATTGGCTAGCAATGTTCGCGATAATTAATTCTTTAAGGAGATATATACGTGTAATACTTAAAATATTATACATGGTCGGGGGATTTGACATCACTTGATGTTAGATTTAGGTAAGCTGGGTCCTTACATCTTTACATTGCATTTTTTTTTTTGTTACACATTTTTCCTACCACAAGTATATGATGTGGCCATTTTCTAACTACCTCATTGTATCTCTCCTAAGCTGCATACAATGATTCAGTAAGAAACTTGGCGAAATTATTAATCTTACTTCTCGGTCTAGCAGTTCTGGTAGGAGGGAAAAGTCTCTTCAAAAACTTCGTTGTCAAATTTGCCCATGAAATAGATGGATTATGGTGGTTGAGAATTGTACTAAGCCAAAGCTTTATCCCTAAGAGAAAGGGAAAAAGTTGCATTCTTATGGCCTCATCTGTAACTCCATTGAGTTTCACAGTGTTGCAATATTAGAGGAACTTGGCAATGTGCTCATCTAGTATCTCATTAGGATATCCTCCAAATTGATGTGACTCAACCATTTGAATCAATGGTGGTTTAAGTTTAAAATTGTTGGCCTGAACAACTGGTCTTTTAACAACGGAGCCCATGACAGTAGGTACTCTGTAATCCCGAAGTGCTCTGGTAGGAGCAACTAATATCTGATCATTTTTTTTCTCATTGTTCCAACCTTCATTTTCTACCATTTCTTCTCCTTGTAGCACTTCTTCTTTTCTTTGTTGATGTAGAGTTCGTTCAATTTCAGGGTCAATTGGTAGAAGCTTGACTTCTACTCCTGTGCATATATCCTGCAAAGAGAAAAGAAAAACAATAAAATCCTTGAAAAGCACCTAAATTACTAATAGAACCAAAGGTAGTTTAATATTAAGTTGATCCCCAGAAACAGCGTAAAAAACTTGATATGCTGAAAATGAATAGATATAAAATAAGAGTGAATTCTCTAGCAAGTATATTAGGCTTGATCAAGTTATATAGATGTGAGTAGAATATCGTTCCCACGAAGATCAATTAACTACTAAACAGTTATTAGTTCTACTAATATTTAAACAATCAATTTTGAAACAATTAACTAATAAACTAATACTAAACCTAGATTATCACTATCTATGAGAGCAATGACAGTGTTTTCAAGAAAGATATATATCAATTGAATGTGGAAAGAACAAAATCAACCTTAGTTTCACTAATCAAATTGCCATCTTGTTATAATAGCAATTATATTTGTGGATATTCATATGAAATTATGAAGAATTTTAATCCTTTTGCAAGTATCAAAATTCTTTAAACACCACCAATCAAACCAATACACAATTTAATAATGGAATAAAAAATACAATCATGAATCTTCCAATTCTATAACCATCTAATGCCTTAAACCAATTTCTCCTAATTCCTTTAGTGAAACTGATCTAAAAAATATTGCATTAATCTCAAAAGATAATTTCTAAATTAGATTGAATAACCATTTCGGCAATTGTAATGTAACCAAATTTAAGCATTCCTATGAACCTTAATTTCTCTTCCAAGCATTAAGATTCCTATAAACCTAGTTTAACAAGAAACACGGTTTATAGTTAAAATTGCAACATAAATATTTAACAAATCTATTAGTTCTATAATAGGATTACAATAATCATCTTAGTTATCTAGGGCTTCATCATATTCCCACAATAGAGACTTAGAAACTCATGAATTGAATCCAACAAATACAGATCAAGGAAGTCATTGCAACAAAAGAGTTCATCTTAACAAATACAAACAACAATTGAAATTTCATAAACAATAAGAATTAGAAGTCACCAATTTCAATCAAAAGTTATCTATTGCAAAACTTCATATAAGTCTTCGGTCCAATCTTCAATCGATTACAAGGCTTCAATTGATAACAATTTTGGATCCAAAACAACTCTCTAATAACAATAATCTACGGTTCCTATACTAATCTAGATCTGGAGGATGGCTGCTAAAAATTCCGTGTCTCATATGAAGGAAACCCTAGGTTTTATAAGAAAAAACCAACGGAATTTCAAAAGTTCCAATGTACACCAGCCTTTTTAACTTCTACATTGGTAGCGTAAATGGCGGTGTAGAAGTTACGCTAGCCCAACACTGGTGGTGTTCACAGTGGCTTTAATAATTTTAGTTCTATTCATCTTCAACACTGGTCCAACATCGACAACGTAGACTTCCTAGAGCCAGCGTAGGATCAAAATTCTAAGGCCAAAGGAACTCTCAAGTGTGCACTAGCAGTATACATGCCAGCCTTAAAAATTTGCATTTTGTTCATAAGCAGCACCATCTCAACACCGGCGACGGAGCCTCTTCATTTGTCGGTGTACGTTCAATAGTTTCCAACGCTGGTGACCTTTCTTCTTCTAAGCTGGCGGCTTTGCTTTAATTGTTGAAGGCTGGCTTACTTCAGATTGAAGGTCGGCGGTGTACTTGCTTTAAGAGCTGGTGTACGTTGATTTCTCCATCAAATTTGCATAAATTTCCTTCAAACTTTGTATATTTACAATGTATGTCCTTATGTGACCTGAATTAACAATTTAAGAACAATTAAGTACCATTTCCTTAGATTTCTACAAAAATCAATAACAAATTATCACCAATTTGTTTCATAAAAAGTGTATCAAATATGACTTTATCAGTAGTTCCCAACTATATTAGTCTTACTTGCAGCTTGTTAGATTGATAAGTTTGCTTGTTGAATTAAAAAGAAAACGAAATTTAAACTACTCTACCAAGAATTAGAGATTTCCAACCCCTAAAAGAGTATGAATATAAATAAAAAAGTTAGAATACCAATCAATGTGAGATTCATACTGTTAACCAAATATGTGTTGAGTATGCCATGTTATTTTTGATTTAGGTTTTTCAAACAATTAAGCACTAGGCATAAATTTCTTTTCTCAAAGTGAATTAATACCCGAGATTATGCAAAATTAATTATTTCTATTTCTAGAGAAGAAATTAGTTGACCAATCGTTTTAAGTTCCTAAATCCCTAATCAAATTAAAGCGCATCTCTCTATGTCTATCTTTAATCCAAATTAGCCATTCATGGAGCAATTACAAAAGGTTTTCTCAAACTCAATCCTAAATCTATATGTATTCTAAATAAATAAAATACATATTCGGTGAATTGGGATTAACAACATGACAAAACAACACAATCATGGCAAATAACACAAACCCATGAACTAATACCCCAGCCACAACTTCAATTTCATATTCTTAATGAGGTTCAAAAGGAATAACAAGTTAAACAACATCCAAACCAAGAAGAATAGAAAGAGAACAAAATCACCTAAAATGAAGATCCCAATCCCAACTCCAATTTCAAATGCTATTTCCCTTTGCTTCTAGGTTGGAATCCATTGAGATAAGCTATTTACATCATGAAAACCAAAGGAGCTGACGCTCCGGGGCATGGAAGCCCCCCAAAATAGAGAGCTCCGAGTTCTTTAGAATTTCCTTTCATTTACTCTATCGTATTCTGTTCTTCTCCATCTCATGCACTCTCCTCTTCATATTTTCTTTTCTTTTTTTTTTTTCTAATGTTGGGGAGCAGTTCTTATCAGGACACATACGATTACCTAAAATTGAAATGAGGCCATAATTTTCAATGGCTTTTGGCTTGTAACCTGCACACGAAATGGGTAAAAGGCAAATGGAGGCCCACACTTATCATTATTTTCAATTAGCACTTGAAATTGCAATATGAAATTTTCCAAAGATTCACTTGCAAATAGAGAAGGAGTGGAAGTTGATTCCAAATTTCAAGTTCATTTTCCCTTCATTCTATAGTCATTAGATTGGTATCTTCGGTTCCATCTTCCGCTTCTCGTATATCTTTACATTGCATTTATTTGGTTACACATTTTTCCTACCACAAGTATAAAAATATATGCATTAAAAGTAACATATAATCGAAATAAAAATTTATAAGCACATACAAATCATTTAAGCCTGGTAGATATATTTATAACCACACTATCTCCACAATTTATCCAAAAGTATACATTTCATCATTTTTAGTTAAATTTACAACTAAATCACACTAAAATGCATGAACGTAGATTAATTAAGTGGAGAGAAATGTATAATTTTATGCATTTATCAGTCTGCCTTAAAACTCTCTACATACACATCATCTAACCATGCAAAAGTCATGTAAAATTTTGAATACTTTACCACATGTGTGGTCAAAGTTAGCTATTTTGATTTGGATAGTGGGCTTTTTTTTTTTTTGAAACTCTACTGGCATAAATCCTAGAGTTGCATTCATCATTGTAGCACTTACAAACACACCTCTATTTGTCATTTTGTGGAAGTATAGTTGGAATCTATTCTTAATGGACCAAGTCTTACATGCCTTTTTAAATTGTCCAAATATACAAAACTTAAGCCCAACTACAAGCTTTGGATTTCTAATTTCCCTATCTTCATCAAATTTTGAAATTTATCTTATCAAGCCCATCCTCATCATCTTCACAGCATAGCTCATTAGATGGTACATAGTCACTGTCTTGGTTACCCATGTCCTCTACAAACACCTGTGATGTGTGTGCCCTAATTGTCCTTAATCTTGGTGGTCATCCCGTCCTTTTCCTTAGAATGTTTTGGTATATCACCTCTTGGTAATCCTCATCACCATTTGCTAAGTTGTAATCAGACTCAACAAGTTCATCATCATGTTCACCTTGGTCATTTTCTCCCTCAACTTGAGAATGAACATCTCCATTTGCATATGGTTTATTTCAACTATTTTCTCCTAAGTACCCTATACCTAAATCAGATTACTCAAGACTACCTTCATCAACACCAGCTCTAATATTTCCTTTTGGAAATTCAACTTCTAAATGACTTCATCCTGTCCTATATTAGGTTTATTCGTGACAGCTTGCCTTATCCCTACTTCTCTCAATTCATGTTGTCCTGAACTAACATCTATATTGTCTTACACCATATCTGTAGCTATGTCGGCAGCATCAGTGTTATTCTCTTCATCCATGGTTAGAGCTTCATTTTGTCATGAACCATTGTTGTTTGGAAGGCCTTCATCATGATCAACAATAGTATCCTTGGTGGCCATCTGTTGCTATCACGCCCTAAAGGGTCCTCTAAACACGATAGCCCGTCACACTCAATATTAAAAGCTTAAGTATGACAACCTTAGTCATCTCATAAGCTTCGATACCAGGTGTAGGGCATACATTCACGATCATAGAGGACCAACTTTGTAACAAGTTATTTAAAAAGACATTCGTATAACCATTTAAGAATGGAAATCATAACATAACATCTTAAATGTGAAAATATAAATGTCTTACAATATGTCAAAGGGGCATTCCCCTATCAAAATATAAGGGCTATAAGAGTCTATTCAAAATAAATACATAGAGATTTACTTAGAAGTTTAAGTCTACATCTAGTCTTTGACTTCTTCCAAAAACTCTTTAGGCCAAAAGGTAATACCTGAGAGAAATAACCCTGGGGCATCAACCATAGATAGGGGTACTGCAAAAGATATCTATAAGCGGGTAAGCTTATTGCTTAGTGAGAATTAATTCCACAAATAAAGTACTCAGATGACCAATATTCAAATAAGTTATTTAACAAACATATGAGATGCAATTAAACACGTGAGCAAACAATACATACGATTTTCTAAGAATCATATGTTTGAATAGATTTACCCCTCCATTCGGTGGTTAGGTGTTTTGGGCAACAAGGCCATAGTTTGTAAATAAAATTTTTGTAGTTCTTAAACGAGCCCCCTACTAGCCACTAAATTATAGTTATTTTGGGTGCCTACCCACCTTTTTATTACGGGCAATCAAAGCCATAGAGTAGATTTTCGAGTTCTACGAGCCTCATTACTATGCCCTTATCCCACCAAGAGTATAATAATGAATGCAATGTAACTCACTACGTGTCATGCATGAATCATTTTATTTAAGTAGTCATGGTATAATATTAGATATTTTATAAGCGATCATAGAATTTGCAAACAAATCATTCCTATACTAAATCACACAATGATTAATTAACAATTCCAGCCTCGATATACTTAACATAATTTCAATCATGTAAGTAAAGCACATGTGTTATCACATTTTTATCTTTTCCTAGCCACTAAATTACAATCAAAATCACAAGTATAAAAATGTGAGAATTTAAACTCACTCGGCCATAATAAAAGAAGCTTCTAATCAAAGTAATCCTCCGGGTAAGGAAGCTCGGACTCTACATCACCTATACAAAAGAAATACCGAAAATGAGTATTTATTGGAAGTTCTACTTAAACTTGTAATTCTATTTCACTAAATTCATCAAAATTCGTATGTAGTGAAATTCCAACTTAAAATGGCCATAACTTACTCATTTTGACTCGGAATTTCGCATATTATATTTCGTTTTCTACCTACTTGAAAAGATCTATTCATTTCTAAGGTTATTTCCTTCATAAAAGGTCATTTGGTTTTCTAAAAGAAACGGTACATAATCAACACGAAAATTCCCACATTTAAAACATGAAAATTCAATAAAAAACATATAAATATATATACAGTTGAAAAATTCTTTTAATACATATGCAACTCATAATAAACACATGATTCTAATGATGTTGGCTCAATCAATGATTTTTCATAAAACAATCTTGTATTGGTAGTTGAAAAAGTGAAGTCTGACAAAATTATTTTAAGTTGTTTGGAAATAAAACTAAGGATTTTTAAGTTTTTAAATATGTGATATAATTCATTTTCTTAGACTCTTAAAAGATAACTTTTGATTCAAAAACTTTAGTCTTTCTAAGTTATTCTCAAATTTTATTTTCTAAGTATATTTTACTTGGTGAGTTGATTTTTGACTTGTTTTGGAAAACTTGAGTTGATCCTTGTTCTTATTAAAATTGATTGTAAGAATTTTACAATCAAGTTTTTAAGAAAATTCCTTATAGAAAAGTATTATTAATCTTAAGGTCTTTTAATGGTAGTTTGAAAATAAAATGAGGAGTTCTTTTGTTGTTTTTGTAAGAGCTTTGTATATGAACAATACTTAGAATCTATGGTGATTTTTGATAAAAAAATCCTTTGTAAAGTATTTAGTTGAAATAAAATTCTAAGTCTTATGGAAACTTTTTCCTAAATGATAAAACTACACTTTTTAAAGTAAGCTGAGTTTGTTTTCTTTTACTTAGGAAAGAATCTTTTTATTTTATTAAGACAACTATCAATATGGTCATGCATAAAGTATGAATATGTTGCTAGTAACATGACAAAAAAAAAAATAATAATAATAAGAGATATGGAAAAGTATAAGAATGAGCAATAAATAAATATCAAGTATTGGAAGCCTTAACTTAATTTCAAGGCTTCCAGACTTAGTCACGGGCAAATCTAAAGAAAGAAAAACAAAAGAAATAAGAAAATTATCTTGACTTGATAAGGACAAGTTTAAGACTAGAAAGACTAATCTTAATATTAAAGCATAAAATAAATAAATAAATTCCAAGCATAAATAAATAAATAAATAACGATTATATTAGTGAGCTTATATGCTCTAAGAAATAGATATAGATACATAAATATAGATAATATGATATAAAAGTTAGGTTAGAACAATAATAATAACATGTATATAAATAAAACGATATAATATATAATTTATTTATGAATAAGAACAAAACATGAATACAATATTACTTCTATAACATTTGAATGTTTAAGAAACATACGCCATGGTCATGTTAAGTTACATGACTTGATAGAAAGATATAGGTAAGAAATTTACTTAACATCGAAATATGAGAGTGGTAGTTTAATAGAGGTTTTGTGTAGTATGTAGGAAAATAGGTAGTAAAGAAAAGAGAAAGAGATTTTTAAGTGAGAGGATTTGTGGAGTGAATTTAAGAGTTTTTTTAAGGTAAAAGAGTATGAAAGAAATTGAGGGAGAGGGGATATTTATAGAGTTTTGAGGAGTGAAAATTGTGTAAATTTAAAAAATAAAAAAGAAAAAAATAAATGTGTATGTGTGGGATAGGAGTGGTCAGCGTGATTGAGGATAGAGAGAGAGAGAGAGAGAGAGAGTTTTGATTTGTTTTATATTTTTGTAATTAAAAGTAATAAATTATAAGATATGTGAATGAAGATGTATGAGAAATGTAAAAAGTAGAAAATATTTACGTAGAGTGTAAGAATATGTGTAAAAAAGTAGAAATAGATGAATAATAGTGAATAGTGTAAAATATTACTATGAATAGTAGATAAGACAAATTAATACCGGTAGTAAAAAAAATATGCATAATTATTCTGTATATGATATTTTTAGATATCGAAAAATTATGAAGCTGATATTTTTGAAATTCTTATATTTTTATGAGTTTATTGGTATTATCAGAATATTTTTTACCGTTGGGTGTACCAGTGCACGGTTTTCGAAAACTAATCCCATTCGAATCCAAAATACACTAAAAATTTACGAATATGATATTTTTAAGCTTCCTCATATTATTACGAATTATTTTCCATCATTATCTAAATTCCGTTGTTTAGGGGTTAAGAGCACAGGATTATCGGATCTAAATCTATTAGGTTTTGCTATAGATTTATTGACTTTAGGGTTTCCGATTAACTTTTAGTTTAGAGTTAAAGTATAAATCGTAGCTTAAAATCTAAGGGTTTACAGGATAAAAACCCTATAAATAAGTTTTTATGAAGAATTTTCATAATAAAGAATTATGAACTTTGAATTTTTAAACCAAAATTTTCATGTTATTATTTTAAAAAGAGAGTGTGTATCTACTTATTTAAAACTTTGAAGAAATCCTCTTTGTTGATACCTTAAAGTTTCATGAGGAGCTTGTCTAAGTCTTTAAAAAGAATTTATTAAAAATAACATTTAAGTCCTTTGATGGAAAAATTCTTGCTAAGTGACAAAAATTTATTTTAGAAAGAGTTTAGTCTCATTTTATTAAAGAAAAACTCCTTCTTCCTTTTCATTGAGACAAAATCAACATGTTTATGCATGAATGAGAATATGTAGTTATGAGAAAGATGAGAATATCACATAATAAGATTGATATAGATAGAAGAAGCAAATAATCATAATAATGAGGTCAAGTATTGGAAGCCTTAACTTCATCAAGGCTTCCTGATCAAGTATTGGGAGCCTTAGCTTCATCAAGGCTTCCCAAGACTAAGAATAAACTAGTCCCAAAAAGAAAAAAAAAAGAAAGAAAAGAAAAGAAAAAAAGCAAAATAATAAGATGTTAGGTTAGTGAGCACTTAGGCTCTAAGAAAAAAAAAAAAAAAAATATATATATATATAACTATACATAATAGCATATAGAAGTTAGTTAGAGAAATAATAACAATATAAAAATAATAAAAGAACATAATAACATAAAGGAATTTTTTGCATGAACAGGAACAAAACATGAACATATTGTTGTTTCCTTAACATTATGGTCTTAGGAAACACATACTAAGCTCATACTAAATTACATGAGCATGAAGATTAAATATGAGAAGTTTTACCTAAGGTTATATATTTTTTGAAGAAGAAAAGAGGTGGTTGTAGTAATATGTGGGTAGTGGTTTTGTGGAGAGAAGAGAAACTTTGAGAGAGATTTTATAAAGTAAATTTGGTAGAGTTTTAATAGGAAAAATGACATGTGTAAAAGAATGAAGGAGGAAAAGGGTATTTATAGAGTTTTGAAATAGAATTTAGTGTGATTAAAATTAAATGAAAATAAAATAAAATTAGATAGAGAGAGAGACAAGGGGCACCGACCATGCATGTACGAAGGGGAGAAATTGATTTATTTTTGTTGTTTTGTAATGAAAAGTAATAATGTCTAAGGTATGATGTAAATAAAGTTGTATGGGGAAGGGTAAATTTTAAGGAATGAGTATAGTTAAGTATAAGAATAGGTTTAAAAAAAAAAAGTAGAGATAATGAAATAGTAATGAATAGTAGACTAAACAATTAAAATACCGATAGTAAAGAAAATAAGTGTCAACGGCCTATATCTAATATTTTTAGTTACCAAAAAATTCTAAAACTGATATTTTTGAAATCCTTATATTTTTACCTTCTAAAACTGATATTTTTGAAATCCTTATATTTTTACCAATCTAATGATATTATTGAAATATTTTCACTATTTCACTCATCGGGATCCTAATTTTAGATTATGATCTCGTTTAGGTCCGAAACGATCTATATTTTAGTAAATTTGATCTTTTTAAGCTTTGTTGTATAATTCCGAACTATAATTCGAAATTATCTCATTTTTATTGTTTTTAGGTTTCACGCGCGAGGTTATTGGATCTAGATTCACTAGACTAAATATAGAATTAGATTGACTTTAGAATTCCGGTTCTTAGGGTTTACTTATATTTATCGAAAAATCTAAGAGCTTATAGTTACAATCTACCTTCTTCTAAGTTGGTGCCACCACCACCTTGCTTTTGTTGGTTAACATCTACTAAGTCCCTAACTTCAATACCTTCTTTCTTGTATAGTAGAATCACCAATAACATCGTCACCAAAGGAATGAGCATGCTACTTTCACATTTACGACCATATAAGATTCTCCTAGCTGCACTACTTTGAGTATCATTTAATCCCTTCGGTCCTTTCTTAACATAAACAGGCAAACATAAATCCTTACAAGCAACGTTACTATCAGCATGATTAAATCCATTCTTATCCCTTACATCATCCACTTCGTCTTTAATTTCTTCAATAATAACATTACACTGACTCTTCATCGGACTTGACATCTTAGCAATCTCTTGTAGGTCATCCTCAGTCAAATACCATACATAAATGTCCACCATTCTACTTTCGTCTACATCAGCACTTATACATAGAACATCGAAATCACTTTTAATAATCGAAAGGCCATTATGAAGTCCATCCCAGGGAGTACTCTATAGTAAATGACCATACCATTTATGCCAAACCTTTGTAACCACTTATCCAAACGAATCATTGGCATTGTGTCAATATGGCACCAATCAATAATTTGAAAATCTGCATCATAGTATACCCACTCTCCAAAATCACCATTATAATGCAATCTGACGGAGAAATATCCGTCACGCTTTCCTATCAATTATAGATATAATACAGTGTATAAGAACAACGACCATACTAAGCTACTGAGAACTAAAGCTGGATAAATGGGCTATGGCCCGCAGGCCAGCCCGTTTAACCCACTTTAAAAACGGGTTAGGGCCAACTTTTTTTAGCCTGTTTAAAAGTGGGTTAATTTTACCCAACCCACTTAACCCGCAGGCCAAAGTGGGCTAGCCCGCGGGTTAAGTGGGTTAACCCACCAATCCACTTTTATAAAAATAAAATAAATAATTATAGGGTAAATATGTATTAATGAAGGTTATTCTTAAGATTTTTTATACTTGAGATTAAATTTATGTGTTAATTATAACAAAGAATGACAAATTGATGCACATGCACCATAAAATTTTATAAAATATATTATTATTGTTTTAAATGAAATATATTATTTAATAAGTTATTTTAGAAAGCTTATTTTTATATAAAAAGTAATTAAAATAATAATGAAATTAATCATTAATATATATAACCTTATAAAGCTCTTTTTTATTATATATATCTTATTTAATTAGTATAAATAAGTTAAATGGGTCAACTTGGCCCATTTAACTCACAAAATATGTAAGTAGGTTAAAAGGGTCAAAAAGTGGGCTGGCCCGTTAACCCACGCGCTAAAGTGGGTTGGGTTAGGGTCAGGCAATTTTGGCCCGTTTTTAAAGTGGGCTAAAATTTTTTGGCCCGTTTAACCCACGGGCCAAAGTGAACCGGGCCAGGTTGGCCCGTTTAACCCACTTGCCCACCTCTACGTGAGAACATCATCTTACCTAAACAAAAATATTACATATGCACATCACGATACAATTGTAATAAGAAACTAGGGTTTCATCAACAATAAAATAAGCTAACGCTTAAAATCATCTTTAAGATGCAACCAATCTTTCATGACAAAAATAAATCCAATCCCTGTGTAGATCAGTCTAATAAGTAAAAAAAAGCAACTTTACACGACCTGAGAGTATGCATGTATACTTACCATATTTAGGTGGAACCCCATTGGAGCTTCGCATGATAGGAGAAAAACCATGGTGCTACGAATAACCAAAATCTGTAGAAGAAGTTGATGATAAAGTTGTTGTATGGTCGAAGTGCAAGGGTTTGAAATTTTCTTTCATAAATGGAAGGAGTGAGAAGTAGGACTTCTAATGAAAATGAAAGGTCAAGTTTTTGGGGGGAAATGAGGTAATGTTTTATAGTTCTAGATCCATGTAGGGGAGAGAAATATACAACTTAAGCCAACCTTTGTCAACAATTGCTAGCTAGGACGTAAAAACATTATTATAATATGTTTAGAAGACATGTCAACCAACAAATGAAGAATTAGACATTTTCCATCCTAATGTACTTTATGCGAAATTTCAGAAAAGTTAAGGTAATGTCTATACAGGAAAATTTTTTCAGGTATAATTATATTACAATTAAAAAAATTTAGGTACCGTGGATGAAGCTCACTCCTTGATGGGATGACATATATAATTATGCTTTTTTTGTTTAGGAACAAAGATAACTATAAAATTATTAATATATATTTTTAGATGCTCGATATAATAGAAGGTACCCTATATATCCACACACATTTTTGGCCCAAATATCCACTTACATTAGCCATAACCTTTTCGTCTAGTTATTATATTTTTCTCCTTAAATTAGTAAATTAACATAAATATATCATAGTACGTATGGATGTAATCATGTAAATGATATTAATTATTATTTATATATTTTTTATCTAATTTTTCTATTTCCACGTCTAGTTATTATATTTTTCTCCTTAAATCAGTAAATTAACATAAATATATCATAGTATGTATGGATTTAATCATGTAAATGATATTATTATTATATTTTTTTTTTTTGTTATCTAATTTTTCTATTTCCACTGGGTGTAAAAGTAAAGGTTAAAGTGAAACCCTAGCCTGATGGTAACTGGAGCGGGATGTTCCAAAAGCAATAGCCAATAGGGAACACAACACACCACGGTTATTATAGCCTTGTAAAGGAGGACACGGACAACGGAGTTAGTACTCGGAGACAGTAACCACGGGTGAGCGTGTGAGTGTGAGGCTTCTCTTCCTCTTCTGTTAGAATCATCATCAAAACCACGTCAGAGACAGCAGCCAGGCAGGACTTAGGAGAAGATGGGGGGTGGAATGGAAGTACGTAAGAACAAATACATTGAGGATTGGGCCCATAATCGGGAGAATCTAGAATACAACTTCCGTTGGACCCGCCGCAATTTGGCTCTTGTGGGTATCTTTGGTGTTGCTGTTCCTGTCCTCCTCTACAAGGCCATCATCAAGGAATTCGTATGTCTCCTTTCTTTCTTTCTTTTTTTCGTTTATTGTTATTCGTTCCTACATTTGAGTTTTGAGTTTGAGTTTTGATTTTGATTCGATTCGATTCTCATTTTCATCGATCTGTCTTCCCCTTCCTGATTTCGTCGTGTCGTTTCATGGGTGTTTGATTGGTTATATTTGCGAGAGAAACGAGTGGAAATTGGGTCTGATGACTTAAAATTATATAAATTACTTAAAATCGGAGTCAATTGGGTATTATTGATTTCAACTCTTTTTGTGCTGTACTCCTTTCCTTTGCTAGTATATGTTGTGCCGAAAGCACAATTCCTACATAAGCACAAATAGCTCCACCGTCCGATTCCAAAACGATTAGGTCTCGTTTTTACTTTCTTAATAATTTGAGTTAAAAATTATGTGTTTAATGATAACATACTTGTCCAACTCTATTTTACATGAATTAAGCTGAAAAGATGCGGATGTCCAAGTAATTGCGTTATCAAATATTCATTATCATGAAAACCCAATAAGGTATTGGGTTGTGAAAATTCAAATTTAAGACGTTTTCATATAGATTTATTCTGGTAGTGGAGTTGAATTGAGTTCATTGAATAAAGAGTTTGTGAGGAAGTGTGAGATTGCCATATTAGGTGTGCAGGTATGGATGAAAACTGGATAATTGAGTCATAAAGATCTCAGAATGTCAATGTTTTGTCACAAAAAAGGAGACACTTACTAGGGAGGGAAAATTGTTGTTGTAATCTCTTGGAATATTGTTCAGTGCTGTGATAAATGGGAGTATTCGACCCAAAAAGATGATGATGATGATAAAATGATGAAGTGAAGTATTCAACCCAAAAAAGATCTTTTTTTTTTTTAATTTTTAAGTTGATGGCCAAAAAAAAAAAAAAGTATGTAAGTTGAAGAATGATTCCTTTAAAATGAAATAGAGTTGTGGATACGAAAGAAAGCATTTGAATTAAGAAGAAAAACAACTAGTGAAATATGGAGGTATTAATTTTAAGATTGGTTGATCCCATAGCATATTTCAGTGGTTGTCGCTTTGGAATTGTTAACAAGTAATAAAGTACACTATTCAAAGGAATACTTGTGAATTTGAGCAAGATATGATTGTTGCTATACCACCTCCAGAACTTTTCCTATTCTATGTGGAGCAGCCCAAGAAAAATTCACACATTCACATTTCAATTTTGCAGTTCATAAGTATTGCCTTCATTCTATTTATATACTCTCTTGCTTTCTGCCCATGGTTTACATACATTTACCCTCTGCATTATTTGTTTGATGATTTGATCTTTCTCTGACATTTCTGAAAGCTGATTGCTTCTGGATAGACATTATGAGCACTTTGCTTGCCAAGTTCCTTGAGAATTTTGCATATTGGAGGCAGTTTTGTTTTTTTATTTTATAGTTTAGTGGTCTCGTCCTCAAGGTGTATGTGTGTACTAAAAATTTCATTTCTGTTGGATTTATATCAAAGGTTGGTGTACTTGCAAAAAAATATCTTCGATAAATTGTTTGTGGTTGGGCAACGTTGGACTTTAACCGTCTTAACTGTGTTATGCATGTTTTCTTACCTTAAAAATAAATAAAAGGTAAATGTCACATTTGGTACTTGGATCTTGCCAGTTTGTGTTATTAACTGCCTAAAGTTTAACAATATTAATTTACTACCTACAAACTTTTCAAGTTTATTCACGGTATATAAATGAGATAGTTAATTTAAAAAATAAGTCAACTTTAGATAGCTAATTACAAAATTTAGTAAAGTTCAAATAGTTAATTGCAAAGTTTGGTAAAATTCAGGGAGTAAATTGATACTTTTAAAGTTCAGATAGTTAATTGCACAAATTAATAAAGTTCGGGTACCAAATATGACATTCACCTGTAAATAAATGGGTAAATGTCAAATTTGGTACTTTAACTTTGCATAAAAATTCAATTAAATACCTAAATTTTAAAGTGGTCAATCTAATTCTCAATCAAACTTTTTGTAATTATTTTTACTACTTTAATACCATTTGTTTTGTTTGTTGACGTAGATAAGGCAGCTTATCATTAAATTTTTATTACTTTTCTTAATACTGTTTAGCACTGATAAACTATTTACTTCATGTTAAGAAGTAGAGCAAACTACAATAATGAGGTGGTAAAATAGTCATGAAAAGTTTTATTAGATATTAAATTGACTACTTTAAAATTCATGTATCAAATTAAATTTTTGTGCAAAGTACAAATAACGAATTTAACATTTTCCCTAAACGGATAAATGAAAGGCATACCTTCACATAACTTGATAAAATGTTTTTTATTAGTGAATTTTTTTCCAAGATATTGCCTTTAGGATGGTTTGGTCTATAGATCACTTGCAAAAAATAACTATGGTGATAGAATTCGCCAAAAATTTATTGTTCTTTGTACACTGGTCAAATGCAATTCACATGTTTTAGTTTGCAAGTGTTCTGCCACATTCATGTTGGCATAGGTATGGAGAAAATGGGATATCTGAGTTCCAAAAGGCATCAAATATCACTATTTGTCGCAAAAAAGTAAAAAAAATTAATTACAATTATGGATGAGTTGAAAAGCTAAATTAAAAAAGAAAGAGGGAAATGCATAAAGATGCCAGATGTATGAACCCAACCTACTTCAAAAATATAGGTATTGAGAGCTTGAAGATATCCATCAGTGTTTTCTCTTTTTGTCTCTTTTTTTCTCCTTCAAATTTTGTTTGAATAGGGAGTGAGTCGTTAACGTGATCTGCTAAGATATTGCTCAGTATTATGATGAAGGGAAATGTGAAAGTTAAGAATGATTCCTTTGAAAGGGGATATAGATGTGCATTTGAAAGAGAAAGCATCTATATTAAGAAGCAGAACAGCTAGTAAATGAAGAGGTTACAACTTTAAGATTGGGACGATGCCTTGGTGGTAGTTCATCAAATTTTGATTGAATAGGAGTGATTCATTGTTGTAGTCTATTAAAATATTGTTCGGTATTATGATGAAGGGATTGTGAAGGTTGAAAATCATTCCTTTGAAAGGGGATATAGATGTGCATGTGAAAGAGAAAGCATATATATTAAGAAGAATAACAGCTAGTAAATGAAGAGGCTACAACTTTAAGATTGGGTAGATGCCTTGGTGTATTTCAATGTGGTGTTCTTCAAATTGTTACCAGTATTAAAATACACCATTCAAAGAGATGCTGGTGGATCTAGCCAATGATTTTTGCTATAAAACCCACTGCAACTTTCCCTATTATATTTGGGGCAACTCAAGGCAAATTCATACATCTGTTGTGTTTCAGTTTGGCAGTTCTTCCAAAAATTTTCTCATTTCATAAGTATTGCCTTTGATCTAATTATATCCTTTATTTTGTTGTTTATGGTTTCAATACTTCTACCTTCTGCATTATAAGTTTGATGTATTGATCTTTCTCTTGACATTTCAGAAAAATGATTGGTTCTGGATAGATGTAAGAGCACTTCACTTGCTCTTGCTGAGTGCCTTGAGAATTTTGCATCTTAGAAGCAAATTTTTTTTTATTCAAATAATTTACTTGTTAAGTGAAATTTTCTTGTTCTTAAGATGTGTGTTTATACAAAACTTTCACCCTTCTTGGATTTATACTGAAGATCAAGTATACTCACCAAAACACATATTCAAAAAATTGTTGGTAGCTGGGCAACAGTGGACTTAGGCCCTTTTAACTGTGCATTTTATGCATGTACTCCTCTTAACTATAACATGTGTGTGCGTGCGTGTGTGTGTGCCTTTATTTATCTAAGTATTATGTATAATTTTAGGAACTCTCATTCTCTGGAGTGTACAATAAGCTTTGTGTCTTTAATTTTTGTGGCTAAAATATCCATCTTAGATTTGCTTAATAGAAATTGTATGTTTCTTGGCCTTGTATTTTGGATCAAGTGTATTCATCAAAGCATGTAAACAATATATTCGATACATTACTCTTTGATCCCCTCAACCATGCAAGTTCTGCCCTTAATTAGCCTTGTCAATGGGAATGAAGCACAATTTACCCTAAATTCTTTGTGAAATCATATCATCTTGTTATTTATTAATGGATATCTCACCTGAGAAATATGGTTTTGTCGTGAGTAATGTAATCATTATGAATTGGAGAAACTTGCGTACAACTTGTAGTTCCATGTAATAGGCCACCCAACTATAATATTCTGGATTCGTTGGTCTGTCCATGTCACATCAGTTGGAATTTGTAAAGCTTTTATTCATAGGTATCATCTTTATGGTAAGAAAGATTCTTTTGTGTTGTGTTGCTGGTTGAAAGTAAATTTCTTGTTATAAATGCACTTTATTGTCAACATTTGAAACATAGTGGTTATCTTTCGTGAGACACCAGTTTTAATATTCTGTTTCTAATCTATTCTATTATTGTCAAAACTCAAAAGCAGAAATGTACAGGTGGAAATGAAGAGGAACAGCTTCTTCTTCATGATGGGTTTATTTTATTTTTTCTTGTACCAATTCACTAAACTAGCTAAAGTTGTTTTGGTATCCTCATGAATAAAATGTTCTTTACACACTCTTTTTGAATTTATTGATGTTTTCTTTTGATGTTATCATTTGGTTTGATCTTGTCATCATGTCAGTCATTTTGTTGGATTGTCATGTTAAGCTCCAGCATCTCAAATCACATGGAAAGAAAAACTACTTCTGCCCAATATTTCACTAATGAAAATTTGTTATTTTAACAGCATATGCAAGATGAGGATAATGGCAAGCCATACCGGAAGTTTGTTCCCTGAATGCTTTCCATAATCTTCGATAATAATCGTGGTTTTGGAACCACTTGGACAAACAGAGTTGTTGGAGTTTGTGTATCCTTATACACTTAAGATTGTTTTGGTCTATGGAAATTGAATTTTCATGACTGATTTGATTTCAGCCTTCGGTATAATTTTGAATTTCAAGTCGATGTAGTTCTGACCAATTCTCTGCATTTTGGTGCCATTTTGAATTCCTACTGCAGCTCCTAAAAGAATCTGTAAGTCAGATTTATATGGGTAGATCCATAGCAACATCTGCTTTAGTCCTTCATCTAACTGTTGAATCCCTGTTCTATCAATTTCTATAGACATCTCAGCATTTAAATGATAGACTAAATGGGTACTTTTGATGATGAGATCATAGAAGTCCCCTTTTTGTAAAGCAACTATAATGTGGAGCTTAGGCTTCTGCTTCAGTATAAAGTTGCGCTCCTCGTCTTTTGAGCGTGTTACTATTTGTGAAGGAATACTCGCCGTTAGGCGCTTTATACAATTTAGGTCTCTCTCTCAAATTAACACTGCAAGTCTTCTAAGCTCTCCGATTAGAACGTAGAGGAAAGGCTACCGAATCTGTTACCGAACATTTTCTTCCTTCTGGATGCTTCAATATGTTTGGCTGACGGCCCCAGTCTGAAAGGGTATCTCAGACCCTGAATGCCCCAGCAATTACCATGATCCTATATTTGACATCCCAACATTCGTCCTCAATTTCTGTAGTTTCATTCTCCACCATTCATATCATTAGAAATTCTATTAGAATGGATAAGTGAACAAAGAAAAACAAGACACATTGGATAAGTTGGGAGTTATTGGCTGCGCCAAAAAGAAACAGGGGGCATGTGTCTAGCAAATCTCCTCTCCAAAAGTAGAGCATGCATCCGATGAGTTTGGTGCAAGGGCCTCTTCTAAGAATTGGGCAGCTCAAGGTGGGGGTGGGGGAATATTTGTTGTGTAAAGCTGGATGGGTTAAAGCAAAAGTTGGCTTTCCTGAAGTAATTTTTCATACCTAAGGCCCTGTTTTTCTAGACTGAGCAGAATCAAATGAGTTATTGTGTTCCGAAAATAGTTGAATTATATTGAGCTTGAAGGACGTTTACAATTTACTGCAATATGAGAAGCACCAACCGAGCAAATACTGGGGATGGATCTAGCGCTGCCCTCATAGCCCAAAAATTAAATTATTCTTATGGTGACAGCCTATATTGCTTCCCGACAGTAGTGAAATTGAGAAGATTTGGCGTGACGCTTGACGCTACATGTCCAAACCGCCAAGAACAAATGAAGGCATCTCTCATGCTTTGAGAACCTTAAAACTTATTGGTTACAACGTGCAGATATAATATTTTTATGTGTGAAGCCTTTTGTTATCTTATTTGCATTCTCTTGATACCCTAACCATTACATGTTTGGCTTAATTCGTAAGGCAAGAATGGACCATCTGTTCCCCACTAATAAGGATATTGCTACTCTCGATGTGTGGAATTGCTATTCTATTAGATTGCTTTTCCTTCCTATTAAAGACCTGAAATTTCTTATTTGGACCTGTGTTGTAGCTATTCTTGGTATATCTCCACATGCTACCTCCAAACTCTAGCTAGTCTCACATGAATCTACCAGAACCATGGGCTGACCTACAAGCCCCGCGCAAACCATCAAACCTACAACGTCACTAGTTACCATATCCACTGATCATAAGCAAGTCTGGACTTCAATAAGAGAAAGAAGAAAAGGAAAACATAAAAAAATCAAGTGAACCGAGCTTGAACCCAATTGAGAAGATTTGGTGTTTGGATGGTTCTAGCTTGAGGTAGATCAAGCATGGTGGCTTAGGCTAGTGGTCTAGGTGGGTTCAAGCAAATTATTTATGTTGTAAATATATTCCTAACTTATTACTTGTATATCTCTTACCTAACCAAATAAATAGTCTTAATAGTTTATTCCATTTCTTAAAATTGTGATTCTACTCATCTTATTACACTTGACCAAACTCACGACAGAATAAACAAAGATTAGAATAGATTGAAAAATACAAAATTTTTGCTTGGTGTTTCTCATGAACTCGTGGCAATTATGGATATATTAAATCGACAAAAGGAAAATTTGCTCATACATGAAAACCAATGCCTCTATGATTTCCCTATAAGTGCATCTGGATATTAAGCCGAAGGGAATTTTATTTTTGGGCAGCCGTTGGTGGAAAAGGAGTGAAAGTGGAAGAAGCGTATAGAAACATTTTCACTTTTAATGTCCTTACCTCTCTCCACTTTTGGAGAGAAACACGTGGAAATGATGTAAAAATATAAAGATACCCTTAATAATATCAATGCTAAAAGTATAAAGTAAATGTATTTTGGTCTGTGTACAATAATATTTTACTTGATTTCCTTTTGTTCCCATCTTAATAATCCAAACCAGAAATATATACATATTCTTTCTTTTACATTTTTTGCTTTCTTTTCCTTTTTACCTATTTTCGTTCATTTTCAAACCTTTCTACATTATAAAAGATTGCCAAACAAAGTGTATGATTGTTGCCGATTTAGGAAGTATCTTTACCAACACGATATTTGCATGAGGCTTATCAGGCATGTCATATGTAATTTTTTAAAAAAGAGATAATCAAGGAACAGGCACTTATGTGTGTTAAATTATTAGACAGTTGGATGACCCCACTTCAAAAGGTTTAAAAGAAAAAACTTATCATCTTTCTAATATTAATTATACATTTTAATGAAAAATGAAAAATCAAGTACAAAAGTTACTATTTTTTATTTAATTTAAGTAACCTTAAAAACTACTCACTATCGCGTGACAAATAGGGATGTAACTGGGTGAACTGTAATACGGTTCCCAACTTGGCCAACCTGTTAAAAATCTTATCAAGTTCAACCTTATAGGGTTTTAGGGTCGGTTTTGGATCATAATAAAAAAAACCCAATGGATACTCAACTACCGATACCATAATTTAAAAAAACAAACAAACAAATAAATAAATAAATAAAACCATTACTAAAAGGGCAAGTAGAGGAAAGGAAACATTAAGGAGTTGCCATCTTTTCTACATCCTACAAATGTTTGTTTTTTCTTTTATATTTATTAGACTAATTAAGGATTTTAGAATTTTTAATTAAAATTTGTTAAAGTCATGTTTGCTTTATTATTGCTTGATGTGTTACATTTTAGTCCGAATACAAAATTTAATTTAACAATGTTCTTGTATTAGTCTTTTATATGTGAGATATATGTGTTTAAATATTGAATCATGGATGTGTTATGCCACATATTTTATTTTTTCTACATGTATATTTTTATTTTTGAATGTATAGAAAACATATATCAAAAGCACCGGTTTTTTTTTTAATTTATTATTAAAACGTGAAAATAGGTTGGAAAAAAAATTAAGGTTATAAGGTTGGGTTTTGGGTTCTAAATCAAACCTTATAGGACGGATTTAGATATAGTGTGAAAACCTTGTAGGACTATAGGGTCGGATTTGGTAGATCCTAGAGGGTAACGGGTCGGATTCAGGTTTATTTGATCCGTTCGAAACCCAACTCGATTACATCCCTAATGACGAAATATTGATTCCAATCTAAACATCAAGTACGCTATCCTAGTCATTATTTCACTATATCTTCATTAACAACGGTTGAATTAGAGGGTTCAAATTGAATTTTGCTAAGGAAATACATTGTACAATTACTCATTTATTAAAATTAAGGTACACTTAACTAACAAAATATATTTGTAATATGTTGAGTTCGTATTTGTGTTTGTACAACATATGTGTTGTTTTTGTGTTTATTAATAGTGCTACAAGACCTAGCTGCATTACAACTAGTACCTAGATGCCAACATGATCAGACAATAGGTTCACGCCCAGATGCTAGCAAGGTTCATAATATTCTATGCTTAATGTTGCAAGTGGCATTCAAATGGTATCCAAGCGTTAGTTGACACATGCTAGCCATTAGAGCATTTAATACAAGGGCGACTTAGAGGGGGAATGTTTGATGGCCAGATTTCTTAAAGTGTTTATAAATATGAAGTCTGTGGAAAATGATGAGGAGTTGGTAGTGTCATTTTAATCTCAGTATCAATTCTGTTATTGATTTGCTCCTATACTTGATTTGCAATTTCTTCTTATAAAGACAATTAGTTTGTAGATTGTTATAAAACACTACTCAAGTGTTTTTCCAATGTAATTTAGTGAGTAATTGGCTTGTGCCAAATGAAATAAAGAAATAGTATAAAAGTACAACTCTTGTGAGATAGTGAGGTTTTGTTGTATGTGTTTGTGGTGTAGCTCCTTTAGAGAGTAATTTGCTGTGATTAATAAAGTGATTATAAAGTCCTATATTGAGAGGCATTTGTGAAACCATGGTGATGAGGGGACCAACCAAACAGGCTTGATCTCTCTATACCTTCTCTTTTAATTTGTTATAAGTTTAAAATCATATTCAAGTTGCAATGCTTATGTTAATTCATAGTTTTTGAGAGTTGGAGTAAAATCTGGTTTTAAAATTAGGCTTTCAAAACTTTATTTGCCAAAATAGTTTGACTAGGAGTACTTTTCAAATAATAGTTTCCAAAAGGAGAATATATTGGCTAATTTTTCAACAAACAATGTTCTTCAATAAAGAAATATCTATTTAAAAAATAAATAAATCATTAAATAACAAATTATTTTGCATGATAATAATTTGTATAAATGCTACCTAAATTTTGATAAAATAAATAAATCATTAAATAACAAATTATTTTGGCATGATAATAATTTGTATAAATGCTACCTAAATTTTGACAAAATATGCAATAAGGTATTTGGACTTTGAAATTGATTAATGCTTAAACTTTAAAATTAATCAATTTAGTATCCAAAAGAGCCTTTTGCATACATTAACTAATATCATAGAAGCACTATTAGTATATATGAAAGCTCTTTTAGGTACTGTTGCTTGCTTGAATCTAGTAGGGACTGGACTTAACGAAGATAGGCTTGAATCATGATTAATGAGTGGGTTTGCAAAACAAAAGACTAATTAGTGGCGATCCATACGTGACTACATGCTTAAATTAGTAATAGCCATGATAAACCCATGAATCAAGTAAGTAAGAGTGATTTTGCATGACATTTACGAATGTAGGGCTATCAGTATATACAAAGGATTGACCTAGCAAATGTGCCAGTAGTAAGTGAGTGGATGAGTGGGCAGGTGATTTATTGACTTGGCAGTTATATTCGTAGTGGGTTTAGTGGTGATTGTTGGGAAGAGTCACAAAAACAAAGGCTCAACTTAGAACATCAATAAGTACTAAATTAATCAATTTCAAAATTTACATACCTAATTATATATTTATCAAAATTTATATACTATTCACCATATCAACCCTATTCATGTTATGTTGTTACTATACTAGATGTGGTTACTGGTTAACACGACCATGGACATTATATTGGTAATTTTACATAAGAAAGACATAATTTAATTTATTTTTTCATCTATATCAAAAGCAAATCAGTCCTACATTTCATGAATATTACTACATCAATGTTAGTAGCATTGTGCTGCTGTTCAGACGCTGTGCATAATAGACGCGCTCGCTACCTGGTGGACGCATTTCAAATTGATGCATATCTAATAAAAAGTGCCCACTTATGCGGTGTACATATAAGTCCAGGCCACAAAATTATAGAAACCCGTTTCATCCAAATTTGGATGAAGCTTGTTTGATGTTGCCGAGTTCAACATAAGTTGAGGTTTTGCAATAGGTTTCAAAGGTTTTTATTGAGATGGATGAATCAAAAAATAAATCATCTGTAAACCTTGATGCAACTGTCTACTAGAATTGTGCACCCAGATTCCTTGCCTCCTTTTCAGATCCAATCGTGGAGCATATCCATATGCTCAATTTTACAAGCATCATTTCCCTATTGGTATACAAAACATTGAAGCGTTAGTAACGACATTGGTAAAACTACCTTGAACATCATTGTTTCCAAAAAGCTTCGTCTGATTACACTGCGCAAGGCAACTTTTCTTGTGATCCTTTCAACTGCATTTTCACAATCAAAGCTGCAATGCACACCAAGCAAAATTGAGAAGGGAGAGCAATAAATGATTAAACACAGTAGCGATATGTCTCATATGACTTGGCAGTTTCACTTTCTCTTGTGATCTTAATGACTTGACCACGCCTCAGCCCAAAATATCTAGCAACAGGATCACCGATTAAAATCCGTGGCAGCTGAAATGAGCAAAGGAAGAACGATAATAAGAAGTGGACCAGTTATGAAAAATGTAATGAGGACTACAATAATTTAAATTTCATATAACGTAGTCAAACACACAGTAAAGCTCATAGCTAAGTGTGGACAAAAATAAAATCATCTGCAAGGTTTCAGACATTTAGACGTTGTACAAAAACTGAAACTGGATAAACCAGGAATAAGACATTGTAATGAAGAAAACCCTCCTCTTTTTATCATTCTTTTTCAACACTATAAACACCCAATAATGCCAGTTCTCTTATCAGTTTAAACTGAATACACAGCTAAATGACAATCCCTATTCTATTACCATCTGTTCATTCCCCAATAGCACATTATGCCAAATTTGCAGACAGGTTTTCAGTACATTAGAAACCCAAAATGGGCTGTGGCTTCTTGCGTAATACCTCCATTTTAATTGTTTTGCCATTATAATGAGAGGAAGAGCATTTATGCCACTAGTAACTGGGGTGTAGTGTTAAGTTGTAAGAAATGACCCAGAAGTGTAATACTTCTCCAATGTTCTTTAAATTTCTCATCAAAAAAGACATGGCAAGCTATGGGGGCAGGGAAGCCTTCACAAATAATATGGGAGTTCACTGAATCAAACCAAATGGAAACATGAATCATAAGCAAGGTTTTTCTATAATGTGGTTCAGACTGACCCCTGAACAGTTTAAAGTGATTCATTTCTATACCGCAAACTGCTTGAATGGAAGAAAACTGCATTGCTATAAACATATAAAAAAGGGGGTCAACTTCAAATAAATATACATAAAAACATATCTGTAAGAGATGGTACATGAAAAGAGGGAAAAAAAAGGACAAAAAATGTAGTTTGAACCAAAACTAAACAGAACCAAATCATTTTAGCAGGTTCACTTTGGCTCCCCATACTGCATAAAGCAGTTCAGTTTGGAATTTGACTGCGAACCACACCATGAAGTGTGCCTAATTTTTGGTTTGATCCCTAATCTAAGCCAAACAATACTTTGCCCACTGCATATACCAACAAGGAGCATTTCCCTCTTCAATGAAAAACATTCTTTTCAAAAAACTCTCACAAAAGCCCTTAAAAAAAATTCTGAAAAGCATAGTGCTTGTCTAAATTAGTCTGCCCAATAAAGAGGCCAAAGAAGCTATTACCGCAACCACGATTCAAGGATCTGATTAAAATCAACCTTGTATAGAACTCCGGATTATCATGGACTTCAAAGATCCGCCTTAAAACAATAGAGTCTACAATGAGATGGCACCATTCTTCTCCACTCACTGAGTGAGCCCTTGAAATAGCATCATTGTGCATGTGCTTTCCTTACCACCATAACATTATAAGCTAAGCCAGCTCAGCAGATAATACGTTAAGTTCAGTGAAACAGTACTTTCCTCTATTATACTTCAAGAGAATCTGGACATATGTCTATAACTAAAGGTCTTCTCCTTTTTCCTTTTTTTTTTTTCTCTCCCCATTGTGACGTAAAATAAAGCTCATGATTTTGGTGACCCTATTCCACCTTATAAATCTTTTCTTGTTTCTTTCCAGCAAAACATAGATGATGCTCAAGACCTGCTTCACTGGTATGTCAGATGAATTATTTCATCTTTGTGTCATAATTTGAGCACAATCATTATTTATGGGGCACACTATAAATTTGTGAAGCCTTGTGAATGCATAATAAGAATTGTGAATATTGTTGTTTTAGAATCCTCCTCATCAGTAAGAATATTTTTAGTATAATATTCAAATGTATGATTGATATACTTGTAGCCACTGATATTGGAGAAACACTAATGTTGCATTTGGTTTACTTGAATAGTCATTCTACCTTGATTACCACAGAATAATTATTCCCTCGTTTAGCTTGTAAAAAATTCAACCATAAGGAATATCTATTCCATATAATGTTGACTAGATAAAGAATTCTATTTCTTCCCTTCACTTTATGTTTTTTTCCAAAAAAATTCTCCCTTCATGAAAGAAACAGATTACTATTCCTTTCTAGCTTCATTCTACTCCAATGAATCAAACATAATATAATAGTGTCAAAGTTAAAAGAATGATCAGTTGTGGTCCAATAACTTCCCTTGAGTTGAAATTTTTCGGAAGTGACTTTACTGATATTGTGACATATTCATGTTGCTGCTTTATGTATGTGTGTGTGTGTGTGTGTGTATCACACAATCAAACATAGAGCTTATTGTTATATGATTATCAATGTGATTGTCTAATAAAAGTAACTCTACCTCACTAGATAGGTTTTATTAAATATTTATAGATACACAGGTTCATAATATAAAAATGCAGTATGCTTGCAGCGTGCGTTGAGTGTTCACATGATCAAACAAGGGTAAATGTTCCATACAACAATGTTTAACAAGGCAGAGGATGTCATACAGAGAAACCAAAGAGGAGAGATAGGTAATGGGTGAGCCTCAAAGGGCGAGGAATGCTCAATCCAAGAAATAAAAAGTATAACAAGACTTTGTGCATGATGTCAAGAATCATTTGAATAATTGTGATAGAGACTGCGCACGGTTACAAGAGCTAGAAGAACAAATAGGTGCCAAGAGTGTATAAGAGGACTCTTTTAAGTGTTTAAAGTATCAAGAGCCTAAAATATGTGCAAGATGGCCAAAAGTTCTAAAATGTGGGTTATGATATTTATAAGAGAAGAGAGAACGGTCAATTATTATTGTTGAATCATGTTATTATTAACAGACAAGATCTAATACAAGTTGTAACAATAATAGGATTTTGGGAATTTAGGAGCACTGGAATTATAATGTAACAGGGTCAATGGCTGAAATATGAATCTACTAAGAAAAGTTTTAAACGGGCTAAGCTTAACGAATCCTATTTCAAGTTCACTAATCAACCTAATTATCTAAATCTTATCACTTATCCAAGTATTCATCCTTTGTTTGGCTTAGCCCATTTATATACGTTGTGCAATTTTGGCCTTTCTACAGCATTCAATACTGACCAAGGTTTACATAGCATGCTTAAACAATTTGTATAAATAAATAATACACTTATACCCTAAATAATAAAAATGACATGCCCAGGTAATCTAAACACTACATGCAAAGAATGAAGCCACCATCTAGCCCATGGCTTGCACAAGCAATAAATGTTTTTATTTTTGATAATTAAATGTTTTTATTTCACTTAAGAGTCATCAAATGCTTGAGCTCCCCTCTCCTTCACAAACCCCGCCAACGCCCCCCCCCAAAAAAAAAAAAAATGCTTGAGCTTTTTGTTATGTAAAATCTTAGAAGGCGACTCAACCGCATTTTGCTAAAAGTTGCTCAATTATAAAACTACAATATTTCATACAAGAAGTGACTCCCAACATTAGAAAGCTGCTTAATCACTAGAATAAACGATAATCTTGAAGCAACAAAATTATAAAACTTTGAGCGCACAACAGTTATAACCACAGCATCACATTCACTAACCTGCGTTTCCTTTACTCCGTACTTGGCTAGCAACTCCTTTTTCTCATCATCGGTAAGCACTTCATGTTTTGGAACAAAAGCATGCTCTGTAATGTTTACCAACAGTTCTGCCTCCTAAAACAACAAATAAATACAGTTATTACCTTTTGTTTAGGCCACTACAGGGTTATTACCTTTGACTTATTAAGTTTACATGTTTTTATTTGAATGCAACTAAATGCTTTATAGACTGACTCTCTTTCATTAGTTAGCTTGCTTTCATTAAAAAGAAATATGTATGGACTCATTCAAAGTTAGATTGGAATTGCTACGGGAGACATCAATTAATGCAGTTATTCAAATTGCATAGGTTGATCTCGCAACAATAAAGGATTCCAAAAAAAAAAAAAAGAAAGAAATTAAAAAGAGAAAAACAAAGACAATCATTTAACACCAATGGAGTTGATTCGTGACAAAATCTTCCTCAAAGCTTCCCAAGGGCAAAGTTGGGCACTTACTCTTTGCGTTGTTACACTTTATCCAAGTGGACACCAAGCCTATCCACAATCACTAACTATTCAGATGTTACTATTTGCAGTGTTATAGTGTATTGAATTCAAAGAATATGACTGTTCCCTCCACTCAGATATGACTCACCAAATCAAGAAATCAAGTTTAGGAGTCAAGTCGAGCAATATGACTCAGAACCAATCTGATTCCGTGTTTGCCTCAATAAGAAATTGACAAGAACATGTGATTTAAGGAAACTACACAAATTAGAAAGGGTTGTGAATTGTGATGTCATAAGCTACAACTGAAATGAAAGCCCTGATATGAGTCAATTTGTAATAAAGGCAAAATGGTCCTTAGAAAAGTATATAAAACAAGGAATTAGAAGTGCTATGAACAGCATGGTGTTTGGATACTGGCTAGCTACGTTTGAACGGCATGAGTGAGCATTATGTGGTTAGTAGCACATCCACTACTATCTGGACACTGGCCTAGTACCAATCAAAGGGTAGTCCATGGTATCCTGTGAACAGAAGGCCCTGGGTCATTAGTCGGATGGCAGGCTAGGGCATACGCTTGCTGTTCAGACAGTGGACTTGATTTCTGCAGGCCTTCTCCTAATGGTAGCAGTTCCAACAACCCAATTATACCCTCATCTCTCCAGGTTTTGATCCTAAAGCAAACCAAATTAAGCTCCCAAAGCTCTAAACAAGTGCCTGTAATTATCGAACACATTTGGTTCGAAATCATCTAACAATTTATAAACAAAGTTAGGAATGCTATGTGTGAGTGCTTGTGTGATGAGACTAAGGGGTGGTCCATATCACACCCTGCACACAAATTGAAGGGATTTCCTGAAGTAGCAATAAGGTCATTTGTCATATCATTTTGATACATAGAACTAGCTGGACAAGTCACACTAAAGCGGCTAAACCCCCAAACCTTCTAATGGTATTCACATTGGGTTGGGGGGGGAAAGGTAAGCGACTCTTAAGAAATATGGAAAAATGAACATATCAAACACTGGAATGACTTGATGAGTTCCCACTGAAGCAATTTTTCAAGAATAGAACCCTACACTAAATAGTCGATCACAAAATGAACATTGTCTTGGGAGGCTCTTTAACTTGATGCATTTTTACCAGACATTTAGACTCTAAAGCCCATATAAAACTAGCTGGACCAGTCCACACTAAAGAGACTAAACCCCATACCTCTTAAGAGTATTCACATTCAAAAGAGAGATGTGAGTGACTCTCAGGAGATAAGAGGCAACACCACTTTGAGCTAATGACTCCTCACTAAAACAACTCCTTGATAATTAAGACATGTGCTGAAAAGTCAACCGCACAATGAACGAGTGACTTGACAATCTTTCTTAAATTGGACACATTTTTGCCAAGGTCAGACTTTGAAGCCCTTAGCATTTTTAGGCTCCCACACTTCAGGACTTTTTTTTTTTTTTTATTTTTTTGTGGGGCGGGTTGGGGTGGCTGGGTGGGTTGGGGTGGTGGGGGGTGGGGGGATATATTCAGAATTTCATTTATATGTGATAAAGTATTGTACAAGATGAATAATAAACGATAAGGCTCACAAGAGACCTAAAATTCTAAGCAAAACATCATACAAAATAAAAAAGTGCTAAGATTAAGATCAAGATCTTGGCAATTATAATTTAGGTATACTATCTAAAATAGAAAAATAATGAAGAATGATATGTAACACTTCAGCTAGAGTCCAGTAACTAATTCCAAGTTTTTTCTCATTTCTTTTCTCTTGAGGTGTAATAGATAACTAAACTCGCCAATATCTTCCATACTAACCCTACCCTGGACCCATAAAATAGGAACAAATCTTGGATACTGCAAGTGTTGAGAGGATAGACACCATTTACTAGCATTGCCTCTCATAAAAATTTAACAATTTCAACAATGAAGAGCATTTTAGAAACAAGTGTTCATGCGGTTCCTCTTCTAGACTGCAAAGATAACAGCAATTTTGTGATGTTACTCCGCTGTACTTCAGGCTTTATCACACATATCTGCATGCCATGCAAAAATTTCCCTAGAATAGCCTCATAGTCAAATTTCCAATCAAAATCACCAATTATAGAACGGATTCTAGCTTAGTAGGCAAGCTACACGATTGTGCCTAGAGGAACCCTTCCTCCCAAAGTCCCATAAATTGCCAGCTATTGGAATTTCCATTTTCAATTCCCATTAAAAAAATTTTACAAAGTCTTCCTCTAAGTAAAAGTAACTTGTGCCATGCCCGTAAACAACCTAAAGGGATCTTCACAGTCCAATACATTGCAGTTTTTGAGAAGTGAAGAGTGGTCCACACCAGCCAAGGGCTGTGACCAGGTAATTTGTACTAATTCAAAAAACGCTTGATCAGCACAGCCATGTTCAAAGCAATAAGGTCCAGCCCAGAGACCCCAGACCACCCTCCTCCAATGAACATCTGATCCCCTGCCACCATTGCTTTAATTCTTCCTTTGTCTTTCCCATTACAAAGAAAACATTTCATTACTTCCTAAACTGATTAAATATAGAAAATACTTATGAAAAAATGTCTCCGCATATAAAAGAACAATCTATTCTTCACATTGTTAACATACCAACAAAGAAAATTTCCTGTGGCATACCAATGTCATCACGAGACTAAAAACCACATTGTCACACGACCACACTATAATCTGGTCAAAGTAAAGAGTACCATCTATCACAATGTGAGTTTCCATATCCCTCATTTCAGTTTTGGATTAACCTTGCAAAATAATGACATCTAATAAACAATGAAAATTGCAAACAAAATTGAGAATATACAAATTGGTATATTGATCTAGTAGAGAAAATTAATGGTACATTATCATCCTCAATATGATGAAATCAATTCGTGAAGCTGTACCTCAAAAACCTCCAGGCGGAAGCAGGCATTAATTTCAGCCACAGCGGCTTTAGCTGGGGGAGTCAGACCCTTTTGGACTACCACGATTGCATTAAAAACCTTATCTGATTTCATGCGGTTGAGAAAACCCTTTATCACTGGCACCCCAGATTTTTGGCCCTCGGCAAAAAAGACATAAATCTGTTTCCACAATATTAATTGACAAAGTCAACATGAAATGATGAAAACAGAGTATCTTACAACAAATCATACATAGAATCTCTCTGCAAGTTCTTACCCCAAAGAGAGAAGAAGAAGAAATATTAAAAAAAAAAATCTGCTAGTGTGAATTAACAACTGGTTGTTACTTAACAGGGAGGAAATAAAGAATTTAAACATAATCAGGACCTTAGTCAGAGTCAAGCCTAATCAGCTCTAAGCATAACTTTTCAGCTTTTACATTCACTTCGAATTTGATCAAACTCAGTTTTAATAAACTAAACTGTCACATTTTGAAATTATATATATATAGGAAGAAAAGAAGAACCTGTTCGAAAGAATCATCGTTTCCCTTACTAGAAAGGAGAAGAAGATCCTCCCTTTTGAAATTATCACCAAACTTTTGAAGAAAATCTTTTCTGGTCATTCCGAGATCACTGCTATCCACCATAAAACCTCTATCCCTAAGCATTTGCAATGCCGTCCGACGGACTTTATATGACCTCGTGATCTCTTCGTCTGGCAGAGACATACCTCTTCTTATAACAATATGACTTTTTACTATGCTGTCAGCGTAATGAGCGATCAAATTTGGATTAATATGTATTGAACTGCCAACCTACTGGGTGTTTTTAATTTAAGCAGCTTCTTCAGACCAAGATATATCCTCACGCGGCGTGCAGGGTTTAGGGTTTTGGAGAAGGGTCTCAAGTCGAGAGAGAGAGACAGAGGCGGGCCGTTTGTATTATTTTTATAGACTATGCATGTTTTCTACGTTGTTTGACGGCAAAACTTGAGTCAAGTCGCTGTTTGAGACTTTTAGGGAAGTGGTGACAAGATAAATTGGTAAAAAGGTGGCCTATGTAACCTACAACTTTTTTATTGATCTACCATTAGACCATGTTATATTTTAAAAGTTATAGATCGATAAGAAAATTGTAGGTATAGTAGGTTAAAAAGTGGTAGGTCAGTAAAAAGTCTTAAGAGTAATAAGTCATGTTATATTTCGAAAGTTATAGATCAGTAAAAAAATCATAAATATAATAGATCATGTTATATTTCGAAAGTTGTAGATCAATAAGAAAGTTATAGGTATGGTTCGTCGAGAAGTGATAGGTTAGTAAGAAAGTCATAGATATGGTAGGTCATATTATGTTTTGAAAATTATAGCTATTTAAAAAAGTGGTAGGTGTGATAGGTGATGTAATGTTTTGAAAAGTGGGAGGTTAGTAAGAAAGTCGTACATGTAGTAGATCATGCTATATTTCAAACGTTATAGGTGTAGTAGGTGAAAAAGTGATAGGTTAGTACAAACGTAGTAAATGTGGTAGGTCATGTTATGTTTCGAAAGTTGTAGGTCAATAAGAAAGTCATAAGTGTGATAGGTCAAGAAGTGGTAAATCAATAAGAAAATCGTAGGTTTAGTAGGTCATATTATGTTTTGAATGTTGTGGGTAAGTAAGAAAGTCATACCTATGGTAGGTCGATAGAAAAGTCATTGGTGTGATAGGTCATGTTATATTTCTAAAGTTATGAGTCTTTAAGAAAGAGATATGTATGGTAGGTCATGTAATGTTTCGAAAAGTTGTAGGTCAGTAAGAAAGTCGTAGGCGTGATAGGTCATGCTATGTTTCAAAAGCTGTAGGTCGATAAGAAAGTTGTAGGTGTAGTAGGTCAAAAAGTGGTAGGTTAATAAGAAAGTCGTAAGAGTTGTATGTCAATAAAAAAGTCATAGGTATGGTAGGTCGAAAAGTGATAGGTTGGTAAGAAATCGTAGGTATGGTAAGCATGTTATGTTTGAAGGTTGTAGGTTAATAAGAAAGTTGTGGGTGTGGTAGATCGAGAAGTGGTAAGTTAGTAAGAAAGTCGTAAGTGTGGTAGCTTATGTTACGTTTCGAAAGTTATAGGCCTTTAAGAAAGTGGTAGGTATAGTAGATCATGTAATGTTTTGAAAAGTTGTAGGTTAGTAAGAAAGTCATAGATATGGTAGTCATGTTATGTTTCGAAAGTTGTAGGTCTTTAAGAAAGTGATAAGTATGGTAGGAACATGTAATGTTTCTAAAAGTTATAGGTACGTATGAAAGTTGTAGGCGTGGTAGGTCATATTATATTTCGAAAGTTATAAGTTGATAAGAAAATCGTAGGTGTGGTAGGTCAAAAAGTGATAGGTTAGTAAAAAAGTCGTAAGTGTAGTAAGTCATGTTATGTTTCAAAAGTCGTAGGTTATATTAGATTTTGAACAGATCCAATAGTCTTAAATAAGACTTCCTTAGTAGTCTCTTAATAGTGACTTGACCCAAGTAATTTATTTGAAATCTATCCTTTTTAATATATATATGTGTGTGTGTGCTCCCATGTAAGCATGTGTGTTGGAAACACCTAGGTCAAGTCACTCATTTTCATTGTACGGGACTTATGTATAAGTGGCGACCAAGTTATTTGGTAAACATCAACTTGAAACAAACAAACATATCTAGAACAAATTATACAAACCTAAAACATCCAGTAACTCAGGGCAAATACTCGTACCAAGAACATAAGGAAAGACCCAAGACATTCCTCAACCTACTGCAAAATAAAAAACCCGATACATTTCGAATATGTGCTATTGTTGTTTGCCTTATGTCCAGCTAGATGTTCCAGGTCATGACTCTCAGGTCAGATGTTCCAAGTTATCACAATAGGTGCAAATGTTCCAGTTATCGTACAGTTAGAACAAATGCAAATACCTAGAACATATTGATAAAACTTAGGACATTCCTCAACTTAGTACGAAATAAAGTACATTTCAAACAAATGCTATTATTGTTTGTCTTATTTCCAGTTAGATGTTCTAAGTCACGAGTCCTAGGTCAGATGTTCTAGTTTACCACATATGTTTTAAGTAAGCACGAAAGTTCAAAGTTATCGTACAGCTAGAACAAATGCGAATACTTAGAACATATTAATAGAACATAGGACATTCCTTAACCTATTACATAATAAAGAACCAAGTACATTTCGAACAAGTGCTATCATTGTTTGTCCTATGTCCAGTTAGATGTTCTAGGTCATGAGTTTAGGTAGATGTTCCAAGTTACCACAATATCTTAGGTAAACATAGAAGTTCCAAGTCATTGTATAGTTGGAGCAAATGGGATATATATAACATATTAACAGAACCTAAGATTCTTCAACCTAATACAAAATAAAGAAACTGGTACATTTCAAACAAGTGTTGTTATTGCTTGTCCTTATCCAATTAGATGTTATAGTCACGAGTCTCAGGTTAGATGTTCCAAGTTACCACATATATCCTAAGTAAACATTGAAGTTCCAAGTCATCGTACATCTAGAACAAATGCAAATACTTGGAACAAATTAATAATACATAAGACATTCCTTAACCTAGTACAAAATAAAGAACCAGTACATTTCAAACAAGTGCTATCCATATCCAATGTCTAGGTTACCACATGGCCCAAGTAAGCACAAATGTTCCATGTCATCGTACAACTAGAACAATGCAAATACCTAGAACATATTAACAAAACTTAGGACATTCCTCAACTTAGTACAAAATAAAGAACCTAGTACATTTCGAATAAGTGCTATCGTTGTTTGTCCTATGTCCAATTAGATGCTCTAGGCCACGAGTCCTAGGTTCGATGTCCCAGGTTACCACATATGGCCTGTAAGCATGGAAGTCCCATGTCATCATATAGTTAAAACATGCGAATACCTATAACATATTATAGAACCTAGGACATTTCTTAAACTAGTATAAAATGAAGAATGCGATACATTTCAAATAAGTGCTATTGTTGTTTGTCCTATGTCTAGTTAGATGTTCTAGGTCACGAGTCATGGGTCCGATGTCCTAGGTTAGCACATATGTACCAAGTAAACGTGGAAGTTCAAGGTCATTGTATAGTTAGAACAAATGAGAATACTTTGAACAAATTAACAGAAGCTAGGACATTCCTCAGCCAACTACAAAATAAAGAACTTGGTACATTTCAAACAAGTTTTATTATTCTAGGTAAACGCTTTTGTTCGAGCTGTACGATGACCTAAAACTTCCATAAGGATCTAGAATGATAACCTAGGACATCGTACTTAAGGCTTATGACTTAGAGAATATAACTGGACATAGGACAAGCAACAATAGCACTTGTTTCAAAATGTATCGAGTTCTTTATTTTGTACTAGGTTGAGGAATTCCTTAGGTATTTCTCTATGTACTAGGTCCTCTTTTGTCATAGGTTAACAAATGTCTTAAGTTCGTCTTCTTATATTCTAGGTATAAGTATTTGTCCTGGGTTGTTGGATGTTCTAGGTTTGTTTAATGTATTCTAAGTATATCTGTTCGTTTGTTTTAGGTACATTTCAAAGAAGTGCTATTGTTGTTTGTCCTATGTCCCGGTAGATCTTCTAGGTTAGGAGTCACAGGTTACCACATATATCCTAGGTTAGCAAGGAAGTTTCGGGTCGTCGTACAAATGCGAATACCTAGAACAAATTAATAGAATTTAGAACATTCCTCAACCTAGTACAAAATAAAGAACTTGACATATCTAGTTAGATCTTCGATTTTAGGAGGTACGATATCCCAAGTCACCGCATATGTACCAGGTCAGTCTAGAAGTTCTAGGTTATCATACATCTAGAACTAATGAGAACACATAAAACAAATCAATAAAAACTAGGACATCCATCCCAATTGAACAGCTACGCATATGTATTTCAAAATTAATAAACTTAGGACATTAATTAACCTATGACAAAACATCAAACGTTGTACATGAAAGTGCTATTACATGGAACAAATGCGCTCACGTACGAAAACAACATGGGTTTGTTATGTTTATATATCAATCTATCTAATTTATTTAGACACTAACCTGACCACCTGCTAAGAATAACTTAGGTTAGTTATTTATGTGTTTGCTCCACCTCTTTTATTATAAATATACTATAATGCAAGAGATTCCATAGACAATTGTACAACTAACGAAAACCTTACGACACAACATAGGTTTTAGATGATGTGTACTAGTTGTGGCTAAAGGCATCATGTGGGTTCGTATATTGGCGATGAACATGTTGTGCAAACATGCCCATGTAATTTCCTTCATCTAGCCTCTGGTTGCTCCCATCCTTTTGAAATGATTTGTAGTCCTGTCCGTCCTCATCTTCATATACACCAAATTCCTCATTATCTACTTGTAGCATATTGGAGGTGGCAATATTTGGACATATATTCAAACAAGTTTTCTGAGTGTGTCATGTTCTATGGTAGTTGCTACACTTTTGTAGGCCGTTGAGTGGCTTCTTTCACTATGGAGTCGTTGTTTGTCCCTATTGCTTCAATGCATCCTTGATTTTCACTTCAAAGTTCACACTATCTTCTTTAGATACATCCTCAGCCACAGCTAGTCCCTCTACTTTGGCTAATAGTCATGTGACCTCTCCCGAGACTTTGTTATAGGATTTAGTTGTTTGACAAGTCCAATAGCATAATTGATTGCAGGCAGTTGTCAATGTTTTATATGATGTGCCTGGAATGATGATTCGCTCCAATACCAAAAGAGGATGTTTTATGGTTTATATATTTAGATGCAAGGAAAAGAAAAGAATACGAACGACATTCACAACGGATATTACGCATCGAAATAAACCTGAACTACATACTCTCTCGTTTGATATTATGCACAAACAAGATAAAGTGGTTTGTTCGCTACGATCGCAATGATCGATAAGAACGGGTTATTTGCCATGATTGCAAGAATAGATAAGAACTCAATGGATTTTCTCTCAAGGTTGAAAGACAAACATAAAGAAAGGATTTTTATCAAGTATCTCAAAACTAGGGTTAAACAACATGTTTCATATAGAAAGCCACTAGCCTTGGGTTGAATGCCACCAGCTTTAGGTTGAAAGCCACCAGCTTTAGGGTGAACACTGCCAACCTTAATTAATAATGCCGCTAGCCTTGAAGGGAGAAGCTGCTGACCTTAGAGTCGACTTATAATGAAAAATTGCCTACTTCATTTGTAGCCTAAGTGGTTTGATTCCCATCACATCATCTACTTAAACTTGTGGAAGATTTGTCCTCAACTCTTTGATATTGTATATGCTTAGATCAAAGACAAACCTACAAGACTCAAAAGTAGTTAAATAAAATTTCTCATTCATACTTGGTGCATGAATAGCCTCCTATACTTGTTCCACAAATCCTCTCTGAAACAGTAATTTCTAAAGCATCTTCTCATTTACACCCATTTGACTATGATAGTTACCTAACACTTCAAAACTTTCGTTCATAAAAAATTCATTCAATGGTTCTCTCAAGCTATGGAACTCTTCAAAACAAAGCACAACTTTGTCAGATATGAGACATTGACCCATAACATTACCAAAACAATAGCCAGGCATGCCAAGTACTATAAATGTATTGGCAATAGAAGGCCTTAGTAATACAATAGCATGTGCCAAGTTAACACTAGAAATATGTGGCATGGTATGAATTTCCAATGAAGCTTCTGCAAACATTTTGATAATAGTAAATTCAATATTTTATTGCTTGTACACTGTAAACCCCAGTTTTTCTAGTAACCAAGATGACTCGAGAACCGAAAACGAAAACCCTAAATCGGAATAGCTTAAGATGGGAGTGAGACCTAAGAACCCAGAATCCGGCTTTTCTTCGGTTTCCAATTAAGAAACTTTTATAAGAAAATTTAATTTTGAATATAGTTCTTGAATATATTTCAAACCAAGAAAAGATCAGATTTTGAGAAAATTTCAATTCCAGGCCTTCCCGAGACTCGTTACAGAAAAGCGTGCCCCAGAACTTGAATTTCGAAAAATTGCTTGTGAATACTCATTTGAATCGAAATTAAATAAGGATTTCAAAAATATGAATTTCAGAATTTTTCGGTTTATGAAAAATACAGTTATAACGCTTTTATTCGTATTTTTCTTACTACCGGTAATTAAATTGTCTTGATTACTATTCACAAGTACAACCTACTACACTCACAAACCATACCATACTCTTACATCCTTACAAACACTCCATTACATTTTATTTTCCAAGAATTATTTGTCTCTAAATAATTATTACTATTTATGACTTTTAATACACAAAACTACCAAAACAAATTAAATAAAAAGAAATCAAACCCTTTCCCTCCTACATGGCCGGCGTGATCCTCCCCAATTTGGCTTCCTTTGTGCAATTTTTTTTTATTTTTCTTATCTCATTTAAACTAATTCCACTTCATATATAAATCACTTTTTCTCTCTCTCTCTTCATTCTCCTCATTTCAAATTTTACTAAAGGTAGAAAAGCTCTTTTCTCTCCCTCCCCCACTCCTCTTTGCCGTGAGCCTTATGGCTCTTTACACACACACACACAACTTTTCTTCTTCCTTTTGTCTTCTATTTTAACCTTAGATAAAAGAACCTTACTTCTTTTACCTTTGGATCCTTGTAATGGCAAGGATATTCTTGTGTATTTTCATTTAAAGATCCCCATGAGCTCTTGCTAGGGGACAAGAAAATACTAATACAAGAATACCAAACCATTACAAGAGTGGATCTAGCATTTAACAAGCTTTCATGCCATGAGCTTCATGATCATCCATCTAAAAGTTGTTTGAACAAAAGACCTTTCATAAAAATTTAGTTTTTTATGTTTCAAAACCTATTTAAGCATTTAAGATGGTAGATCTATCATTTTACCATCCATATTCATGTAGGCATTTAAGATCTCATCCTATTTTGAGTTTTTGTGCATTAATAGTCATCAAGACCTTTGTCTTGAGTAAATAAGCTTGCTAGTATATAGATCTCTAGGTAGATGAGTCAAGAAAACCAGAAAGGAAAACTCTTTTCAAGAAATGAAATGGGGTAAATTCGGATAACATGGTAAACCTAGCTTAAAAACTCTTTTATCAACCTCAAAACATGTATTTTACAAGAAAAATGAAGCCTATAGGTGATAGATGATGTTTGATAATAATTTTCATGAGTTTAAATGAGTTTTTACCAAGGAAAATATTTAAAACAAGAGATGAAGTCAAATAGAAATTTTGAGTTGAAGTTCTTGTAAGGAAAATTTGTAATACTCAATAGGTGGTTAGAAAACACTAGTTTTCCAACCTCAAAAATGGTTTTTTTTTTTTTATAAATAAAGTCCTTAGGGTATAGATAAAGTAAAAGCCCTAAAGTAAGTATAAATGCATTTTTTTAAGAGAATCAACTTAAGAATGAGTTTTTGCAAAATTCAGATTTTTGGATCAACCCTATTAAAGACTACTTTAGTTACAAATGA